>JAJQWJ010000014.1:13402240-13712240 GCA_023637945.1 Phaethornis superciliosus | reverse complement strand
ATATTGTAGAGCATATCACAAAATATCTTGATCCTCACTTACTAGACTCACAGAGCAATGTCTCTGGTAAATAGTCATGATACACAGACATCAGTTATCTTTCTTATTCAGACAGCTCCAGAGGGAAATATTATACAGAAAGATTTTCAATGGTAGAAAGGGAGTGAAGCATTCAGTTAATACTGATTGTCCATCAGATGTTAAACAACCCTTTGTAGTTCCAGAAATTCTCTCATAAATATTTTGGTTTACAAAACAATGGAACATCCTCATCTTAAACACTGACCCATTCTGGCCAGCACAAGTGAATAGATAAATGAGGGGGTTCAGCAGTGTAATGACAGGGTCAAGGATAAAGGAAAAAAAGAAATAAGGGGATGGCTGGGAGTTTGTCCTCCAAAGGAAAGAAATTCAGGCTAACATTACAAAGATTTTAAAGTAATGAACAATGTAAGCCTTTTCTTTAAACAAAACATTTGTCTCACCCAACAAAATGGAAAGGCAACAAATCTAAGTCTCCCAAAGGCCATATTTTTTTTAGGCATTTTTTTCCACAATATTAAATTGATCAATACTTACCTATGACAGGAAAACAGTAAAACTCCAAACCAAAGAGAATAACATGATTTCATAAAAGTAAATATGTCATTACTTATTTTTAGTACCACTGCAGCAACCAGAGATTAGTATTTCAACAGTCAAGGAGCTTCAATTTTCTGTAACTTTTTGTAACCTTTCCCTGAAACCTTACACTGCACAGACACATCTTTTATACCATCTGTGTGAACATAACCAACACTGATTTTTCCTGGTTAGTTAGAAAGCAGAAAATATACCAGCACAAAAAAATCTACTATCCCACACCTCTGCAGGGGCTACAGCTTCCCCTCAGTTCTGCAATGGAATTAATGCCCCAGGCCAGTCCATTTGGACATAGCCACAACCCACCAAAGTCTCTATATAGTAGTCATTATAATAAAAATTACAACTCTGTAACACTACTTCATAGCTTATATTTTGGTAGTTATTACAACGGAACTTTCAGAAGAATTCTAAAAGTCAAAGGAGGAAAATTTCTAGATGTTTACAGGGCATAAATATCTCCTAATCACATGGCAGTTTAGAAGAAATCATAAAGGTTACATCAGATTTACTTAATGGCTTTCTTTTACGAAGTAGCAAGCTTGATGAAGGTGGGAGGAACAGCCCCAATGCTCTTCTATTGGTGTTAGATCTTGGATGAATAACTGCTTTCAGTTTCAGTTTATAAGGAAAAACATAAATAAATTTAAAACTGTATCATTATTAAGAAAAGATGAATCTGTGGCCAGTAGTGTTTCATGCCTTCAACAGTGAAAAAGAATATATAAATACTGATAAAGTTTGCAGAGCTGAATCATAGCAAGAATAGATCATTTATATCCAATTAAAGAACACATATAAAGAAAGCCAAATGTGATATCACATATCTGTGAACTATAGGTGGTCATATTTATAAGACAAAGTATTCTGGAAAGAAGTAACTCTGGAAAGAACCTTAAGGTCATAACTGGTAGGAAATAACCTACTAAACATGGGATCCCTGTGTCATGCTGTGGCTACAAGAGCTACTGATATCTCTCTCCTCATGCATAAGCAAGGAATAACGGGGTAGGCTCATCTATTTTGTAGATCACTACTGGAATACAAAGCTTGACATCCTTCTTGTTGAAAGGATTATATACTGACATACTTTTCCCTTTTTTTCCTTCAGAGGACAGCTGTGTTTTTGTTTTGCAGCAAACAAATGGAAACTTCATATGAAAGAGCAACAGTACTTACAAGAGACATGCATGTGATCACATGCTTAAAAGTATTGTGGAATTCTCTTTCTGGCTACTTCTTAAAACCAAAGAAATATGCTGTTATAAGCAAAATCAGTGAAGTGGAAAGATATGCTTACTTTAAGTAAGAGCAAAACAATTAAGCCAACTTATTTTTCCATCTTCATAGAATCAGAGAATTATTATGGTTGTAAAAGACCTTCAATACCATTGTGTTCAGTGTAGAACAAGTGAGTGTAACAGTTTGCTGAGAGGTCACAGAGCACCTGGTATCTATATAGAATACTGCTGGGCAGGGTGATTACTACTATATACAGATCTAGAGAGTTCGCTGTTGTCAGGCAGATTGCTGTTGAGAATTTCAGGATGCTTAGAGTAGTTAATTAAAGAGAAGCTCTGGAAGCATTATGAGGCTATAAATTCCTCCCTCATAGCTTATGGGGCTCAGTGCTGGAACTTTCCATATGTCTGTTTTTAACTGGCATAAACTTGTTTTGACCTTAATCAGCATTTTAGACTAACGTTACACAGGGAGGAGAGAGATAGAAAAGGAGGGGAGAAGTTATTAGTCAGAGAGGCTTGCTTTAAGATGTATATATTGGGAAGATCAGAACTCCTGATTTATCCACTGGTGTGTTTAGAAGATCCAAAGCAAAGACAATGTAACATTTTATAATAACTGTTCTACAAAAAGATAAATTAATACACATTTTGCAATCAAATGAGCAAGCAGTTGAAGAACAAGTTTGTTGTATCTGTAGGTATCAAATATCATAAAACACATAAATTAACGAGTCTGTAGATTATTAAATGACAGTTGAGATGCCAGCTTTCCTTTTTTATCATGGAAGATATTCCCAGGATCTGTGACATCTGTGGTGGCTAATCCCCCATAGAGAAACTGACATTAAAAGGAATTCACACTGTGGTAAAGCCATACACCATTACAATGTCAGCTATGGGTTTCCAAAGCTCTTCTGGATTCTAGGCTGTTGAGCAGAAAACGAGTGAAAAATTACAAGACTGATTTTTATATTTGCATTGCAAACAATAGTTTTATAAATTGTGACTCTGAATGACTTCACTGTGGTGAAGATTTCCAATGTGCTTCACATGGAAAAATAAAAAAAGAAGAAGAAAAAAAGATTTCTATATGTCAGTGTTCTCCTTTGGTGCCCAGAATGCCTTGCAACTTCAAGAAGTATTTCTTTCCAATTGCCACCAATCTTACAGCATATGACACATATGTGATTTTTAAAATTTGACAAAAATGGGAAGATATAAATATGATATACCACTGCTGTTTCTGCAAACAAATTGTGTAGAAGACATATTTATGCTATTCACAACAATTCTTCAGAGACAAAATGACTAAGAACAAGGTACACGCAAGCCTACTTCTTGCACCACTTTATCCTAGATAGTTAAGAAATATGGTCTTGCTTTCATTCCGAAGTGCTGGTCTTCCACTCCTGAACTCATTCCTTTTCTTGCTTCCTCTCATAAACCACCCAATTTAATGACAACAGCATGGTTTATCTTTTCCTATCTTGTTCTTTTGGGTTGCAAATCCATTCTTTTGGGATGCAATCTCTGCATCTCCTCATTCTGACTTCCATCAGACCCTTGCTGCACTATAAGCCTTCCAGTACTAGCTTCCAAAACTAGCTCACAGAGCTGACTTTGTTTTGGATAGAAGGTGCATGTCATTAAATGGTTCCATCATTGTCCCAGAAATACAACCTCTGTAATTAATGTCATTCAAACTAGTTTTCACTTTCATAGGATCAGAGAAAAGAAAAACAGAAACCAGCCGATCACTTGAGAAAAGATCACTGCTTCAAACTGCAACTTCATTTACCATTACTTTGTGTCAAATGTAAACTGCCACCTGCTTGTGTACAGAACTGGGGTAGGAGTTGTATACAAGCAACTATGGGACAGACACTGAAGAAAACAGGCGAGTATCCCAGGATAAACTGTGTAAGTAAAAGCAGAACCACCCGGGAACACAAATGAATTTGCATTCAACATTTGGTTGTGCTAGACAGATTTCAAATAGGAAGCTATTTCTGCTGCATTACTTTTAGAAATAAAACTCCTAAAAGAGATATGACCTTTAAACGTCTCATATAAGGAACCATAGGGCTCAAGCTCATTTACAAACCATGACAAAGTCTTTATAGTGGTATGGCAGTAACTCCACACATGAAAACATTCAAAAGACTTCATTTCTGAAGCATTAATCATACGTTCCACTAGCCCTGAAAGACAGTATTCTCTCACCCAAAATAGCATCCCCAAATACAACGTATTTATACTTCGCTGCTATAATGAGAATAGCATTTACTATGCACAGTTTCCACTTGTTTAGTCAAAATTACTGACTCTTTTAAAAAAAGAGCATTTAATACCAGTTTATATGATAGTAAAGACACAAATGAGAACTTAAGAGTATACTTACCTCTCATGTAAGTTAAATCCCCAGTAATGTTTACCTGAATTCTAAGTCCTATCATTGTGTATTTATATCTCACTAGACCTTTATTACATCAAATAATCTTTCAATGTTTGTTTCACTGTGCACTGTATAATATCTAATAATTAATTAGCACAGTGAAGAAACTTCATTAAAAAGCACAAAATAATTAAATAATAAAACTAAAGGTTCAAGTTACAGAATCACATTCAAAGTAAGGCTGAAATATGTCTTTCTAAAAGGATATAAACAATGTAAATAAAACACTGACATAATTTTTCTCCCTCATAATTATCTAAGAAGACACCAAATCATCAGGTGGTAAACACTGTAACAACATCAAAATTACTGCTCAGTGATAGCAATCTTCTTTTTTCTGTATTTTCGAGACTATCTACTTCAACAATGTTCTGTCCCATTACTCTGAACTCTATAAGCTATATAAACACAAAGTGAATATACTCAGTGCTTTTCAGAAATAGTTATTCTGCTGAGCACAGTGACAGTCACAGAAAACACCTGTCTTACTGCATATAAACACAAAAGCAACCCCTTGAAGCACTAAAGGTTCTATTTAATCTTTGTACTTCATTTATTTTTATCCAGGGACATGACAGATCACACAGGTACAAATCTATGAACAAACAAAACTGTGAGATGGAAAATTTTCCTAAGTTTTAAAAGCTTTAGCTTTTGCTTGGGAACTGATGTAAATCACTTTTTCGTATCATTGAAAATATGATTAGACAAAGGCACAGAAAATATTCTGAGAATCAGCATCAGCAAAAATTGAAAATGTTTTAGTACCATTCAGTTTTGCATTTAGATGGTAAGATATTTTGGATTAGGATCATCTTTGTGTAGGTAGCTGTAACATCTACCATAATGAAGCCTTGACCTCTATAGCAACAAACCAGCCACCAGAGTACATATTAGGCAGAAAACCTTTTAATGTGTTATATTCTAATGTTAATCAAAACAAAAATTTCAATCTAATGCTATCAAAATCCATAAAAAGCAGCAATGGTTCTCACATTACATGAATTCCAAAAAGCTGCTAATACCAGTCTGACAATCAAAAAGTATTGAAATTGTTTACTCCAGATGATGGTGATGTTTTCTCTGTGTGACCAATATGGATATCCACAAATACCCACAAAGTAGATTCCTCCTGCTGTTAAGAAAATGTGTATACAATGAAATATGAAATATGCAATTTCAGTTCCACATAGAAGCCACAGTTCCTGTATTATCAAATCTCAAATCATGTCAGATACCCTTGCATTTATATCCAAATCTCCTATCCCCTAGGAATAGGATTTTGACTTACAGGTAGTCTTCTAAATCACCTTCAGGCTAGCAGGTACAGTAGCTACGTGCTATGAGAGCAGCTTAACTGCCTTTTTTTTTCATGGTAAGGGCCGAAAAAGGCAGCCACCATTTCCAACATGGTTTTTGCAACCCTTAAGTTCTAAAAGTTGGGCTGGGTGGACTGAGGTTTTCCTTCATGTTTGAATGCTAAAATCAGCCTGAAGATTTTTGGCAGAGTCACATGCAGCTATATAAAGGCAACTCGAGGCAGCCACAGGCAAAAACAAAAGGTATGCAGCAGGAAAGTCAAGGACACAGGAAGAAAGGCATGCTAATACATCCCTGAGAGAAAGGTGAGAGACAAAGCAAGAGAGCAAGTGCACTTTCTAAAACAAAAGACTGACTTGGAACTATAAAGCAATAAATTATTTGCTGCCATTTCATTCCAATCATGTTTAGATAAGCAGTACTGTAGGCATGTCATTGTCTGTGAATAAGGAACTGCCTTTATGTATTTTTCCACATGATTTATTCTCCTAACAGAAACAACCTGTAAAACTCTAAACAAGAAGCAATAAAGCTCTTAGGCTACTAATATTCTGCATTTATGAAGTACCAGTTGTCATCATGAGCACTCCGTGTACCAGTCAGTCTCAGAGAAACAGACCCATCATAAAATGTTCAGCACGTGGGTGCATGATTAGCAATGGAAAGTGAAACATAACTCTACATTTGGCTAAAAATAAATAGGAACAGAAGAACACAACCAAGGTTGCTATGGACATCAGAATTTCCTCCATCTCTGTTTTGGAAGATGTCCTTCATAAGCACCCAGGCTTGTAGATGGCTAACAATCTATGTGTTCTAATAAATTTAGATAATTTATTTAAAAAGAGCAATGTGATTTGACATTGCACCTGCAGCAGACATAACACAGAATTCACACTGCGAAGTAAATATAGCATTTTCCTCAGGGAAAATTCTTTCATCCAAAAGATTTTATAAGTTCATTCTAATAATTTAGATATTTTAGGGACGACTCACTAGTAGTGGAACTATCCAAAACTCACCCTTCCATCCATGTATTGCCTAATCTTCCTACCTGTGCCTGTACATGACTTTGAGCCCTAAACAATGACTTAATCAGAAAAAGCATTGTTTGGTAGACATCCTTATAGCCTTTGCACCATGCAATGCATGGATTGTCTGGAATTGTTCTTGCAAACTAGAATGGTTTCTTGCATTTAAGTGAATTGTGTGAGTCTTCTGTATCCTTAGGGAACCACCTTCCCCTGGTCAAAAAAACAGGTCCATCACTTCCAGTTACACTGACCAGAGTTCTACATAAGCAGTTCACATTAACACATATCCTTCCACACAAAAGATAATCAGTAGACTAATCTGAGAAGGAAGACCGACAATATTAACTAGAGTTAATAGTATTTAACTAGAACCTGTGCTAAAATTAAAAAGGAACACAGCAACCCAGAGGTCCAATATAGTTGCCAACATTTTTCCCTTTCGTGTCTCCTCTGGAGGAGGAATCCAAACTGAACTGTAACCAGGATACCAACATAATAGCATGAACTGAAGTTTCTTTCATCTAAAATGACCCAAAATGCCCTCCTGAAGGAGAAAGGAAAAAAAAAAAAAAAAGGAGGGGGGAAGCTTGCCTTCCAACACAGCTGCTAAATCTCTGGGTTAAAAACCTATGCAAATCTAATGCAATGAAGAAATGTGATGAAAATGAAATTAATGTACTTTGTACGTTTGAGGATTTGGAAGAATCCTCCTTTCTTTTGAACATATAAAATTAAAAGATCCACAACACCCAGAAGGCTGTGAATAATTATTTTTACTAACAGGACTGCCAGAAATTTTTAAACACTTAGTAAGCACGAGATTTCAAGATTAAAAAAAATAACTTTTAAGGTTTTTTCCCTAGATTCCTTTCCTCAACAGATTTCACAGAAAGAACTTATTTCAATTTTGCCCCCTATTAAAAGTAAATTACATTAATGAAGCCAAAGAGGAGGCATTTCTCTTCATCTAAATGCTGCAAGGAAGTATATTTATGCAGATAGAATGGCAGTGAACAGAACAAATCATTCAGAAGCGTGGCTGCAGCACTTCACCTCCCTTGTGAAGTAAACAATGAGGCTGATTCTGTTCTGTTGACTTACTGATTGTATAGGTGTTACTCAACAGCTATTTTCATAGCTGATAAAAAATATAAGTTCATCTTCCAAACTCTCAGTAGCTGAAGCTCTGCATCAGTCACTGAAGTCAAGTGAAGGCTATGGAACAGAATTCAGAATTACTTATAATAAAAGCCAACAGAGAGCTCAAATTCTTCTGTTGTTTGCATTGAAATAATCCTAAATTATTCTTGATTTCTAGAACAAATGTAAGATTTGAATGAATTTTGGATAAAATACTCAGGAGCTGTGCTAACAAATAACTGTAAAATAGTCTTTTTCTCCTTGTGGGCTAAGCTAAACTCTTCCAAGGAGGCAACATTGAAATTATTTTGAACTACAAACTTCCTTAGAGGAAACAGTGGTCCTGTCTATCTTGTTCTTGTCTCTCATTGGTCAGCACATATAACAGCAAATCAATTTTCGATCTCTTGAACGTGACAGTGTGGGCTGTGAAATCCTCAAGTCCCAAGCTTATGAGAATTCAAGTATTTTTAATTTTCATAAAACCTGCTCTCAGCTCTTCACACAGTAGCCAAGATGGTGGTACTACAAAAGCAGAAGTTCATCTAGGCTGTAAAGGGCCTTGAACCTTATATTCACAGAATAAGCTGTCTTGGTTTAAGGAAAATAATATAAAGGCTTTAGTTAATGCATGTTACAATCTGTTTCTAATACAAAGTGGCCTGAAATCTGTTAACAGAACCTATCAGAAGTCTGACCTTATTTCAACGTTTGAAGAATCATGTATTTAACTGAAGAGTTTATTATTTTATTAGCTTCCTGTCTGCTAAGAGAAGTCATATCACATTTACACTCTTACTCCCCAGGATTAGCTGAGTTAGACAGACACTCACCCAAGCCTGCTTAAGCCATATATTTTCTCTTTGTTTATAAATGTAAAGGCCTCAGGTATCTAGCTGGCTTGTAGAGCAAAACATGCAGAACAGTTGCATGACTCAAGGTATTGTGAGGTTTAGGTAAAAAATACTGACTAGTTTGGTAGATGGTTAAACACATTAAGTTTCATTTTTCCAAGAAAAATTGGTATGAGGGTAACTATGAATGAAAGTCATGCTTTTCTATATGCAAAAAAAGGCCACGTGAATGAAATGAAGGGTAGAACATTTAAAATATTGATGAAAAAGAAAACACCTTCTTCCCTAATCAGCTTAGGGAACCACCTGCCATAAAACAGGGTGAAAAACAAAACATGAGCTTCAAATAAAGTTGGATCATTCCATCTTCACCATGTAAGGCAAAGTCCTTCAGAGAAATAGATGTTCGACATCAGGATGTAGCACCAGCACATAACCATGCGCCACATACTTAAGTTGCCTAATGCAATGCTAGGTAAGCTTTTATAACCTGTTAGGTCAAACAATTTTTAGAATTGATATTCTCCTTTAGAGAGAAGAAGACTGCAAAGGGGAAAGAAGAGTTTACAAAAACCTATGCGAAAAGTTCATTCCCCTTCCAAGATCAGGATGTGATTCTTGCCCCAGGGCTTACAGAGTGCTGTAATTCAGTTTACCTTCTACTAAAGGGGGAAACAAGGAAATCACTGTCACGAGAGGCAGTCCTCTCCTAAAAACCTCTTGATGACAGAACCAGACAGACAATTGGTCTGATTGATCTCATTTTATAGGATACATAAAAATCCTTTAAGAAGTGGCCATATTGTTGTTTACATGATTTCAGTTAATAGAAGAAGTAAAACACTAATTGATCACCTACTGTGAAAAGATTTGGAGAAATACTTAAAGTAGCAATGTGAATACTCTGTCAGAAGAAATCATGGCCAAAAATTTTCCATCCATTGCCATATATGTCTCAGAGTGAATTCTTCATGCAGTCTGACAGGGCCATTTTGAATTGATCACATCCAGTTCTTCTTGGACACTCATGCATAAACACTTGGTACAACAACATTAATGAGCAATGACATAAGGAATTTAGGTCTAACCAAACAGACTCCATCTGAACAGTTACGTGCTTAAATCCTTAAAACCTTTCCCCCACTTTCTTGAGCAAATGTCTTTTTTTTTTCTGTAAAGGTGATGAAAAAAATGATCAGATAATTGTCATTTAGAACTTTTTTTTTCAGTAAACCCTCTCAATAGAAGAACAGCACAATAAAGTGAAACATAGTAAGAGTACAGTGGAGCCATGATCCTCCCCCACAGATTGCTTCCATCTTTCCTCTTGTTCCACATCAGCCTAGTAATTAGTGAAAACTAGTAATACGTAAGCTGTGCCAGGGGAGGTTTAGGCTAGATGTTAGGAAAAATTTTTTCACTGAGAGGGTTGTTAGGCATTGGAATGTCCTGCCCAGGACAGTGGTGGAATCACCATCCCTAGAGGTATCTAAAAGGCATTTGAACCTGGTCCTTAAAGACATGGTTTAGACTGGATGATCTTGGAGGTCTCCTCCAACCTAAAACATGCTGTGATTCTGTGATTAGCAAAGACTTTGGAAGACCTAAAATTGGTGTGGACTTCTAGTAAATCAGCCTAATCTCTAATAGTTTTCATTTAATTTCATTTTCTTGTCAACTTTCTGACCCCAGCCAATCTCTTCTAAAGAATCTGTATTCTACTGAGCAGGTTCAGAATAAAAAACCAGCAGGTTTAAACCAAACATTCACAGTAATTTCTAAGTGGTAATTTTAAGGACATTCATAGCCTGCAATAGGTCCTTAATTTTTGGACAGTGAAATAGTATTATTTGGTTACATATAATCAGCAATCTAAAGGGTCAGGTGACCTTACAGTACTCTGTGTTTACACTGTTTTCCTCTAAGCTTTCACTCAGAGAAGAAAACTGTGGAGGATATCCCTGGAACTGTGGAATTATGCTACAAATCGTGTTCTCTATCCACACTAAATCTTTGGTCATCAGTACAACCTGGAAGTTTCAGAAGAAAGGTATAACAAAAGAAGATCTATTATCTGTCTTGTTATGTAATAGTTAAAAATATTTCAGGTGTAATGTATATAAAAATTAAACGCTGAAGGTATTCCAGGACAACATGATACAGGATGTCATCACCCATACCAAAAAGTGTGATAAGTAATAGATCAGCCATTGCTGATACTGTCTGTCTGCTGAAACATAGCAGGACTTTCTGTACCAGTGTAAAGATTGAGCCCCTCCTTACAGCTCTTGTAATCAAGTTCTTATTTGAACTACACAGTCTGGTTTGGCAGAGGAATATAATAATATGATATAGATAAATTCACCTAAGCCAAGGTCTAAGTAGGTCAGTACTCTCTTGGACACTATGATCCATTTTGCTACTTCTTTTAGTACTTAAATTTGGTACAAATATTAAGGACAAGGCTAAATCATGGCTTCAGTTTTATCTGAACAGCTCAGGAAGAAGTAATTCTTAAATTTTGCTTCATTTCCAGGCTGTAGGCTAAAAAGCCAAATCAAACTAAAGCCAAATACCTGTCAAAATACCTTCATTTTTTCCTTCCTCAGTCTAAATATGCAGCTTCACTGTTATGTGTTTTTGCCAAACAGAAATGGAAACCTCCTATTTCCTTTGTTTCTTCTTTCCCCCAGAAAATTCTGAGTACCACTTCAGAATAATAGTTTGACTAAAACTTCTATTACTTAGTAGGCACCACTTAGCATGGAAAATGTTTACTTCTGCTAGAATTTGCTGAGCAGCATGATACCAATTCTTTTATCCTCAGGTTTCTCCCTTGACATGAGCACAAGTGTATGCAGTCTCAATTTTTGTCTCTGCACACACTGCTCTGCAGACCCTGTGGCATCCTGCTGAGTTCAAACACTCCATACCTGCCTAAAACTAATTTGAACTAGAAGACAATGGAAAGGCTGGACCTTTCATTCTTATTATTTCATGAAGGAAAATAAGTGGGCTGGACCAACCTGATCCTCCACACAAAAGATATTACCCTCTCTTTTGGTATCCATTGTAGGAGTGTATGTGTTACAGTATCACCATGCAAACCCACCTGTATTTTGGCAGGTGTATCCCTTTCCAGGAGAGCGTAGTGGACTGTTGGTGCTCATTACCCCTGCTTTCTTGACACAGCTTGTGCAGTTCAAGATATCTCCCAAAGCACTGAAATGCCACAGCTCCTCCCAAACTTCTCATTCATGTACATAAAATGCAACGAGTTAAGAAGAAGCTGCTACACCTGTTGTAAATGTGAGGGATCCTAGAGTCTAGATGAAAACCAGAGCTATTACTAAAGTCACACACATAGGGGCTGCAGATTCTATGTGGCACTCTCCATTTTTAAGTTACAGATTTTCCACTGAACTCGCTGAGGATTTCTGAACCAACTTATCACAAAGAGCTTGAACACAAACACCTTCAGGAAGAGCTGACCTGAAATCAGAATTTAACTTACAAAATGCACTTCATTACTGACTTGAAATTAAAGGTCTTTAAAAAGTAACTGTTCATTGTTGAGTCTTGTATGGTATTGAATCAGGTAATAAGCAAAGATGGTCTGTTATGTATATTTCCTTCACTTGAACATGACAGATTCATTTTCCTTTGCATATTACACCACCAAGTGGCCTAATGCTTTCATTTTATTCTGTTCATTACATTTCCTCTAGAGACACAGCTATGTAAAACAAAATAAAAGATTAATTGCTGTCTAAAACAAAGAGCATAACCTGAGAGCTTCAGATAGACACTTGTAATAAAGTTTCTTGTATTATAGCTTACAAATGCAAATTAAAGACAAGTGTTAATTTGATTATCTCCTCTTACGGGACCTTAAAACTTCTTAGGAAAACATTCATCCCCACCTTCCCTTGGGTGACACACATCTCTGATAGAGTAATCTGATACACTTGCTATTGACACAGGCATTTTCATATATTTCATTAAATTTAAAATATGAACATAAGGAATTAAATATATACTATGGAGAAAATTGTTTAGGACTTAAAATGAAAGCTGGCCAAGCAAGTGAATTACGGAAATTTAGAATGGGCATATAATAGCTTGGTAGAGCAGAGCTTGCAGGTATTTGAAACGTGCAAGCCTACACACATAAGTGAGGAAAACAGAATCAAATTCTGAATCAATACTAAATATAATTTAGTTACATTCCAAAAAACATCAGGTTGCACACATTAGTTAAAGCTAGAGCTCTTCTGCCAGTGATATCTCCAATCCCTAAGTAAATTACCTTCTACAACTGCTAAGAAAAGCGTCAGTTCCTACTTGTTTGCTAGTCAGATTTTTCCCTTCTTTTGCTTCAAATATTCCACCTGAGTAGGAAGAAGCAGGGATGATGGATAAATCCTATTTGTTCATCCATCTCCACTCAGGAGACAAGTTATGTGTACCCAGCTGAATCCTGCTTAATTTTCCCAACCTGTGCAGCAATAGCAGCTAAGAACCAAGATCATAAATACTAAAATTTCATGCAGCTTCATTCATGTCTAGCAAAAATTTTGCTATTTTAGTTCAGAGGTGTGCAACGAGGTATTTCTTTAGGTGCCTAAAATAACTTCAAAAAAGAGTTGTTAGAAGAGGTATCCCTGGGATCTGGACAGAGTCACAGGAAAGATATTTACAAAACACAGACTTACACAAATATTTACACACAGATCTCACAGCATGATCAGTATGACTGTTCTATTGACAATAAGGTAATCACATAATTATGATTGAATAATAATCTTCCCCCAAAGTTTATTACAGCATTAAGTATCTTGAGATAGAAACGGATATTTGCCTATTACCATGAGCAAATTAATAAGGTTTACTTTTCTTTGACAAAGTAAAGTGCCAAGTCTTCAGCACTATTAATTTGCAATGTGTTTCCAGATGGGACTTGCCTCCCCTACAATAAGCAGCACACAGTGGAAGAGTAAAAAAGAGAAAATGCATCATAATAAAAGGGGAAAACATCCATCTGCCATACTAGATTTTATCAGGCCATATGCATGTGGAAAATTATATTAAAATTGCTTTAATACTCACAGAACCAAGCAAATAGTAATACTGAATCTTCAGCTAAAGAATACCTGAGCAACATTAGTATCAATATGACTTTTGCTCAAAAAGTAAATCACGTGGGAAGGATCAATTTACATCAGAAAGTCACATATAAGAAGTGATAATCTTCATCATTAATTCCCAAAACCAAGTTGTTCAAAGTGAATAAAAAGTTCAGTAATCTTTAGATGAAATACAAGACCTCTCATATATTTAGTCCTGCTATAGAGCTGTCTACACCTACAACTCCCTTGCTTCATCACTGCTCATACACTGCTCTGGCAATGCTTTAGCAATCTTGAGCCACCTCTGAAACCCACCACCTTTCACTTTTACTGGGCTAAAGTATAGTTTGTAAACATCGTGATTTGTTGTCAAAAACCAACATCTTATTTGCAAATATGAAAAAATATTGCTAGGAAATAGGTCATAGTAAGGTTGTTGGTTTGTTTGGGTTTTTTTATGGTGATAGAACAAATTACTTTTAGAACATTTAAACACCTGAAAGACAGCTGTTCCAGCAAAGCCAGTTGAGTATGAAGAAACAGGCTTATTTCTCAGGAAAGTGAGAAGACCCAACAACAATGTCCTTGACATCCTGAGAAATGCAGTATCTTCTCTTGACAAGCTTGCCCAAGCTGAACTGTGCTTTGAAAGGCTGCACAAGCACTTTTTTGGGAAAGAAATACTGATCTTTTAATTGGAAAGGAGAGCTAGAAACGAGGATGTCAAAAAACAATGTGTGCCTGTTAAAACAGTTAAGAAGAAGTGTCTTTCTCTGATCCAGGGGATGTTATTCAGTGAGAAACCTAAAAAGGACAGCTCAGTTTTGGCAGTATCTCACATTTCTTGTTTGTGCATAATTTTCTTAAACTTCTTAAATTCGGGATGAGATCAGTCAGGAAATTTCAGAATAACAGTTGAACAAATGCTCTTGCCATGTAACATTTAAAAGAAAAAAACTTAATCCTCTTGTGGGAATAGGGGATATAGCAACTTTTTTTTTCATTCTATAAAACATGTCCTTTAAATATTTACTAGCCTTGTATTTTCTACATGTGGTCACATACCAAACAAAAGTCTTCTACCTCTCACTAAAGTATGCTTAAGAACATTCACTGCATAAGTAATTAGAGTATTAAAAGATCCAGATGTGAATTAGAAAACCAACTGTGTCTGTTATAGCTGAATTTCATACTACTGGAGTAAGATCAAGCAGGAAAGTTGTGATTTGTTCCAAAGCACCACCCACACAATTCTCTGAGTAGGTTACCAAATAACAGTAAATATAACCAGTGAAATGTAAAACAAAGCTGTCAGATCTGATTAAATTCACAGTGAGGGAATGGACAATAGTCTTCTCTGACTTTCCGAGTTTTCAAAATAAACCTTATGTAAAGCCACATGTATCATAAATTTCTAATTAACAACTACTATTTTCTTTGGCTGTGAAATATCACATGTGACTCAACAGACTTGAGGAATACAGGGTTATTGTGTGGGAATAAAATTAAATCTCTTCTTTTGAAAGGGACACAGTTTATTTTTGCTCTATAAACTTCAGAGAAGTGAAATTTCAAGACAAATTACAGAATACACGTTAGCAGAAAACTATATCTACGTAGTGCTCCTGAAACAACAACTGCAGTTTAAGCTATATCAGCAAATGCACTGTTAAATTTGAAAGACTACATATTCAGTATTAAATTTAAT
Source organism: Phaethornis superciliosus (assembly GCA_023637945.1). Taxonomy (NCBI): domain Eukaryota; kingdom Metazoa; phylum Chordata; class Aves; order Apodiformes; family Trochilidae; genus Phaethornis; species Phaethornis superciliosus. The sequence goes on along the minus strand of JAJQWJ010000014.1, from coordinate 13,696,714 downwards.
TTTGAAAATCATTTGTCTGCTTTGGGAAGTACTGCCAGGCAAGGCAAACGTGTTTGTAGGAGGTCCTAATTTCTTTTCACCATTAATGGACAATGCAGATATATTTTCCTTACATTTATAACCTGATCATAAAGGATTGTATTTCAAAACTGATAAGGTTTGGCACTAAGCTCATAAGGCTGAGCCTGTTCTCCCAGCACACAGACACAAACATTGCTTTTTGTCAGAGCACAGGAGAGACCTGTGCCTGTGCTCTGTGAAGACATGCTCTTCTCACTGGTACACATTAGGGCACAGGTTCTCAACCTTTGGGACCAACAGGCCACTGCCAGTGGCCTCTCTCCCGGACTGAGGTTCTGATGCAGGCTGGGGCTCTGCCTGCAGTGCCCGACCCGGACAGAGCGGCCAAGCCACAGCCCCGCACCGCAGCCAGGACGCGGGCAGCCTTCGCAGCTCCTTTCTGTCTAGTCATCATAGAATCATAGAATTGTCTGGGTTGGAAGGGACCTCAGAGATCATCATGTCCAACCCTTGACCCACTGCTGCAGTTGCTAGACCATGGCACTGAGTGCCACATCCAGTCTCTTTTTAAATATCTCCAGGGACGGAGAATCCACCACTTCCCTGGGCAGTCCATTCCAATGCCTGACCACCCTCTCCGTGAAGAAATTCTTTCTAATATTCAACCTAAACTTCCCCTGGCACAACTTAAAACCATGTCCTCTTGTCTTGTTGAAAGTTGCTTGGGAAAAGAGGCCAACCCCCACCTGGCTACAACCTCCCTTCAGGTAGTTGTACAGAGCGATGAGGTCTCCCCTGAGCCTCCTCTTCTCCAGGCTGAACACCTCCAGCTCCCTCAGCCTCTCCTCAAAGGGTCTGTGCTGGATCCCTTCACCAGCCTGGTTGCCCTCCTTTGGACCTGCTCCAGGACCTCAATCTCCTTCCTGAACTGAGGGGCCCAGAACTGGACACAGGACTCGAGGTGTGGCCTCACCAGGGCTGAGTACAGGGGCAGAATCCCTTCCCTGGACCTGCTGGTGACGCTGTTCCTGATACAGGCCAGGATGCCATTGGCCTTCTTGGCCACCTGGGCACACTGCTGGCTCATGTTCAGCTTCCTGTCAATCCAGACTCCCAGGTCCCTCTCTGCCTGGCTGCTCTCAGCCACTCTGTGCCCAGCCTGTAGCGCTGCATGGGGTTGTTGTGCCCAAAGTGCAGGACCCGGCACTTGGCCGTGTTGAACCTCATCCCATTGGAATCAGCCCAACTCTCCAGTCTGTCCAGGTCCCTCTGCAGAGCCCTCCTGCCTTCCAGTCAGGTGCAATGTAAGCCGCCCTTTCAGGAAAGCAGGCTTCCTCAGCACCCCTGAAGCTCACACTTACCCCTGGCACTACAGCCACGGCAGGGGAAGACTCTACAGCACAGGCGGGCGCACACACAGGAGTCATTTAGGCCGCATCTTGCCAAAGCCACCAGAATATTGTGCTGCACCAGAGACCCAAGGGTGGGGACACACGGGACAGGGCTGCAGACACAGCCGCCTCAGGCAGGGAGCAAGGGACATCCCCAGGGGCTCTGAGGCGGCCGTGAGGGGAGAGCGCGCGGGCTGTGAGGGGAGAGCGCGCGGGGGTCTGAGGGCTCTGGAGAGGAACGGGGCTACCCGAGGAACGGGGCCGAGCCTACCGGCCCACACCCCCCTTCCCGGGCTGAGCAGGGCCGGACGCGGCTTAGGGGAGTTGCTCAGGACAGAAAACCGCCCAATCTCCCCGCTCACCGGAGCGGACCGGAGGAAACCGAACCTCCCGCCCCCGGGACGCGGAGCCCCGACCCGAGCCTCCCAACCGCCGCCTCTGCGCCTGCGCCGCACGGCTCCCGCGTACCTCCGGACCGCCAGGGGGCGCCGCGCGGCCGCGCGCTCCTCTCCGCCTTCCCCCTCTCGCCGGGTGCGCGCGGCGCCGCTCGTCGGCGGGACGCGGTTCCGTGACAACATCGCGGCCTAAGCCGGGCGGGCCGGTACCGCCGCCGCCATGGGGAAGAAGCACAAGAAGCACAAGTCGGACAAGCACCCCTACGAGGGTGGGTGGGCCGGGAGCCGCTGGGGAGGAAGGCCCTAAAGTGATCGCGGGCCCTCGGCCCTCACTGCCAGGCCGCCCGGCCCCGGCCTCCCCGCCGCGGGGGTTTGAAAACTTCGGGGTGAAGCTGAGGCGGTGGGGAACGGGGCCTTCGTGCCGCCGGTGAGCCCAGCGGCTTGGTGCTGAACCAGCTGCAGGGTTCGGAGAGAAAATGAGATGGGGACGGTTGACAGATTGTGGGAGGAGGGTGGGCGGGGAGGTTGTGTTGTGTTGCTGAGGGAGAGAGGAGTGGTGGTTGTGGTGCTCACCCGGGTTTCTCTGCTCTTTCAAGAATATGTAGAGAAGCCGCTGAAGCTGGTGCTGAAAGTTGGAGGAAGTGAAGTTGCTGAACTCTCTACTGGAAATGCAGGAATCGAGTCCAGCCTATACGAAGAGAAATCTGAACACGAAAAACACAAGGACAGAAAAAGGAAAAAGAGAAAGAAAGGAGAAAAGCAAGTTCCTGGAGAAGAAAAGGAGAAAAGAAGGAGAAAAGTTAAGGTACGTACAGATGCATTTTACAAAAAAAAAAAAACCAAAACAAAACAAAAAAACAAGACAAAGGCCTTTCAGCTTTCTCTAGTCTTCTCATCAAAAGATGAGATGTGACAGTAACTTGTGTCCTCAATCTGGAATACATTCCAACTCAGTATATTAGTTTTGCTGATTCCTTTTCTCCAGATGCTTTTCTTAGAAAAAGATGAGTTAAGTAGTGTGAAATTTCTCATCTTTGAAAAAATATTAACAGCTATAAGAGCACAGAAATTTAAAAGGGGAGGGGGAAATTTTGGGTATTAATAAATGCACTTATTTAAAGTAGAATGAAGACTTTACAGATTCTTAAATAAAAAGGAAGACAATGTATTTTCCTCTCAGGAGTCTTAATGTGATATGTTAGACAGCTATTGGAAGAATTTTAGGTACCTCTAATTTTAAACATCCTGAGTATTTCTTACCAGTTTTTCTAAAACCTTCAAAAATCACCTTAGGGGTTTAACTGGAGACAGTTCTCTATGTAGAGTGTAGGGCAGTGTCATTCTTGTCCTGGTATACGTGCTGTCCATCACATTAAAAAAGAAAAATAATTCTGCAACACATTGCATTGTATACCTGAATTACTTTATTGTCCAGCAGATGGAGACAGTACCTAAAGATGTTTTTAAAGAACCAACTCTTAAAGATTCACCAACTTTTTTTTCAGTGCTGGTTTTGCTGATCCCAAAAGTTTCTGTAACAATCTTTCTTTGTCTAGGAGGATAAAAGGAAACGAGATCGAGACCATGCAGACAGTGAGGGAGAGCAGGAAATGAAATGTCAGACCCCTGTCAGATTGGAATTGCCACCAGAGAAACCATTGACAAGTACTTTATCAAAACAAGAAGGTAGAAAACTCCCAACATTTCTTTTGTTAATTCCAGTTTTCTTTAACTGACTCACATTTTATTGTTCTTCATTTCTATAGCAGGTGACTTGACATTTTTTACTCTCTGCTTTTCCCCATCTCATACAAATATTTCAGGTTGCCTTACTGTCTGCTTTTGCAGAATGGCATCTGGTACCTATGTTAGAGTGAGCAGAATGTTAAGTGAGAAAAGTAGAGCCTCTATGTTATGTTTTTTACCACTGTATTCTTTTCATTTATGATGGATTCTCAAGTTGCATCAGTTCTTTTCAGATTATTTCTAATATCTTGGAAGTTTAGTACCTCTTTCAGTCAGTTGTGAAAGAGGTACTCACTTCTCTTTCAGTCTCACTTCTCTTCTCCCTCCATTTCTTTTTGGTCTAGAGGTGGAGCAGACACCACTTCAGGAAGCTCTGAATCAACTCATGAGGCAGCTGCAGAGGTAAATGTCTGTGCTAGAGGCTTTCAGGACTATGAAATGAAAATAACATTAAGAGAAGAGGCATGGAAAAAGCTGAGTGAAAACACTATTCCTAAATATATTGCTAATGGGACTGTTTCTAGGAATTGAAGTGCTAGCTTAAAAATTCCTAGTATTAGCACTAACAATACTGATGCATAACATCAGTGGATGCCAGAGATCACCAAAAGTCTTCAGAAATGTCATGATGAAAAGATGTTACCACTATGAAAATTAACATCAGCATAAGTGCACACCTTCTGTCACAGCTTTCAGCAGCAAGCTTTCTGCCTTCTGTTCATCTCAGTGTGCTACAGATGACAAGTATACACTCCTATGACATTTGTTCCCTTTGTTCTTGGTGACTTAATTATAATAGGAAACCAGTTTTTTAAAAGCCTTTTGAAAATATTTTTTTTTTTTAATCTTGAGAGCACAGGTGGTTATCAAAATATAGAACTAACTTCTAAAATATGTTTGTAGCACTTTTTGGTATATGGGCTTGCATATGGGATCTTTTCAACCTTTGTAAGTGAAAGAAAGTAATTTCTAGCTTTATGGTTTTGACTCTTTTCAGCTTAGTCCTTTCTTCTCCATTTAATTCCAAGATCAATATGTTAATTGTTATAACTTGAAATATAAGCTGTCTTTTCATTTCTTAACAGAAAGGATCCAAGTTCTTTCTTTTCATTTCCTGTGACTGACTTTATTGCCCCTGGCTATTCCATGATCATTAAAAACCCAATGGATTTTAGTACCATGAAAGAGAAGATCAAGAATAATGGGTACCAGTCCATAGAAGAATTGAAGGTAATTCTGTAAATTTTATTTTGACTACAGAGATGTATTATGCTCGATTGACTTCAGCTCTAGTGTTTCATGAGAATCTGAAGATGCCAAAAGAACCTTTACTTCAGCCTGAGGAAATGTTTCTTGTTGAATTTTTGTGAGCAAGTAAGTTCTGGAATGAAAGAGAAAATACTCCTGTTTTGTAAATAAGCATCTCAAAGATGTAGATGGTTTCAGGTTTCATGCAGGATTAAATAGAACCTGTCCTTCAGCATGTCACTGTAGATCCTTATTTTAAGAATGAAGAAGTTTCCATTTCTGTCAGATTGCTCTCTTTATTTTCAATGTACTGCCTCTCAAAACACAAGGAGTCTGGTGGATTGATTGGCTTTGCCTGTCATTTGCCTCCTGTCACCTCTGTGCTAGCCAGGTTTATCTGGGCATGAAGATCCTCACCTAGTGAAGGCAGGATGAGCTCAGTCCTGTTGGCAGCAATGGCTCAACCCTGTGCTATAGTGTGCCCAGTGCATTTTAGGGCTTCTTTTGAAGGTCTCTAAAGCTTTTAAGGAGAGGGGGCTTATTTTGTTTGTTTCAGCAGTTAACATTCTCTGTAGTTATTTACTTGGCTTCATAAGAAAGTGTAATCTGTGTGTAATTAACAGTTGATTTTAGGCAGATGTTAGTTAATAGTATTGGGTTTATTTTCTTGCCCAGTCTTCTTCAGATCTCCCAAACTTAAGAATATTCCCTGTTGTTTCAGCTGTTTCTGGTTAGTTTTTCATTTTAACTTTCAGGTTTTGGAAGTAGCCGAGAATGTTCTAGAACATACCTGCCTGCTGAGGCTCTGCAGTGAGCACAGAAGTGAAGTTTCTAGCTCAATCCCTCAAGAAATAAACTTCAACCAAACACACATTCCTTTTCTTATTTGTAACTGAAACTTTGGCATATTCCTTATGTTATAACTTCTGAATTGTAGCTTTCTTCTTTTAAAATTTATTGTCTTTTTTATGTTGTTTCATTTTGTTTTTTCTTTTCTGGATCAGGAGTGGGTGATTTTAGCTAAGATGAAATTTTTAAGAACTACCAACAATACTAGACACCTAAGAATACTTTGAGTATATTTCTTGGGATGCTAATTTGAGACTTCTATGTAATTTACATACTTAATTGTGTTTAAATTTGAATTAATTAATTAATTTTAAATGTTCTTTGAAGTTCTTTTCCCTTAAAGCTCAAGACACTGTATTTGCAATAAAGATTTTAATGCAATGTCCTGTCCGATTTTAACTTTAACTCCAAAACTGTTCATGTCTGTACAGGATAACTTCAAACTCATGTGTACTAATGCAATGATTTACAACAAACCAGACACCATTTACTACAAAGCTGCAAAAAAACTGCTGCACTCAGGGATGAAGATACTTAGCCAGGTAATAGAAGATAAAAATCACTATTTTAAAATATGCTCCTTCCTTCTTCACCCCTCTTTCATTCTACTTTTCTACAGGGATCTCATGAAAATTAATGAAAACATGCTTGGTATTTGTCAAATGCTTGCATATTAGAATTTAAATAGTAGATGGTTTTAAGATTCATGCTTTAGTACCTCTACCATATCACTTACTGAAGAAATATTTGTGTTTAGTATTTCATTTTCTAAGCTAGCTTTATAGTTGCTAGTGTAAGAAAGAAAGAACTCAAAGAAAATCATCCTCTATGGGTAGGTTAGGAAAAGATTCACTGAAATAGCAAATAAAAGGATTCTGGTCTTTTTTTAGGAAAGAATTCAGAGCTTGAAACAAAGTATAGAATTCATGGCTGACCTGCAGAAGACAAGGAAGCAGAAGGACAAGATGGAACTGCAGCAAACTGGGGAAGATGCAAATGGTCCTGGGAGTGAGAAAGAAGCCATGGATGGTGATACCAAAGCATTCAAAACACCCAGCAAAGAACACAAAAAGTAAATTATTATCTCAGTAACAGATCTAGCATAAGCCTTTTAAATGCTACTGAAACAAAATAACTTTTAGGGGGACCAGTAGATGAGGTTTTCTCTTACTGGTACTGCATATAGGCTAAGACTTCTTCATCTCAAGGGAGCAACATTTTTATAAAGTGTCCTCAAATACCAAAAATATAGAAGTCTTTTATCGTACCATCATTTTTTTCTTCGTAAGTAACTGCTTGTCATCAATTCCATTACTTCCATTATTTTTTATCTTAATGTCTGTTTCATACAAGTAGTACTGTTCTGGAGAAAGCTTGCAAACCTGACCTTTTAAACATCTTGGTACAAATAACTATAGAGCCAATTTCAAGTATCTTTCGTTTTGTATATGTGTGTGTGGTAATTGTATTTGAAACATGTAAATGCATAGCTACAGAATGTATACTTTCTGAAATACCTCTTAATACTGTTTTTGGTGTTGTCAAAAACTAGTGACTTGACTTTCACAGATTTGAAAATACAGATACTAAAAATCAGATTATCTAATATTTTGTTCTGTCAAAAATGTTGTTAGTCGTGTTGGAATGATGATATAGAATCTGCTAGGACAGATTCTAAACTAAGCTAAACACAGAGACCTCTACAGTTACTAGCATCAAAAAGCATTTGCAGATACAAATCTTTGTCATGTATTTTTCCCAGCCCTATTAAATAGTCATAAGGAATTACGCTTTTTCTCGTTAGCTGTTTTGTCTACCAAAACAGTTTGCACAGTTGACAAAAAACTCCACCACTTTATCCTTTCTTGATATTTAGCCAACTGGTGTTTGTTAAATCTATCTGTTAAAGCTAGAGACTAAGCTGTGTGGGTTTTCTTCACAGGAAGGACAAAGATCTGCTTGAAGACAAATCACAAAACAATAGCTTGGAAAGGGAACAGGAGCAGATTGATCGTATTGTTAGAGAATCAGGAGGAAAATTAACAAGACGGCTTCCAAACAGCCAGGTAAATCTGTCTTTGGTAACTCCTTTCACTTTTTCATAAACCAGGCTTACTTAGCATCTCATGTTAGTTGAAACTCAAGGTGTGCTTTTATACCATTTCACATGACTGATCATATGTGTAACATTAGAAACTTAAAAAAAACACCTGTCAATTGAATGCCTGCTGAATTTCATCAGCAGAACAAGTTCAGCTTAAATTTTTAGAAATTCTAGATAAAGTAGTGGAAAAGGACAAAGAGTAGGAGCCTAAAAGATATCTCAAATCCTACCTGCAAAAAACCCCATAGTTCTGAAACAGCCACATATCTTATGAAAGGCTATTACTGTTACAGGAGAAGGAACTCAGTTTGGTAATACTGGGCCCCTTTAATTTTCTAGAAGAATTATGTGTTTTATCTCAAACTATGTAGAAATGTTTATCATAATTTCTTAATTTGTTGTGCCTATACCAATTATAAAGTTACCTAGTGAAAACAAAGTTAGAGCAGCACTCAATTCTGACTGATGCTTTCCAAGTCCCTTTCTGATTTCTACGGGTAGGACAGTTTCATTAGACTTTAGTTTAAGGACCATGAATTTCAACAAAAACATAAATTAAAATAATGATCTCACTTCAGTGTGAATTTGAAAGAAGAAAACCAGATGGTACAACAACTCTGGGCCTTCTTAATCCTGTTGACCTTACTGCAGGAGGTAAGTTGTCTTAGTTCAGGTAACAATCTACTTTAACTCACCTGGTACAAAGCTTTCTTGCTGAGGCAGGTCAGCAACTGCCAGCCAAGAACCTAATGCTTCTTGACAGCCTGATGAAAATCTGGATTTTAAAGAGCTGCAGTTGAAGGTGCACGTAGATTAGGACCAATTGTGGTGGTTGTTAGGGACAGCTGGAAGGGAGCCTTCAGTAGCCCTTGCTTCTTTTTGCATCAGCTGTGGAAGCTGCAGGAGAAAGCTTTTGCCACTGGAGAAGAGACTGTCTGCCACATGTTTGGGCTTGCTGAATTCCTGGGCTTAAGTCTGGTCAGTGTACACAGTGCAGGGTCTGCTGACCCAGGTCTCCGATGCTCAAGAATTGGCCACCAGGAACTGTCTTGGTTCCAAATAGTTTTGCCATGCCAGTTCCATTATGTAGTGCCACTCGCTACAAGAGTGCAGGTGCTTGATTGTGTACCTGCCAGCTCATTACAGAGCTGAATTGATTTGGTCTAGGAGAGACAGAAACCAAGCTAAAAACTCCTTCTCCTTAATTGTGCAGTAGAAAATTTCAGCAAGAATAAATAAAGTGGGGTCTTTCACATTAAGAATGGGATCCTCTTTAGTGATGCAGCAGAGGTCTGTTAGGAGAGGATAGCAAGGAAGAATACTAATAGTGAATACTTAACATTTAATTTAATCTACTTAACTAGTATTACCACTTACCTGGTCTGGATTAATTTTTTAGAGTCACACAGATTTGACTATGAAGCATTTGGAGAGGAAAACATACTTTGGGAGTTGTATCTTCTTCATTTTGAAGTTTCTGGTTATGATTACTCAATGAGTTTGTGTGTCTTCCTGTGTCACTTAACTGTGCCTCAGTTATGTCTGTATTTGATGTATCCTATTGCAGAACCAGGGTACTGCCCTGTAAAGCTGGGTATGACAGCAGGAAGACTGCAGTCAGGAGTTAACACATTACAAGGGTTCAAAGAAGATAAGAGAAACAAGGTTACTCCAGGCAAGTGCTAATTATTTTTTTAAACATATAAATCCTCCTCTTTGTATAAACTGAATATATTGATCTCATTACTAGCACACAGATAGCTTGGTATTAAGTTTTTTTTGTTCAATGATAAAGCACATTATTGTGTTTATTTATCACACAGCTAAGCAGTACACCATAAAGTCTGTCTTAAGTTACACTAATAAAAGAGGAGTTGTATCTAATAAAATGTCCATCTGTACTGATAAGACAAACTACATGTGGAAGATAAAGGATTTTTGCCAGCTTTGAAAGACCATAGTGTGGAGCCTGAGAACCTTTTACTGGCACCAAACTGTATTTTCCTATTGAGTTAAGGTATATAGTTTGGTTAATAAAACATTTATAAATAAAATGTTTGATGTAGATATTACTAACAGATGTTACAGTGTGAACAGATGGCATTCTGTGAAAGCTGTGTTTTCACCATAAGAAATATGTTCCTAAAAGTTTGGGTTTGGGGGTTGTTTTTCAACCTAGTCTCATTTTTATCTGATACAAGCAAATCGGAGGTAATAATCAGTACTGTTGTTTGTTAGTGACATACTTGAATTATGGACCCTACAGTTCTTATGCTCCAACATATGATTCTACATTTGCCAACATAAGCAAAGAAGATTCTGACTTAATCTATTCTACATATGGGGAAGACTCTAATCAAGGATCTTTCAGGTAATCAAACATTTAACTAAGATGTGTATTACAGCTTCCATGTACAGAAGCCCTTAGGTGCAGCTCTGCAGTATGAGCTGTGTCATTGCTGCTGAATGATGTCACTGCTGTCTTCATAGCACACTGGGTTTGTTTTGGTGTGGGGTTCTTTCTTGTTTGGTTTTTTTTTTGCTGTAAGGAAAAAAACTAAGAGAATTTTCCTGTAAAGTGAAATTAGCCAGAACTGAAGGATTTTGATGTTCCTGATTCACAGGAACAGCCTAAATTTGCATATATTTATGACTAACTCTGAAGAACTCATGTTCAGTGCCAAAAAAATTTTGAGTAATAGAAAAGTTTATACAAACTGGATTTTTTAACGTTAATGAAATTAATTCCTGCCTTCAGTCTTAATGTCAAATACTGACCAGACTACTATGGTCATAGTGGGAGAGCTGAGTCCAGAGACAGTGATTCACAATTTCATTCTTTAATAGTGTACAGTGCAAATCTTTAAGTGCCTCTGTAACTTTTCTCTCAGACTGATGTAGCTGCCTGAGGCAGTATACTTTCCTAGTGTTTCAGTATTTTTTAGGAATCTGAATGTGTTTCTCAGCTATGGAAGGCTCTGGATAATTGGTTAAAGGTTAATGGTTAAGGAAAACAAATTAAACAAAAATTAAATAAACCTAAAGCAAGCCATTTACAATAAATCCCATGCTACTTTTTGCATTTTCTATGCAGTACCTTGTGGTTTGGCTTTAGGTAACTTTTTTTCATTGAATGTTTGGTATGAAATTAGTAACCTTAACTATCTTTTGGTCTTTCAGTATTCATGATTTTTTGATGAAATCACAAGATTATCCTTTCTTAATGGCTGATAGTTTGCTTGATGTTCTAACCAAAGGAGGACATTCTAGAGCTCTCAGAGAACTAGAAATGGTAAGAATGGATTTGTGAACTGCCTTGTCTTGGTTTTAGCACACAAGCTGTAAAGCTAGGAAAATATGATATTAATCCTATTGATCCTTTTAATTGGTAGTGAAAGTGAAAGACTGACCTTTGTCTCCAGCAGATGGATTTTCTGGAAAGGGATTACTCCAGCTTCTTAATTGGTGAAACATGAAAATTAACAAAATACTGTAGACAGTCACATACTCTTTTTCTGTCTGCTCTCTCACTCCCTTCAGCACTATCTCCTTTTCTATTTAGTAAAAAGATACCAGTTAAGTTGTTGTTTAGAAATTACATGATCATGGGGGGAGTTTTTTTCCCATAAAAAGTTTATCATGTCCCAAGAAGCCACTCACTGTTGAATTCAGAAGAATAGGTATCTATTCTATATATCTGTATCTATATATCTATTCTAAATATCTGAAGAAAGCCCTCTAAAAAATAGGTACTGTGTAACACAGTTTACAGAGGAAGCTCCTGATGACATTGTGTATTTACCTTATTTTAAGATTCCTGCAATGTATAAGGCTTTGCTTTGAACTTAATAAAAACATTAACTGTCATGCCTTCTTTCTCTGCTCAGCCATTGGAGGAAGCTGAAGGCCCACAGGAAAGAAGTGATGCAATGAAAGATGTAAGGGTAAAATTTTTCTTTATTAGTTAGATACTCTAAACACCTCATCTAACCCCACATTTAGAAAACTGCCTACAACTATGGGGCCTGTGCAGCTACACTGGAACTTGGACAAGTGGTAAATACATCCCAGGTGAATAATGACAACACGTTATTGTGCAGGCATTTGGAGAGTAAGAATCTCCATAAAGTTGTGTGTTAAAAACCAACTGTATGTCAAGAGAACTGAAAGGAAATGCTTAAATATTTTTGTGATTGTTTAACCATTTGTTAGGACTAAAACAACAGCTGCCAACCAGCAGATCTATCTTAATCTGATTTAGTTTAAACTTGAACTTGCAAGTGTAAAATATCACACGATAAGTAGCTGTCTTTGTGAAGTTTTCTCAAATACCTTGTGCTCCTACAGGCATGCAGTATCTCAAATCATTCCACCAAACTTTATTCAGTAAGAGAAAGCATAGCAGTAGTGCTAGGCAAAGGGCTGCTCTCCTGAAGCCTTCGTCTGCAGCCAGTTACCAGATTGGTTTTGAATTTTGGACTCGGATCTTAGATAAACTCTGCTTTAGGTGAGCTCAAGTTTTGAGTTGTTTGGGTTGTTTTTTTCATTTGGGATGTTGGTCTGAAGTTACTAGATCATTGCTGCATGACCCCAGTGGGTGGTTGTGGCAGATACTGTTTTCTATTTGAGTGTGAACTAGAATAGTAAACTGAGTAACTAGAACACAAAGGTTTCACAGGTGTATGTTCAGCTTTCCTACTGTGTGGTCACTTGTGGAGCAGACTAATGGGTTTTTTGGGTTGGTTTGTGTTTTTTTTTTAGATTATGGAAATTGATATTGCGGCCAGGCTGGACTCTGCTAATAATGACAGACTTACAGCACTAAAAGCAGTTACAAACTTTGGGCTACCTATAGAAGAGTTTGATTCTGAAGGTGAGTTTTCATGGTACTTTTACTTCTGATACATCTGTAGCTGTTTCTGGTTCTCAGTCCTGCTGCACAGTTAGCCTTTGTGTATTTTATATCATAATGAAAGTAAATGTACACTTACAAGTGAGGACTTTCTTTTCATTAAACAGAGGCTGAAATCTTCCAGAGGAAACTTGATGAAACAACAAAGCTTCTGAGAGAACTCCAGGATGCTCAAAATGAACGGCTAAGTACAAAACCACCCCCTAATATGATTTGTCTTCTGGGTCCATCTTACAGAGAGATGCACTTGGGTAAATACACTCATTCTGATAATCCTTACAGAATTGACCAAGTTTCAGCTTGTATGAACTCTAAGAAACACAAAATTTAAATAACAGTGCAGAATAGGTGCTCTGTTAGGAGTAGAAGGTTAATTATTTTGTATGTAAAGCCAGATGTAAGTTTTCAATAGTAATTACAAGTATTTGGGAGCTTTCTTGATGACATGGTGCAGACACACCTCTTACTCCGTGATTTTTACAGTGTCTTTGGTTACAGTAAGAATTTGATGATACTTAAGCAAGGCTGGCTTTATTATAGGTTTGATCTAGTTATCAGTCTGTTTTATAATAAATAATAACCATACATTCTACAATTACTTGTACAAACCTTCTTGTCTCACAGGTCAGTTACGCAGCCTGTGTTAGTGGCAGCCTTCTAAGACAGGACTGTGGGCAGAGGGTGTCTGGTTTGCAACTAAACCTAACTTGTGCAATTCCAAACTACAGCATATGTGGCCTAAGTAATCAGCTTCACTGTGATAAGATCATTCTCCTTATTGCAGAAAAATTACTGGCCTGCTATTGTACCAAGCCTAAACAAGATCAAATATTTCTTAAGAAGTTTTAAGTACTTACAGCTTCCTTCTTGAAGGAAAACCAGAGAGAACAGTCTCTCTGGGTAATATACAAAACTAAATGCTGACTCCTGACAGCCAGATGTTACTGACACAAGGGCTATGTGAGTGCCAGAGCTCTCCCAGATGATGTATCAGAGTGACCCAAGCATCATTAGCTTACTCTTTAACTGTGTTGTGTGATGGCAGCAACCCTTGGTCAGCAGCTACTTCATTCCTCCTGTTCTTCTTAACCAGCTTTTTTATAGTTCCCAGGATGTCTTGGAAGATTGCACTCAGTACTGCTTCTGCAGCAGAAGAGTTCATAACCTAATGAACATAAGATTTAATTCCATTTGCACTCTAATATTTGAATTCTTTACAGGGTGAAGGGCTCACCTCAGGGATTTTGTCTGTACATGTGGCATAGTAATGCATCCACTTCTCTTTTCTAGCGGAGAGAGTAACAAATAACCTGAAAGAACTTGCACAACAAGTGACCCCAGGTGACATCGTGAGTACCTACGGAATCCGGAAAGCGATGGGAATTTCAGTTCCTTTACCTGATACAGAAGACAGCTGGGTGGATTTGACAGAGGGTGAGTATACAAAAAAGGGGTAAAAAATTCCTCACGTGCTAGAAGGACACCACCACGCTTCCTCCTTCTCTAAGGTTTTGGGTGTGCACTCCTTTTGCTTAATTTGGCCAGCTGTCCTGCTTTGCAACTTAATAGCATCAGTTCAACTCAGCTCATGCAACCAAAAGTAAACTACCGGTTTTGCTGAATTAGGAGTTGGGTCACTGGAAAATCAAGCGCCAGACCCAGATCTCCCCCTTGTGGCACATAAACTATAGAAGCCTACCAAGAGTTCATGTTTGTCTCCAGTTTGTAAGGAAGATAGGAATTTCCCTTCAAGAAATATAATTCACACAACAGATCACTCAGTCTGCAGTTTATAAATATCAGTTAAAATGTTATCCAAGAAAATGAGCAGGATTACTTCAGGAATTTGTCTTTTCAAGGAAACTGCTCAAGAAAGTTCAGTCTTACTGAGCAGTTTCACAGCACTGTACCAGAGTGGCTGTGTAATAGATCCAGTTGAAACATGTTTTCTTGGACTGTTACAGAGGGTACAGCTAACTCAGGACTATCTGCACAAATAGCAAATGACTTTGCATACACTCCTGCATGTGAATTTCATTTACAAGTTTATATCCTAACTAACCTGGTATCTGTTGTAAACTTTCAGACTTTCAAGAACCTAAAAAGACTGTCACCATCCCTGAAAATGACTGTGGTCCAGTTACAGTCTGAAGATTCAGTTAAGTTTACAGCTGTTTGTTTGATTCTGTTTAAGAACCAGATAAACTTCTTCAGGTGCATTGCTGAACATGTATTTTTTCAAACTTTTGTTTATTAAATTTTGGAACTGATGACATTTGAAATTGAATGGTTTGTATTAGAGTTACTTCTACTACATAAATCAAGAAAAATTTTTCTTTTTCATCCCTTATTATTTTAAAGAACCCCTTGCAGCATTTAATTTTTCCCAGATTGTTAACTGTCTGGAAAAGTCAAAGCATAAGTGAAAATGTGCCTATATCTGGTGCAGGGATTCAACCAGAAGTTTCTAAAAGCAATGTATAGACTCTGTATCTGAACCTCTTTGGGGCAAGAATCATGAATATCTAAACATGCAAGTTTCCCTTTTGAAAATTACTGTGCAACTCTTATGATCATGAGGAAGAGAAATAAACTTTTTTTAAAAAAAACCTGATGTAGCCTGATGAATTAACAAAAGATGAGCTTTGTGAGACTTTGAAGGTGGATGAATCCTAGAGAATTAAGGCCATGTACTCATGGTATTCTTTAGAATACTTGAGGGCAAATTTAGAAACATTATGACAATAAAGTGAGACCAACAAAGCCATTTGCTGCCAGTAAGTAAAAATACCACACTAATCTAGTACAGTCAACTCTTGAGACTCACGTAGACAATTCTTGGACATATTACTAAACACTTTCCTGGATCACAATCTTAGGCTTACCAGGAAGGAGAGCTTATTTAGAAAACTCTTAGCATCATAAGGCAATTCCCTGTTCAAAGATGGAGACAAAGCAGACTAACAGTGCAGATTTTTGAATGTTGCTCTGTTTTACCCCGTGGTTCCAGTATAACCTTGGACTTCAACAGGAATAACATGGGGTGTTCCAGCTCCATCTGGTCAGCAATCACTTATGTGCACAGCAACAGGGAATTGAACCAAGAGGTAACTTAAAGGGAAAGCATAATCATGAATCCTCAATTCTACTCCCAGTCTTATGACCAACATCATCCTTACACTCCTGTTATTCCTCCTCTCTAAAAAATGCTGCAGAAGTGTTCATTTAGTTGTTTTCAAACTTTCACAAGCTTAAAATTCATTTCAAAAAGGTTGAACTACCAACCTGGATTTTTCTCCATTAGTTTCAGTTGTCCCAGAATAGTTCTTACAGTTGCTCCTGGAATTTTTTCACAGTTCTCAGTAATTGCATCTGAAATACTACTCCAGGGAATTATTTGTTCCATTAATGTTTAAGTCCTTTTCGTGCTACAAGAGAAGACAAGATGTGTAACAACTGTGCTAGCCCAGCCATTATTGGCTCACTGTATAGCACCTCATTTCTCATCACCTTTCATACAGTGCAGTAGAAGGGCATAGATAAAGACAACCAAGAACTGAAATTACTTGTTGATCTATGTATTTTTCCACTTCCACAAAGTTTTTACAATTACCAAGTTTGTATTGAGTAAAACCAATCTCACTAACTCTACATAGATATAAGAAATACACCTCCTATTCATGGGAATCTTCATCAAAATAATTGCAAAACCAAATTTTAGGAAGGTTTTTATTTAATGGTAAAAACAAAAGTTTGTTCTTTAAAATAAATTGCTAATTCAAGACTTTACTAGCTCTTCAAATGAGATACAGTGCCATTTTTTCAGTTTAAGAAAACAATAGTGCTGTCAGGAAGATTTCTCTAACAAGGTTATTTATGCAATCTAGAATTTCACAGTTTGTTCTCAAAAGGACTTCTGAAAACAATTATTTAAATGCAGTTTCTTCCTCAAGCTCAACTTTTTCCACGGTCAAATATAGCTGTCATATAATGCTAGTACTGAAGAGAAATTAAAAAGCCATCCACAGATGAAAACTTTCTCATTACACACCATTTCTAACTTCCCCAGGTATGCCTTGCACACTGCTCACACTAAGTACATAATGTCCTTTTAAAATTGCAATGAAAACTTATTTCTTCCAGTTAGAAAGCTACAGCTCTTTACACTTCTGTAAATGAGAACAAGTTGAAGTGATGCCCAAGTTACTAGCCTGACAGGCAATATAATGTAAACAAAAGCATTTCAAAATGCCTTTACAGAGAGCAAATTTTCTTTCATAGATAGCTACGTGCTACCAGTTCTCTGAACAGAAAACACTTCAGAGCCAGCTCTATCTATATGCATAATGCACCTTTCAAAATATATTCATGAGGCAAAAGTTTCTTTACTTTGCATATAACTCCAAAGACTGATGAAAGTAGGCTTTGACACATGCATGGTCCTTTCTGAACAATAAATATCTCAAAACAAATGCTTGCTGAGCATCTGTTACTACAAATAAACAACATACAAAAGTAGCAAAAGCTGTTTGGAAGTTTATCCAACTACAACACTGACCTCATACTGACAAGACAACAAGTATTAAACTTCAATCTTCAGCAGAGTCCATATGTGAACCAGACAACCTCAAATTAGGGTTTTATAATGTGATCTTTTCTGTTGGAGACTTAGTACAAACACAGGTTTGACCTACCAAATCGACAAAGACTATAAGCACAATATTTAATCCACAGCTGGACAACATTTAGATTTGTTCCTGTCTTGAAACATAGTCACTTCATCTTGTAAGGAAATTACACAGTAATTAGAAAATGGCAGTGATGCATAGGACTGCTTGTTAAACACTTTTCCAGTATGGTTTAGTATTAAACCCAGAAATATTAGTAAATGTTGCTTTTTTTGTAGAAGAGCAAGGCTTAGGCTTAACAAGAGAGATGTTGAACTTGATCACTGCTGATAGTCATGCTACTTGCTATACATCAAGCGGAGGGAGGAATTCATCCTTAGTTAATACACATAATTGGGCACAAGGTGGTAGCCTTACAAAATACTATCATTTTCACCAACAGAAAATATTAAGAGATTGCAATAAGTAGAAAAATGCTAATTTAGAAATCAGCAAAAGCCATTAACATGTTAAAAGCTTTACAAACTAAACTAACTTACAGCAAGTCAATTTCCACAATTTTACTAATGCTCTATGCATACTCTTGAGGCTCTACTGAAACATTTCCATTCTGAATGTTTTTCCAGACATCCTTTTGTAACCTTCAAAAAAATTTGTTTTGTAAACTTCATTGCCTCTAAAAGGTGTACAGACCAGCCAGTGACCAGTCACACTGCAGAAACAAGAATAAAAAAAAAAACAAACCCGATCAGATGCAGTTCAATTTATGCAGCATCTATTACCCTATTACTATCTTACTAGTTCTGTTCTTCAGTTCCCAAACAATTCAGAGCTGATGATTTTTCTCTTCATAAGTGCCCTCAAGAATGCAGTCAGCAGAATCCTGCTGGGTGCCAGCAGACAAGCTGTTACCAGAGCCTGTCTAACCAAGCACACAGGACAAACTGGAGGTGTGCAGTGTTCCTCAGAATCCAGTACGAGTTTTGAAATTTAAAGCCAGAATTTTAAAGACATTCTCTTATGTGACTGTATAAAATGTGCATGCAGATTCTAAATACAGAGGCACAGAAATACAAAGGAGGACATGTAATACAATGTAAACACTCTGAACTAGATGCAACTTTCTTCTGTACAGCTGTTGGTCATTAAAATATTTGCATAATACAAGGTACTACTATGGAGGAGGCCAAGATACAATAAAAATTATTTCATACTGTTATCAAAGGAGCTCAGCACAATTATCATATGATATATTTGAGTGTACTTGTGTTCCTCCTTGCATTATTCTTCAGCTACCTTCTGCAGCAATCTGTCCAGCAGTAAAAGCAGGATATGCAGTACCCAGACTGCCAGCTCAGGTCTGTGACAAGCTCAATACTGTAAGCAGGTGAGTGTCCAAGAATGAAGCTGTGGAACATTTTATCACAGTGATGAGTTCTACAGTGCATCCACATACTTTGTTACTGGAGCTGTTAAGACTCCCACAGTGCAGGTAAAGCAAAGGAGCTAACTGAAAATGCTTCATGGCAATTCCAGGTAAATCCTCAACTTTTTTTCAGGAAAACACAGTCATTCCATGTCTCCTGAGAACTGTTCAGAACTTCTTTCAAAAAAGAAAAAAAAAAGTTACTCTCTTTATCTTGAGATGTAGCAGAAACAGAGCAGTTTATATATGTTTTTTAAATAAAAATCCTTCACATATGGAGGGAAATGCTCAGTCTTCACAGAAGGAAGGCAGTTCTATGTCTGGTTTTGGATTGACTTCATCATAGTTTCAGTTCAGTCCCATACCTTGGAATTTGGCAGTCTCGGTGCAAACAAAGTAAGTCCTCAGTTCTCCCTTGCCTTTGACATTAATGAGCCCCCTACATTCACATGAATATCCCAACTCCTGGAGTATTTTACTTGTTTCTTCTGTGACCTTCATGTGAAAAGAATTAGAAAGAAACGCCTATGAAATTCTTCTGATTATTGACAGTTTAAAAAACTTCATAACCAATTAGAAATATTTTCTTAGGCTGCTATGTTTACCTGGATTTTCCCAAGTTCCCCTGTACTCTCCATGCGACTCGCAACATTAACAGTGTTGCCCCAGATATCATACTGAGGTTTCCGGGCACCAATCACACCAGCAATCACAGGACCATGATTTATTCCTTAGTATAAACAAAAGCACATGTCATTACTGACATAGAAAGTTACATGATATCTATTTTCATTATTAGCCATAAGTCATGAGAGCTTCAGTGAAAAAGAAAACAAAAAAAACCTTAACCCTGCAAAACATCCCTAGCAATCAGTATTACCACTGATCTATAAATATTAGTACTGAGGCTCAGGAGATGTAAAGTGAGTCACCCATAAAATGGGAAGTATGAGAAAGAGCTAGGGAAATGTTCATGTCAAAGCAAGAGTCTTCCTTTTCTTCCTTCACTATATATAAGTAAATACCTGTATAATGACAATACTCCTTTTAGTTAATAATTAATTACAGGGTTCCTCCATTTAATCTGCACCTATAATTTTCTCCTAACTCATTCAGCTGCAGTGTTCATGTTGCTCCCTCCAGTGATTAGAAAAGCCCTACCACAAAGGAGCTTGGCATACCTAAAAAGGTAACCTAGGCAATACTACCTTTAGCTACTCAGTATTTTATAATAATCCAAATACTGACTGCAGCCTTAAGAAGGGATCCACAGCCCTCAGCCATTTACCTAAGTCATCTTGCCTCATTTTCAATTTTTATGGAGCTGTGGAGTTTACATTCTTCACAAGGTGAAGAACTTACCAATACGCAAGCGGAAATTGTTGAAGGAATGTCGGTTGATGCCATCCAGTTTACTCATCAAGGCAATGCCATATTCCACCATGATCCCAATGTGTGCATGCTGTCTTTCCTTATCCTATGCAATTCAGACCATATTAATCACCAGTTACAACAGAGAAGGCTGTGTCAAGCTACTATTCCAGAGCACTGCTATTAGTGAACAAAGCATATCTTTATTTGTATAAACCCACTTATCCTTGCAGCTGTGCAGAATCCCATAGTTCAAAACAAACATTCTAAATAGATGTAGAAAATCACATTAAGTTAAATTGGAGTGGCTAGGAGGCAACAAGAATGATGTGAGTGGACTTTTTAATAAATTTATGTCTGTCCTTTAGGACTCCAGATTTAATTTTACATGTTTTATATGTGTTACATACATGCACCCTAATGTCATAGGCAAACTTGCTGTGATGAAAGTAAGCCACAGTGCACAAATCTGTTTTAACATCTAATCTGGCACTTGAGGATTCTCATTTTGTGACAGTTCTCAGGTATCACACAAAGCTTATTGTCCAGTTCTGAGATGGCCTTTTCTTTAGCAGCCCTTCTTTGACTTCACTATTATTAGGGCTATTCTGTTATACTGCTATGATGTTAAGCTACTGGAATCAAAGATTCAAAAGTATGCTGTGGTTACAGACTTTATACCTGCTTCAGAAAAAAATGGAACTAGAAGATAAATAGTGAATTCAACAGGAGAAAATTAATTTGTCATTTTTTTTCCACATTTCAGAAAGTCACTCCTGGTGTTCTACTTTCTCTTTTATAAGACACTATATTCTGTTACTTTGAAATTCACCCAACAGCCCTATAGAAAATTGAAGGCAGACTGCAGAGACAGTCATGTACCTGGTTGTTCTCTTGGCCTGGGGTAACACTGAGACCAGCTGCTGCCATGTAAGTGCTTCCAATGGTCTTTATTTTTTCAACACCACTAAATTTAGGTTTTAACAAAAGCTGTACAAAGGGAAGGAAAATAGAAAATTGTGCCTTTATTACCATATTTGAGCATCTACAATAAGCATTCAACATTTCCAGGAGTAGCATCAATTACATGAAGGGTTAGATAAGAAAGTTCTGAGGATTAGTTTCACTCTACCTGCTCATAGGAGAATTAAAATGCAGTAGTACTGAAATAAAGCACTGAAATTCAGGACTGTCAAACCATACTAGTAATGCATTAGATGATGCAACTGCAAAACTCCATGAGACAGAAATTTAACTTAGAATGCTGCAATCAGAATATTAATTCAGCATAACAGTTTTCCCCCCACAATGATTACAGATCTAGTAAAGCGTTTTATTTTTCAGTAAATTTGTAACCCAGTCCATTTTTTTTCCCCAGAAGCTTAATTACCTCATCAAAATCAGCAATTATTTCATTTAACAGCCGCAAGCATTCCAGGCCTTCTTTATTGACATCACATTCAGTATAAAACACCTTGAAATCTGGTACTGATGCAAACATGACACAGACACAGTCATATGATTGATGGTACCAGTCCTACAGGAAAACAATATATGCACACATCAGCATTTACCTACCACTACAGGTATTCAAAACTATGATTATTGTTTGTAAGCAGTAATCAAATTACATTTTTCCTATGAGGTCAACTACAGTACTTTATAGTGGGCACCTCATATTTTACCAGAAACACTAATAAAGTTGATTTGCCTAAGGAAATGCTGAGGTATCTATGTATCTTAAAGATTGTCATCCATGCTGGACAGTGCTAGTCACAGTCTTGTGACACTTGCCACAGCTGTGAAATGAGCAATATTTACTGATGAGATGCTGGCAGAAGAAGATAACTTCTCACTGGGGTTTGTTACCAAGCAAATACTGTCTGTTTCTCAACTCCTTTTAAATAGAAGACCTATCCTCTCTGGTAAAAATATGATCTTTGAAAAGCCATAAATCTTTTTTAAGATATTTGCCAAACTCAAACTGTGTTCTGAAGCCGAACTGCCAATTCTGAAAATAGATTTCAGAGACTGACCCTAAGAGTTCACACTTTTTTGAAGCCATCTGGGTAGCAGATTCTTGCATTTACAAAGGTCTTGGAAGAAAAAAAAATTTAAATAAGGCAGAACTATACAGTCTTCTGTGTATTTGTTAGCATAACATTCTGTATCTCACAGAAGTCCTATTTACTATACTTCACATAGGAGAGACTGAACATACCTCATTTCGTTTTTCACCAATGAAATAGGCAGCTACATGTGCTGGAAGTACATTTTCCAGCAAGAGCCTGTTAACATTCTCCATTGTTTCAAACTGCTCATGTTCTTTTTTAAACTTATTCTTCCACAGACAATCCAGTCGACAGTAATAGTCAATCTGCAAAGGGACCAAATCTGATAAATCTATACAATATCACGTGGAAAAATGTTGGTCAATTGAATCTAGAAGTGCAGTAGTAATAAAGTTTCTTCAAGACCTTTTTAGCCAATGTAAATAATATTCTTTGCATAAAAAATGTGTTTTGAAAAGGTCAGAAAAATATGAAGTAGTCACTATGAATGAATGCCATTTGGGTACCATCAGGTGCATTTACTAAACTAAGATTTTAATCATATGGGGATTATTTGTCTTGAATTGCTGTCTTGATTTGTGATGAATATTGACACATAAATGCAGATGAATCAAAACTGGAAGAATCTGAAAATTATGAATTCTGCAATGCAAAGAGTACTGAAAAAATATTTTAAAAGTTTCCACCCTGTCACCCTGTAATGTTTTACATTATCTATAACTAAGTATAAGTAACTATGTACTGATGATGTACAGCTAAGTACAAGAACATAAAAAAGTTAAAATATATACTAATGTCGTGCAAAATTTCAGTGAACAATACTTCTGTATTTCGTTTAAATCAGCTTTCTTCAAGTAAAAGAAAACCTATTGCTTTTTGAATACATACCTGTTTTGCAAGTAGAATAAGGGTTATATAAAACAGAGCCAGATATAAGTTAGTCATTATCCTTGGCTTTTTTATGAAAAGCCTGAAAAAAAAGAAAGCAAGACAAAGTCAACTGTATCCTTTCAGAAAATCCACATTTAAGGGTTGGGAGGGGAGGAGAAGATGAGCACAGCAGAAGGGAGTGTCTTTATTCAGACATACACGACCAATGCCATTATCCATTTGTGCCAGTGGCTGCCTGGTTATAGGACCTATCCTCATAATGAGAAGGGATCATCATCCTGTTCAGTGCATCAACTGCCTCTAGCATAATGATAAAATAGGTGCTGAAATCTTGTTAAATGGTTGTTGTAGTAAGAAGTTCAAGTAAACATGGCTTTATCTTAATGGTGCCATCTGAATTTCCACTGCACTGAGTTGCAGCTTTCCTCCCAACACTGCTCCACAAAAACACAGCCAACTGAGTCTTGAAGTAGGGAAAGAAACTTTCTTTCTCGTGGAAGGAAAGATGATAATAAATAGAAACCTGAATTGCTAAAACAAAGACAGCCATTAAGTCACACTGTTATATAGCACCATACAAATCTGAGATGCCACTCATACAGCATAGCAAAATCAGTCTGTCTTACATCTATTAATTTTCACAAATACATCAAACTGAATTTTCATTATATGAATAGCTTGAGATTAAAATGCTAAACAGACAGCTCATTTAGGATTTTTTTAAAATGTGCTGACAGCTCACAGTTAGCTTCTGCAAAATAAATTTATCCTAATTTTCCAGTATAAGTCCATACTTAGAATCTGAGAAACACTCCCACATCTTATTTCTCTGAAGTGTTTTTACAGTTTATTCAATTAGGTCAGATAAATTGCTGTTACTTTTCAAAATACATGCAGTTAGTGAAACAGGCAAAAGAAGAGTCACTCCTATTACTAGCAAGGTCTTGCAAGCGCAGCTTGAGCATCAGAGTTCCAGCAAGGCTTTTCTTCATAGATTACCAGAAGATCAACCTTAGCATGTGATTAAGATTCTAGCCCCTAGTTTCTACTGTAAGCTAAGATTCCAGAGGTCTCAGAAGACATATTACAGAATTTTTCAGAAAACACACATTTTCTTAAAAAAAAAAAAAAAAAAAGAAAAAGAAAAAAAAATAGTAATTAACTTTAGGGAAAGTTTTGTAATGTCTGATTTACATGGTTCTGGTATTTCAGTATTCTAAGAAGTGTACAAAAATCTAACAGCTCCCTTAGAGAACAATTATTCAACTGTAAGAAACTTTTTACTCAGTGTACCTGGTACTGTTGTCGTAGAAGCTCAAGTTTCTAGGCTGAAGAGTATTAAAAATGATGAGGTATACTGTTACAGCAATGGACAGGAGGAGAACTTTGAGTTCAAAGCTCATCTGAAGAAATACTGAGCAAGCAATGAACCCCAATATACAGCAGTAAGTATAATACTGTAAAAGAAGAATTTAAAGAGAATTTGTGTCATTCAGGCTTTATGCACGGGAGACTTTCAAACCATAGCAAATACTCTTAAGTTCATGACCATTGTAATTTAAATAGAAGAAATGACAATCACTTGCTAAATACACTTAAAGCTTTACTGTTGATTGCACTAAAAGACTCAATACTTTCTTTAGTTAACAACTTTATTAAAGAGAAACAATAAAATGTAAACAAAAAGTAGCAGACCAGAGTGAGCAGTGCCAAACAAAAACTGAAGAGTGTGGAGAATTTATCTTCTGAAGTCTATTAATTTAAGCAATTATTAAAAATTCAAGACTAGCCTAAAGTAGGCTTATAGTCCAGTAAGCAGGGTCTGAACCAGAATCTCCAGGATTCTGGTCCTGGTTCTGACAGTGCTCCTCCTTTGTAACCTTCAGCAGATACCACATTCCCATCTCCCCTGTTCTCCAACCTTACACAGAACCCCTTCATAAGACCTCTGATGCTAAAAAGCATTATCAAGCTAGAGCTATTATCTGATGGAATTACTGAAAAGACTCACAGAGGAATCACAGTTCAGGTGTGGTGTCCAAGGTCAGCATGAAGCTGGGAGCATTACAACTGCCAGCCAGGGGGTACAAAGAATGCTGCACAGTCAGAAGGGCTCCTTGCAGCCACAGGCACAGGTTTAAGATGCTGAGCTGGCATACTTCAGTCTGCAAACAACTCCAAAAATACCACAGCTTCTGCTCCTCAAGGATTTATTTCTCTTTTTGTATTTAGCACAGTTTTTCTTCCTTAATAGCACAGACTTACCACAGATCTGAGAGATTCTTAGCTAAGCAATTAATGCTGAGGTGAATGAAAACTGAAAAATTTATGGGGCAACTCAGTGTCAGAGTTGGCACAGTAATGTATTATACCAACTCTGTCCTCCTAAGGCATTGATTCTAAGACTTTACCTACCAAAAGAGTGGTAATCAACACTAATAATTAAAACTCTCAAGCCAACCTTCTAAAAAAGAAACCACTACATAGAGGTCTGTTGGCCATTTAAGCCTTTTCACTCTATCAAGATACTTGCAAATATAGTTCTCATCTCAGACTTGAACATAATCCTCATCCTGTTCTTCTTTTTCCTCAAAGTTTTAGATCTGTCTGAACTTTCAAAAAATCCTAAAGCCACTCTTTATTCAGCACAGCAAAAGCATGTAAAATTATTTCAAGCAGAACTTTTGTGCTGTCAGATACCTATTCAAAGCTCTGTTTTATACAGCACCAGGACCTGCCAGTTGTCAGTAATATATACAGAATTCCAAGATCTGGGTTTTAAAGTTACATGTTCACTACTTACTGTTTCCTCTATGCAGGAATGAGTTGTGTTGCCAAAAGACTGATTTTCAGACATGAAAGAACAGAAAATTACCAGATGAATAAAATGTACATTTTCATATCTGTAACATAACATGCATTTTAACATAGATGTAACATCATTTTTAATAAGGACTTGAATGGAAGGGCCCACACACAACCTGCAGGTAAGTAAGAAAAATAAACTAAGGCTTCAGCTTTATCTCTAAGTACTCCAGACTTCTGAATACCTCTAAAAGATGCACAGTAAAGCCATAGCTACTGAGAGAAAATACCCCTGAAGCTGCCTTGTGACAGAAGTAAATATATTATACACACCATCCAAGACTCATTTCATGTTAATCTTAGAAATTAAGACAGTACTCTACTCACATAGGTGGTAGAACACAGGTCATTTGATCCAGTAAAGTTTGCAGGTTTATTCTTTTCAGTAGTCTGAAAATAAAAAACGCACAAAAAAAGCTATACAAACTTGTCAAAAAGTAGTCACTAATTTTAATTATTTTCATCATACATTATACACTGAGTCCTGAACTGGTTGCCCTTTCGGTGCTACTGCAATATAAATATTGATATACAATGATATACCATATAGTTTTATGAAACATACATGCACACACAAGATGCAAGAAGGTTAAAATTGCCAAGTATTTGCTTACTTATTTTTAAATTCAGGATTAAGTTTTACATTATAGTTATGCTAATCTAACAGGCACAAACATGTGGTTCTGACTCTCCACCCTCCATCCCATTTCACAATTGCTGTTCCAGTTCTCTTTTAGGCTGTCCCAATTCTCTGTTAAGCTGTCCATGACAGTCTTCACATGACAACAACGTGAGTCAATTTGAGGACCTAAGTCAGCAGTAAAGAAGCCCTACAAAGATATACTAAGCATTTTCTGCATTATAGCTTTCAGAATAAATAATCCATGTAATCAGAAGAAGGATGGCAGACCGAGCAAATGGGATCCTTGGTTTTAGTAGCTAGCTATGAGAGGTGTTTAACTGGTAACATATCACATAAAGATTGTTTAAAAAAACAAACAAACAAACAAACAAACAAACACCCCACAAAACCCTATCAGCAACTACCTGTAACATCTTTGGTTTTGAAAGAAAGTCAAGCAATATTTTTCTCTCCCTATATGCATTATTAATAGCTAGTGCAAATGTACAATAAACTGATTAAAACTTCTCCCCACTGTAGCCAAACATTTAAACCCACATTATTAGAAAATACATTACAATCTCAGTGATGATGGTTTTAATGAATAGTAATTATAAATGCCATCTTGAAAGTAAGAAAAGGTGATGTAAAGTAGAACTCAGGTCTATCACAGCAACTTAGTTCTACAAACTCAGAATTATTACTTTAATGCTTTAACATGGCATCATGCATTATCCTAGTGTAAAACATTCATGTTGTGAGTCAGACATTAGGAAAAACTACAAAACCTAAGGTACTTGATGAAAAGAATACAGGAACTTATTTGAACTGTGGGTGTTACAATAAGTTTACAGGGGAAAAAGATAATGTGATTACTTACCAAATTAAAAATGGCTATAATCAGCAAGGCACCTATAGTGATGACTGCCAAAGGAAGCCTGAGCAAAGGCATTGTTTCCACTTTTTCAGAGATAGCACAAAGATGGCGCAGGAAAGGCCACTGTTCTGAGCAGCACTTCTGTTTGGTATGTGGAAAGAAATATTTCTAAATTAATTTTTCTCTGCAGGAGAGTCTTAATTGGAATTCTAACTTGGAGCTCTGAATCTATTCATTCAGATTAAATATGTAATACCTCTTCACAACTGAAAATTGAGGTAATGCTTCCTTCACTTCAAAGAGGGCGGGTGCTAACATTTTCTGAATTTCTGTTTTAAAAACACATCATCTGATTGAGAGTTATAGAGAAATATTACTAAGAACAGAGTGACAACCTACACTATATTTTTTAGTTATGGAGCCATAATGTTGTATTTCAAATTACATTTTCAGATAACTAAATCAAAACCAATCACAGACAGTCCCCCTTCTTGCCATCCTCATATCCTCATCTATTGCCTCTAGAGAAAAATACCTAGTAAAGGAGATGCTGTTAGTGATTGCAAGCACTATTCAAGGATGCTATACTAAACCACTCCCAGTATAAAACTCAAGTCTGATGCAATTGCAATCCTGGAATTTTCTTTTCTCCATGTGTGTTTACATATACACAGACTCCTCTCTCTCTACCTAGACATATATATACACACTCATTTATATAAAAACCCACCCACTCATATATATGTATAAGCATCATATATGCTATGCAATTGTACTTTTAAATTAATCATAAAAAATTATCCCGTGTACAGGTACACAGAGCAATTTAATTTTTTTTTTCCCATTTACACATCTTGAATAGGGCTCTGTAAGAGACCATTTCCTTTAGTGGTAGTTTTCCTGGGAGACCTCCATCACCATTCTACAACAAGATTATAGTGGCATGCTCTCAACAAAACTTCAGAATTCCCTCTCACCTTTGGACTAGCACAACATAGATTTATATTATATTTATATTTAAATTAATATATTTATGTTAATAGATTTATATTATATATTAATAATATGAATATAATTATATTATATTGTATTTATATTAGTATATTTTATTCTATAATTATATAATATTATGTATAATATATCATGCATATTATATTATATTTGTTATATATAATTATTGATTATATAATTGTTATATATGTTATATTATATATATTAATATTATATTATTATATTATAGTATTTATATATTATAAAACTAATCTTAATTCAAGCTTATTTTAATAATGTTTCCATTAAATAACTGAATTTACAACCAAAGTTACTGCTAAGGACAAACATAAATAAAAATAAATTTCAAAAACCAACCCCATTCAGCAATTGTCAATATCTTCTTACTCCCTCCTACCTATCTATTCTGGCACACAAATAATTCTTAATTACAGTGAAAATTTTCAGACAGGAAAATCTGTTTCAGGTAATGAAATCTTATGGTAACCTGAAGTTCAAGGCTCCTGTAAGTTCTATTGAAAGTAACAACTTAATTCATCATCCTAAAAGATAGACCAAGATGTCAAATCACATCTATGCACTTTTGAAAACAGGAAAATTTTCTGTATTTTTCTTTAAGTAAACTTACCATACATTTCTCAGCAAAGCACAGAAACAAGATAAACACAATGATGATGGCAACAATGCCAAAGGAAATTCCTAGTTTTGCAGTTCTAAACAGAAAAGAAAGCATTAAACAAACCAGTGTTAAATGAAAAAAAATTGAAACTGCTGCAATTCAGCCATGTTTGTTAACACTATTTCTCTACATTTAAATAGATTTTCTTTTTCTAACAGCACTGAATGACCTTAACATTGCAAAGGTTATTGTTGTTCTGTTGCATAAGGAGTACTTTAAGACATTCTATGCCTCACTGACAGCCTGAAACACTATGCCATGAAAAACAAATATGGCACAAAGTACAGATTTATCAAGTATCTGCTTCCTTGGAGGCATGAGAAGTTCAGAGTTCCCTCCTTGTGTCTCTACAGACCAAAGGATCCCAGCACATTTTATCAGCTAATCCTGATTTTCTATCGGTGATTGCAGCAAACTCTTCTTATTATTTAATAACAGTATTTCTCTCTGCTTAGTACACATAGGGAGAGGATCATTTAAAAACACAATATTAAAGAAATATTTGTATTTTATTTTCACACTGATACCTAGACTCTTATGACAACGACATGAATGTGCTCCCTTATTATGGGGTAAATTAGTCTTAAAGGCAGTATGTTTCTTAAATGTAAATCCTCAGCAATGCCAGAAGTTTCATGCACATGTGGTTGGTTCATTTGAATCGTACATTATAAAAATATTGACACTTACTTTGGCATTATAAGCATCTGTATAAGAAAAATACAGAGGAAGACAAAACTGGCACACACGAAGTAACTCTTCAGTTTTAGAATAGGAATGGTGCGATACTGAAAAACAGATATTAGTTCTTAGGGATCATTCCAGGGATTTTTTAGGTTTTATTGCATTTTTGTGATGACATATATATGCATTTTTATTGTACTATTAAAAATATACACATACAGAAAAGACAACAAAAAAAACAAAAGCAAAAATCCACACAAAATGAAATGCACTTGAACATCTATCAAGAAAAGCAGTCCAGTCCAAAGGATAATTTCACACCTAGAAGGAAATCCACAGGTTCCGTAAATAAGAACTTCACAGATACAGGTAGCCAAAATCCTTATAAAATAAGGATTTACACTGATGTAAACCTAAAGAGTGTGTGTGTATATACACACAGTCCACTAACTGCATGCAGTACACTGTTATTCGAACAGAAAAAGTAAACCATACTTCAGCAGTAACTGTATAATACTTGTAATGCTACAACCACAGAAAACAAATAATTTTCATTATGAATGCAGAAACACCTTAAAGATATTTAAAAGTATTTCTTTTTTATTCTAAAAATAATGAGACTTAAAAAAAAAAAAAAAAAAAAAAATTATTTTTAAGAGAAGCTCTTCAGAGAGTAAAGTTACCAAACTACTCTTATGGCAATAATTTAACCACAGATTAGACACAATCTCCTTTAATCCACAGAATTAACATTATCAAGGAAGACTGACCAACTCAAATGAATCATCATAAGATCTGCTTTCCATTAGTTACCAAAACCCTCTTTGGATGTGCAGTGACCTCCAGATTGCAGTTTCAGGATGAAAACAGTTTCATATATATTATTATGCTGCTCTCAAGTGCAAATCAAAGAAGAAAAAAAGATTATTTTGCTCTTACCAACCTCTTTTTCAAGACCAGGTTCAGCAAAAATCAGGGAAAAAAATCCATAGAAGTCATCTGATTTGCCACACCACGGACTGAATTCAAAGAGACAAATGTAAGCAACAGGACAAGGAGAGTATGCAAAAGCAGTGTTGTCACTGAGATGCCACAGTATATAGGGTGACAGTGCCACTCCTTTACACATGACAGCTCTGCAAGGTCTTTATGTTTCATAGCCTAACGTACAAGTGGTGGTTTTTATGTTGCAGAATGACAGATCCAAGCACTCTCAGACAGCAGTGTATGCCAGTTACATGCAATATGTAACCCCAGACCTTCTGTAAGGTTTACAAATAGGAAAGGATAACAGCAGATGTTAGAGAAGGCTCACACCCTCCAAAAACTTGTCCATAATAATAAACATCAGTCCTCTATTGCAAAAAGCTGAGGTACAGCAAAACCAGTCCTGCTATAATTAAGATTTTTTTCTCAAATTCTGTTTTACATTTGATAGAAATTTAAATACTGCATTTTAAACTAAAAAAACAAAAACAAAAAAACCCCCCACAACAAAACAAAACAACAACAGCATTTTTTGCTTGCCTGTTTTTCTATGCAAACATAGTGCATGCTGCTGATAGACCATTTACCTTTAGTGAACCAGACACTAAAGCAATTTTATTATTATCCCTAGCCTGTCTTTTGACTCTGTACATAGGTTTTGTTCAGGGCTGAGCCTCATTTTCTGATACTCCTGATTTTAATAAACAACATAAACATTAACTTCCTATCCCATCCTGCACTGCTGATCTGCTCATTACTGTGGACAGTCAGAAGAAATAATGCAATTATCTTCCATGGTGCTAAACCACACTGAACAGCTGGAATAACCATTGGCTTCTCTCTATAATAATGCAGATAAAGTTTCTGGCAACTTTTAATTTTTGAGAACTAAGATGATATCTAGGCTTCAAACTGAGAATGCAAATTATTCTCAAAGAAAAGATTAAGAAAAAATAAAATACTGCATACTTAGTTGAACTGAGGCCCTCTATGGTTGACATCATTTCATCATAAATATCTTCCTCTATCCTTCCCTTCTGAGACGAATTTCTGAGAAATAAATGAAGCCCATGTCACAAATGCTATACAGACAAAGTTTCACAAATCAAAACCATCTACCTCGTTACCTCAGTAGGCTAGGCACCACTGTAAGCATTTCTACATGTAGTGACAATTTTTTCCTACACTCCAATGGTGTACATGAATACTACTAACCAAGTACATATCTTGTAAAATATAATATATAGTTACTTATCATATTATGTTAAGCTGTATTTAATTTGTATTACAATATTTACAAAAAAATCTCCTGTCTCTGCATATGAAAACTAAAAGGTGAGGATCAAGAGCAGTTACAATACCAATGTGTACACAATATACAAGATGTGTTTGGTCTTCCACTGCACTTCTGGTCTCTTACTTCCCTACCCTCCCTCTATCCTCCTGCAGCCCGTAGCACAAAACACAGCCTGGATGACTGAGGGGTCAGTCAGCTGAAGCCAGGGTGGGGGAATTTCCTTTTAGAGTCTGCTAATAATAACAAGCATTAAATGAAAAGCCTTTCAAACGCCAAAGATTTAGCTGAACCTTTCCAATGCAGGAACACCACACACGCTTTTTAGGAGCACAGGATCACATACTAAAAACAAACAAACAAACGAACAACCACAACCAAAAAGAAAGTACTTGACAAACCTATCAGAAGTTCTCTGGCGCCCCGTGGAACACAAAGGTATTTCCTAAGTGAAATACAGAATTAAGATACAGACTTAGTAAAAGGCAAACAGTTACTGAAAATAAACTTCAGAAAGTTGTCAAAAATATTTTACTTAAAAAGAAAAGCTGATTCTTGATTTATCGAAACCAACCCTTTCCAGCAATGTTTTCTGCTTCAACAAGTGAGAATTTTCTGACCAAGAAAATTCTTAGAAAATAACTGAACAGATCTCTTATTTTTTCATCATGCACTGAAATAACTAACATCAGCAGAGGCTGAATCCACAAACATTAATGGACAGATACTTAATTTAAAACTTACTACAGCCATCTGACCACAGATATAGCATAGCCTTGCTGCACCTCCAGGAGTACATCTAAGAGCGTAAATAGCTCCTTTCAGCTTTTGGGAATGGCAGATGGAAGGAAAAATAAGTTTTCTGAAATTTTAAAATCTTAAGAATTATTAATCTTAAAATCCTGTTGCAGCTGGAGAATGAGGAGGGAATGTTTATTTTCAATATATTTTAAGTAGAGATTGAGTGCATCTGGAGGTTGGGATAAATTATCTTTTTTCCAACACCACATGTAGCAAGCAGGACATCAAGATGGAAAAATGTCAGGAAGAAAAGATAGTTTCAAAGGTTTACTATGAGTATAGCATGCTACAGATAGGGAGAGTCTGAATACTGTTAAACTTTTTAGACAGAAATAGTTGTTGCACAGATGCCTTCTTAGTTCAGCACAGAAATTTACCACCAAGAACAGCAGCAGAAATTCGGCCACAAAAGCTGTCAGACTTCAAGTTTCACACCATAGACACAAACCCCCAAAATTGTAGGATGACAATCATTACTTCAAACCTCACCTTTCTTTGCCTGCCTTGTGAACCTGAAGAGTCACTGCTAACACTTTCTCTGTGGTTCAGGTGGGCAAAGGGCCTGGCTGCTCCCCAGGACTCTAAATAACGTGTCATCCGAACAGATGCTCGCATCTTCAGCCCATCATTAACTCTTGTTTTAGGGAGATGATTATTTGATATACCTTGTTTGGACTAACAGAAAAAACACACACATTTAGACAACAAAATTTTTTTCAAATTATAAAAAAATTAAGCTCTGTCTACGTGAGTAGTTTGGAACTATAAAATGAAGCTATCTAGGAGGACTATCAGCAATGTGTCAGCCAACCTTGCTTCCTTTATCTCAGGTAATTAATGTGAGCTAAAGCAAATCATGACCTAATGAATTTACTCCAGCTGCCTCTGCAAACTTTCACTTGTAACACTGCAACATTCAAACTTCCTGGTTGATTTACAATGCTAACAAGAGATTGCAAGATCTTAGTAATTGATACAACTTCTTTGCAGTCAGCACAACAGCACAGCAAAAAGATTCCCAGTTCCTGAGCTAGGGTGTGTCAAAACAGTAGCTGGGACAAGATCCCACAAGTTACAGGCTTGACATCAGATTACAGGTGGAAAGTCAGGTGGTACGTAAGGATATACAGCTATACCTCTGTGGATCTAAAAGGAAACTGAAACTACAGAATAAACCAAAAAAATCAAGGATTGGTGATTTTCTAATATTTCACAGGTACCTTCACAGAAGCAGGAAAACTTTCAATAGACATAGATCCTCATTCTGATAATATGTGCTGTCTGCATCTAAGGGGGTTACAGTGCTGTTTACTTAAAACATGCAAAGACAAGACTGTTTCTTTCTAACTAAAAGTAGCTCTTTTCCTGTAAAGATCTTGAAGGAATGAAGTTTGTAATTTTTTTTTTCTTTTGAAATATTTTACTCATCAACCACAAGCTGATTCAAAATAGCAATACTCCAGGTGTTTGCAGTTACCAGACTCTCAAGGGCAGTTGCTAGCTTTTCACCCTGAAAAGGTGAATCTCACATCTAAGATAGTGAGACTGAAGAAGTCTGAAGTTGTTTTACAAGGAATATTTTATTTTCAAGTGGCCACTCAGTATAGGTGTTCTTTCACTACTGTATTCCACCTTTTGACCTGGATTTTTGAGAGACATTTTATAGAAATACATAGTGAAATAAGTATTTTTATTCTGTGTGAACCATGTAAAAGGTTTCAGCATAACACTCATTATCTTCAAGTTAGAACTCATGCCATAAAACAGCAGGATGTGCTTTCAGATCTGAAGTCCCAAAATCAAGCTACTCAGATGACTCCTACCATGCTTTAATTCTGTTCCTGAATTAAAAAGTTGTATGCACCACAGACACCTATGTACTTCAAATACATGCATATATTTGAATAAATATACATTTTTAAAGCATACACATACCCTTGGGTCAACCACTAAGTACGTTTTGATATTCATAGATTCAAGGTAAGGATCCCTCAGGTGTCCATTCCCTTCTTCTACTTCATAAGCTTTGCCTAGGTGATTCAGTGTTGCTTCAGTGATGTGTACACGGCTGAGAAGGGCAGAAAGAACAAGAGACCCAAACACTTAAAGAAAGGTCACATTAAGCATTTCATTTACATTTCAATGGCTACTGCTGACATTTGTGCTTTGGCAGCCAACTACAAAATCCTGCCAGTAGTTAAACAGTTCCTCATCATGCATTTCCATAGCAAGTATGCTATAAAGCAGTTCCAAGAATGAGACAGTATCAGGATAAAACTTAATTGAACTAAGCAGAGACACGTAAGAAACAGGACAAAATGTAATCAAAGGAGATCTGACAAGAGGGATAGACTCACAGGCAGACAGTTTCAGGTGGCAAGAGCTGCAAGGAAACCTCAAAAACAAAAGACAAGTGAGGACTATCTCATGCCAGAAATGCATGAGAATGGAAGGAGATGGTTACTATGTCTGGGAAAAAAAGCTGGAAAAGGTTTTTTGTGAAGTAGAAGGATAAATCTGAAAGCCTGTCTTTTGTGCCTGAAACAATCAGGGAAGAGCAAAACAGATAAGGAAACAGCAGCAACACACTTCTAAGGAAACACACTACTATTTTCCTGTAGCCATTCACACTTGCCCTAAAAGAAAATTTAGTTCAGTATCTCAAGTGACACATTGCCATATAAATTACTAATAGTATCTTTCCATAGAATTTCTCAACAAGAGACTTGTGTGTGTTCATAAAATAGCATTTCTTTTCTTACAGTCTGTTTTCTCATTGTTTATTTCTCCATAGCTTTACTTACCTTTCTTTGGCATGGAAGGGTTAAACACTGTGCTAGTCAGTCCTACAATCCCTCAGTACTGAGCTGGGAATAGAACATTTCCAGAATGGAGGCTGACAGTGTGCAGCACTTCTGCCTAATTACAGAGAGCAAGGGGGGAATCATCATCCCACCCACCTCTGCTTCCTTTTGCTGCGTGTAGGTTTGCTTCAAGATAATTTATCCAAGACCTGGAGACCACTGGCTGTAGTTTCCCACAAGGAAGAACAAAGAATTCTTCGGTCCTTTTGGAACCAAAAGGTAAGAGTTTTGGAATATAGAGGATGCATGTTTTTCTCTGATTACTGGAAATGTCTTCAAAAAATTTTTTTTTAATTTTTACCTTGACTGTGCACTTTTGTAATTCAGGCAAACTCCAATCTGAAATGCTAAAGCTTGCTCCAAAACATCATTTTCTCCCATAGGGACTGAAGCATACTGGGTGATGCCTGTATGCACTGAGACTTAAAAACACAGTCATGTACTGCAGCTAGTTTGCTGTGGTTTCCCACTTATCTCAAATGACAGTATATTTGTTCACTATCCACCATTTTCCATTTTACCAAGCTTCATCTCTCCCCTTTTTTACAAATCACACACTACTGTCAGTATAAGTCAGATCTTAGTGCAGATTTCTTTCCTTTTGAATTATTATGTCAGTGATTTCTCAGCAGTTACTAATGCTTACTGGATGTCAGGATCAGCACATAACCAAAACCTGCTATAGCTAAAGCTGCTTCTGAAAGGCAAGCTGTAACATGCATTATTGCACTTAGCATGCTAGTACAGAATACCTAACACACTGCACTCTACTTCCAGTGCCAACAGGCCTGAGAAAAACATTCTCATCTTTCAGGCACGTGTATGTTAGAGAGAGCTGGTCATGAACACATTTTAAATTTTGATTTTATGCTAGCCCCCTCTGCTTTACTAGTGCTGTCAGTTGTTATGTGTGCAAGTAATTTTTAAAATCTGATACAAGGAAATTCTGTCAGAGAATCACAGACTGGTTTCATTTGAAAGGGACTTTTAAGATCATCTAGTTCCAAGCCCCCTACATGGGCAGGGTCACTCAAAATATTTGTAAAGTCAGAAGTTTTCCTGCACCCTTTAGGTCTTTAGAATTCCTTCATTTACAGAGACCCCAAGCATACATACTTCCCATTTTGCGTAAAACTCTGTGTTTTAAATAAACTCAAAATAATCCCAGTGACTAAACTTCTGCTTCCAAAGGAGCAGGGCTATTTAACATGGGAAATTCCAGACACATTATTTCCACAGAGCAGGACACAAATACAATGTAACATCTGCATGACAAATAGAAATCCATCCTCCCTGGAAGGCTCAGTCTTCCACAAATGGAAGTTTTCCACTGCCTAGTTTTGAAACGGAGCATGAACAAGTTAGAGATATGTTTAGGCATGTTTAGATATAGAAGGTATTAAGTGTACTGCTTCAGAATCAGCAAGCCAACCTAAAACAGCTTTATTCTTTAAGAAATTAACAAAGCTAATCACAAAGGACATAATGGAATAATCAATTTTTTTCAAGATTTGGCAATGGTCCTAAATATGAACATGAAACGTACGTTTTTGTGCCATATTCTGAGTCATGGTGCTTGCTTTACCAACAAATGAAACTTTACAACTCTGTATTCTTGTTTAATCATGATGAGTCAACACACATTAAACACTCAACCTGGATGGTACTGTAACTGTTAACCAAGCTCCAATTAGCTTTCTTTCATTTCAGTCACCAGTGCAAGAAAATTGTTTGATATTCATATCCCTATATCTATTTGCAGAAATTAATTTTAAAGGTACAAATATACACCTAAAAGCTGTCTGAGGCATCAAAATAAAAACCCTTTTAATGTCACTGGTTAGAATAACTTTCCAAGAGACACCAATACTTTAATGTTTAAACAGAAACACACATGAATGCCATTTAATTAGTAAGTACTAATTTCCATAGACTACCAAGGACCTAAATAATCATGGTCTCACTTGGAAGTTGAAAAAAATTTTACTCTTAATATGGTCTTAAACTGAATCCAATCTCCAAGTCCAACCTAGAAGAGAAAAAAGCATCCTTTCCTGCTAAATGAGGAAAACACAAAATGCTAGCGTTTTAAAAAAACATTTATATTTGTCCTTTTTAATAAGTAACTTCAAAAAGACAGCATGAATACCAACCTCAGACCCAGCCCTCTACACAGCTGAGTAGCACATGGCAGCTTATATTACTGCTCTGCCTCAGCTCTTCCACTCAAGATGGAAGAGGACAAATGCTATGCAGAGAGAATGTGTCACAACCAACAGTTCTAAACTCTCCTCACTTAGACCCTCCTCGTCAGACTGCATCTTAAATTCTGAGCTGTGTTGTCTTGGAGGTGGTGAATATAGAGATAATATAAATCAAATGGGACTGATCGATATTTAACAAAATGGGAAGGTGAATATGCAGCTTTGCCTTGTCAACATCAGGAGCACATCTATTCTTTAAACTTACAAATATAGCATTATCCCTGTGCACATGATGCACTGCTGAAGATGCACAGGCTTCTCTAATGAAGGGAAGGTCAAGCAGCAGTCACTTGCCTAAGAGTAGAATTTTATAATTTGCAGGAAACAGAAAAGAAACATTTTATAGCTCTGGTGGGTACACAGTTTCACCTATTTTCACCATCCCATGATAAGGTTGTGTGGCATGGCACGGTTACAGATTCCAGACTTATAAATCAGGACTAAGAAAATCATGAGGACAGAGTGAATCAGCACTCCCAGGGAAGACCCTCACCCAGGTACTCCCGCAGACTCCATCCTGTTGGCCAGGGACACGTCATGGGACCAGACGTCATACTGCCACTTCCGGAGGCCAATCACACCGCACAGCACGTTCCCAGAATGAATACCAACCCTCATGTTGATATCCACTCCTGTGGCTTCTCTCACCTGCCTGTGGAGATAGGAGGTTATTAAAGCATAAATTACCCTTCTGATTTTCTGTCCTCCTCCTCAAGATCCATTAAGGTTTAGTCTCATTATACAATTAGTGCAAAGAGCCAAACTTATGACCTAATGCATAGCTACCCAGCTACAGCTAATAAATACCTTTTTAGTGTTGACAAGAAGACTAAGAATGACTTTATTCAATACCTTCAAAGCCCTGATTCATTAAAGAGTCTTCTGTGCTATACTTACTTTATTGCTTCACACATATCAAGTCCCATCTTAACACAGTTCCTGGCATGAACTGGTAAGGATACAGGCAGGCCCGAGACACAGTAGTAACAGTCTCCCAGGATTTTTATTCTCATGCATTCATTCTCCTGTGAAATTATGGCAAACAGGAAAAAGTGAACTATGCTCAATTGAGAAACTATAAATAAAACTAACAGAAATTACCATCTAAAGAATGAAATCAACTTATCTTATTTATCTTTTCATCTTAATTTTTATTAACACTTGAATTATAGGCAGCTTGTTCACCTTTTCCTCAGTTTTTGAATAGCACCCTCATAAGTAACAATGTGCAGTGTCATAAACCTATATAGAATTTAGGGGAAGTTAGGAATTAAGATGCTGTGGTTTTTTGTGTTTCAAATATGACTGAAGCCATCTCACACTACAGCAAACTACTCACACTACTACTGTTACTAGTACTACTACTCACTCACACTACTACTATTACCAAAAAAACCCCTGCAATACTACATGGCAGGAGAAAACTTAACTCTGCAACTCATGTCCATTACTAGCTATAGAAATGAAATGGGCAGAGCATATTGCTCCTTATAGGGCATTTTTTAAAAACATTACTGAGGAATTTTAAGCAATACAGAGCTAATTCTGTGAGGCTGTATAGTGTTTGACTGATGAGTAGAGATGGCTTCATTTGGGCCAGCTAAAACCTTCAGCTGCCCAACCCTCCCTGCCATGGGAACAGCCCAGCATTCTTCAATCAAATCCAAAATACCCTAATTTACAACCAGCCCAAATCAGTGACAATTTATCAAAGCTGTTCTCCCTCACCAACCAAAGCTTTAAGAGAACATCCACCATCCTCCATCAACTCAAGCCATCTTATAGTTTCTGACCATTGCAGCAAAAGAGAAGCTTAGGTAGCCCTGTGCTTCCATTTCAGAGATCAACAGAGGAATCTGTCCCCAGACAAGAGCTCCTAGACTTCAGTATCCATCTCAGTGGTCAGATTAGTCACTGACTTTTATTAGGTAAATTGGATCTTACAACACTTTTACATCATGGAAAAGATGACTGAGAATACTCCCCAGCAGAAAAAAAATAACACAAAAAGCAAGATCTCTTATGGTCTCAACCACAGAGTTGCAAAAGACCTTGAATCACTAAATCAGGAGACTTTAAACCATGCAGTTTGCAAACAAGAGTTAGAAACTAAAACATATCACTCAAAATCTGGAATTTTTGCTATTTTTTAATTTGAAGAATAGTTTCAAAAAACCACAAATGTCTTTAACCTCAGCTTCTACTGTGGCATAAAAGGCTTGTGGCAACTAAGATGACATTACCTAATCTATGTGGTCTTAATGGCTGCTCTGCAACAATACAATTACAACAATTACAATACATTTAGTATGACTCTCTTATTTTCCAGTACTTGAGGTTTAAAATTCATATAAATACAAAGATTAGCAATGTCATTTAGTCAAAAAGGTTAACTAGGATTTAGTTGGGTTTAATCAGGGATGCATCTAAGAATTTATTCAATGACATCCACTAAGATTTAAAGTAATTTCACTCCTTTTCTATATTAATAGAGTTTTCCCCAGTTTTTCTGAAGCACTTTTAAAATTTCACAAACCAAAGATTTTTGAAGTCCATGAATTTTCTCATTTGCATTCAATATATCCAAACATACTCAATTATAGACCCAAATAAAGATCTTTAAATCATGGGAAGTTTTGATAGGTAGTCACTGGTCTTGACTTACACTTTACCAGTTCTAAATTTCTAGAACCAGAATTTGGGTTGGTATTTTCATTTCACGTATGATGCAACAAAATGCAGTGTTTTCCTAAAGCTCTATTTACCTCATAATACTAAGAGAGAAATAAATGGATATTAATATAACCAAGAATACATACTCAAGAAATCATCACACAGAGTAAATCATTCAAACATGCATATGATACAGTAGATACAATCTGAAAACTCAAATAGTCAGTTTGTGATTACAGCTGCAAAGAAATTAATCCCAAGAAGCACTTGCAAGTTTTAGGAACTATTGCCAGCATGAAGGGTCTGTAGTGAGGGGTATGTCTTAATAAGGACCATTAAATCTGCTTCACATTTTTAGACCTTTCTGTAAGGATCCATTACTAATTATTACTCCTGAGCTAAGAGAGTTCCTTCTTCTGATGCAATTTAACTGAATTTAGGAATTTCACTGTGAGCCTGGGAGTTGTCCAACAAACAATCTTAACTGAACACAGAGGAGCTCCTCAATAGTTTGTATACAATACCTCTTATGGCTCTGTTGCAATCATTTGCTGCCATCAGACAATTCCCTGAACAATACAGATAAACCTCCAGACTGAAGAATTGGAATTATAGTAACAACTTGCTATATTTTCTCTTTTTGTTTTAAATTTTGTTTTAATGTTATTTTGCTAGTTAGCTTTAAAGCCAAAGCAGTCTTCCTGTACTGACTTCAGGAGCACTAACATCAACTGCCTTTGGTCTTGAGGAAAAGACTTCTTGTTTTTCCAGTGGTGGCCTTGATAGCCACTGCACAACAACTGCAACACCTACCTTTGCAATCTGATCAAACTTGCCAAAAAGTTCATTCAGCATC
Source organism: Phaethornis superciliosus (assembly GCA_023637945.1). Taxonomy (NCBI): domain Eukaryota; kingdom Metazoa; phylum Chordata; class Aves; order Apodiformes; family Trochilidae; genus Phaethornis; species Phaethornis superciliosus. Next base: position 13,655,183 of record JAJQWJ010000014.1, on the reverse strand, counting down.
ACCACAAGTTCCTTAGGAGAGCAGTCACTGGCAAGGCGAGTAAATCCTACAATGTCTGCATAAAGAATGCTAGACAAGAACAAAAGGAAAAAACACCTTAATTGAAACATGATAATATGTCTCATCCATGGTCAGCTTAAATATTGAAATGCATAATAGAAAGCATCACTATTTTGTAAAACAACTCCAGAAAAAAAGGCTTTATGTATCTCAGCTGATTTAGAAGACAGCACAGCGGTTCAGGATGCGTTATCTTCCCACAGCAGCAAAGAAGCTCAATTCAGCCTGAAAGTCTACCTCCAGATTTTAGTTTCACTAGACTGTACACACTGATAAGAACTAACAGATTAATGTAATTACATCTGGAGTTTCCACTTACCTAACATTTTGGTGTCTTTTTACATATAGACTGTGGAAGTTGTTGTCATGCATTTGCCTATTATCATTAGTTTCCTTTAGTCGCTCTATGATTGCCAGCTTCATTTCCATAGAGATATGAGCTGGCAGTATGGATAAAAGTAAATTTTCCTAGAAAGAGATGCAAAAAAATTAATAACTCAAAATTCTTAACACAGTAAATTTGAAACATCAGCATTTTAGTGGCTGCAAGAAGGAATTAAATTTCCCTTATTCAAACAGCTTTTGAGTAATGCATGTCAGGTTTTCCAGAAAAGACTTGTACAATTTTGTTCTCAAAATCACAGTTTTTACAGTTATGTAAGGGTGCTGCATAATTTTGCTTTTGTTTCTTGTGACCTGGGTGTCACATCTCTCTGTAAACATGAAACATACAAAAATTCAGAATTCAGTAGTACAATTTCTGGCTGAAAAAAACAATTTTCTCTACCCATCTCTGCGTTACATTAGGATCGTCTTACAAAGATTGTGGTAAAAGCTAATATTCTACAAGGAACAATCTCTGTCATATTAAAAGCTCTTATGAATTTTCAAATGCTGCAAAAGCATCAATAGACATAAAACTGTAGACAAGATGCTGCTATAGCTTAAATGAACCAGGGACTGATGCCACTAAAATCAAGTCTTTTGAACTCAATGAGAATACAAACTCTTCAAAAAACAGTTACATTTTTTGATTATTTGGTGCATTTGACTTAAAAGCCCATTCTTCAAAGCAGCCCCTGCTAAGCTGCTGGCCAAAAGAGGAAGACAAAAAGAGAGCCCTTTAACCCAGGAAGGGCTCTACCATCCCAGAGACAGGGACACCACAGAAGAGGAAATGTTGCACAGAGCAGCTACAAGCAGGAACTTTCTCAGATGACATTGCCAGCAGGGTCAACACATTGTGTAACCAAGTAAAATGCTGCCCCTTTGGAGCAAACCTTTGCTCCTGAAATCTTTTATCCTGAATATCCCATCCAGCAGTATATAGATGGCAGTAAGCTGCTGAGTTACTTCAACAGCGCCTGCCACCAAAAAGAAATGCCTTGGCATCAGAGTAGGAGGAGGGAGTCCTTGAGCATCAAGTACTGGACTACACTACAGTTTAGTTTGAGACTGCCTGCCCAGATATAAACACCTCCTTCTCTTCCTCTAGCATTTTCATACTGGGAGAGCCAACCTTGGGGAGTCTGCCTAACAGAGTCCCAGTGAAGGTACTGGGGTATGGAGGCTGATACATGACACGGTTTTCCAGGAAGTGATGAACCTTTGAACTGCATTTCTCACATCTTCTTCACAGAGCAGAAGAAGTGGGTGGAAAAAAAGGAGACTCAAAATTGTATGAAAGATTATAACAGAGATCTGTTCAGACTTAAACATATCTACACTTCAAACAAGCATCACATTAAAAAAAAAGAAAAAACCAGCAACAACAACAACAACAATAAAAAACCACACAAAAAACCCAAACATGCAAGTTACTTCATCACCCAAAGAATGAGAGCACACTGCCTGTGCAAGCTGATTGGATGCTTTCCTGGCTATTGTGTGGGGAAATGGGGAAATTCTGCCAGGACTTTCAAGCAGAACTGTCATCTCATTTCAAAAGATAAGCATCAGAGGACAGATTGCACTAGCAGTGTGGCATTTTCTTCTTTTCAGTTCCACCAAGTCAGTCACTTCTCAGCCCTTCCTCTTATCTAATAACTGGTGGGCAGAGAGCTCAGTACAGATCAGCCTTCTCAAACTGTTGTTCTTAACCCTACTTATCCCAGGATAAAAGAGGAAAGTTTGAGTTTTGATAATTCTTTTCAGTTCTTCCTCAGTAAGAAATTCACATTCCTTGGTTATTCTTTAAATACCACTGGAGCTTATGGAAATAAACAATGTCATACTCAATTTTTTTTCTCCATTAGGCTCCAGTTTTCTCCTCCTAACAAAAGAAAGGCTGTTTGTGAGAAAAGAAAATACAAGAACAAATAATACTTTAGAACTAAAAAAACAAAAAACAAAAAAAAAAAACAACAAAAAAAAAAACCACAAAAAAACCAAACAGGTGACCAAGGGAAGCATGAAGCTAGCTGATGAAACTACCTTACAAGAATTTTCAGGGCACTAAGGGTATGTTCTTTTAGGCTACCATAGGCAACTAACATTTTATACCAGGAAAAAAGTAAATAAATAAATGGCAATTATATTTTTGTTACAAATACTGTGATTTTCGTTGGAAAAGACATAAGAGAACAGCGTCCTCCCTTTAACTTCCTTCTTTTGTTACAATTGGCACAATTCTTATTTTTGACACTAGGTGGGTATAACAAAGATTGGATCAAGCTTTTCAACATGCATTAGTCACCTTGTTATTAGTAACCTTATAAAATACTATAGACTTTAGAAATTAAAACATGAATTAGTTTACTCACTTGTTGCCTCTTTTCAATCTTCAATTTCATTCGGACCTGAATGCACTTTAATGTGTATCTATACAAATCCCAGGAAGCAACCTGCATTTGGCGTTTGTGAAATGCACCCATCAAGTTACCACAAAGAAAAATTACACCATTGGCAAGTAGCTGCACAAGAAGAAAAACATTTATCTACTGCAGAACAGTCATTGATGCTTCACTACTACATGTACTAGTCCTTAAAAACAATCAATCCCAGGTCATGTTCAGTTTTTATCTTATCTTTATTGTGACACTCTAAATCAGTGTGTGACAGGGTCATCACACACTACATCACCAGGATGTACCTGGGAACTACAAGCTCACTTTCAGTCACAGTCATTCATGCCCAAACATACAGGAGTATAATGAAACAAAATCCTGATCTATTGTTTAACATTTATTTGCAGGTTCCAGTGTTTGATTTAGGAAGAAACCATTCTACAAAATCATGTATCAGCACGCTATGTGAAGTCTGACACACATCTCATCAAAAGAGCTGGGGTGCTATTTGAACACACCCTATTAATAAGTGTTGGGAGGCCTGAAAGCACCCAGTAGCACTCCCAGGCCCTGCTGACTCCCCAGGGCAGTAACAGCCCTTTTGATCCACCCTGTGGGCAGCGTGGATGAAGTTAAACAGGACCTATCTGAGACACCCAAGATTGTGAAGGACGATCGTGACAAAGCTTGTCATATTTTGACTTAGCTTAAAACAACTAAAATAAGAATTCTGCTTCTTGCACTTAGGTCAGAAAACCAAAATGCATTATAGATGAAAATAACTGCTATTTTACAAAAGGCATGCAAAACATATTGAGCTCAAGTTCTAAATCCATTAATTTGCAACACCCATACGAAAGTTTGGAACTTATCTAAACAGGATAGTTATGCACATATTAAATGGTAGTATGACTAGGAAAGTTAGTTATTTAACTAAGTGGTCTTTCCTTACCTCAAAAAGAATGGATTCCTTATTTTTCTGAGAAGTCATGCTTACCATGACACTTAGAATAATAATATGAGAGAGAGCTGAAAGAACACTAATTATAACAGCACCTTTCATCCCAAAGGGTAGCATGGTATAAACTGTGAAGATTATGAATAGGAAGAATGGCACCTTTGGAAAGAAAAGAAAAAAAAAAGGAATCACACTTAAATGTGCTTGCCAAAACCCACTATGGATTACAATGAGGAAAGTAATAGATTTTTTACTCATATTCAAGCTGCACAATTAAATATGGGTATTTCAAAAGCACAATTTAAAATATAAGGAAAGTAGTATTTCTAAGAGTTTTGAGGGATTTAGCAGCTTTAGGTTCATAGATAACAGGTTAATATATGACTTAATTTTTTCAGTTGTCCTTACCCTTCATCCTTAATTTATCTGTTACAGCTGAAGATGCACTTTGCACATCACGTACGAGGAACAGCATGTAGCAAGGGTAGCAGTACTGAACAAAATCCCATTTCTCACCTTCTCAAAGTTTTTATTTTAATTTTAATATCACCTGATCATATGTATATGTTTACTCCATATTTGATAAACAACAGAAATCCAACCAATACTTCCTGGTACTGGCACAAGAGAATAATGATTTTTGCTACTAACTACATGTTTAGCAGCACAGATTTTACAAAATACACAATGGTCCACCCAACTGCTAGGGAACAGAAGGACTATAAAACTTAAATTAATATTCATTTATTTGCTATAGTGTTTAGCTCATGTATATGGAAAGTAACCCTGATCAGAGCAAAGTACTGGAGTGTTCCTGGCTAAAGTCTGTCTCATCATTGCAACTCAACTTGTGCCATTCCAGACATGAAATTCCTTCAAGGAAGTCTCAATGCCCAGACTGCATTTAAATGTGTTGCCAGAATAGATAGCTTGGTTGGGACAACAATAAACAAACATACAGGCACATGAAAGTCTTCTTTAAAAATTAATTTTTCGTATTTATCTTTACTATTTTAGCTGGGCTAAAAAAAAAAAATTTCTGCCATATGTAAAAGCCCTTTCACATAATGGTCCAAATGCTGTTTACAATTTTTATAAGCATGGGAAAGTGAAGTTCATAGCTGCATTTAAATAGTAGCTTTAATTAATGATAAATAAACTTGAGAGACAAGTGTGAAATTAATCCGTTTACTTCTACATTCTACTCTAAAGCCTACTTGTATTTTAGGCTTTAAATCAACATTAATGAATTATTATTATGACAACAGCACGAGGCATTGGCTTGCAGCACTGAAAGTGGAAAATAAAATCTTGCTTTGTTACATGTTTGTACTTATAGTTAAGAATAGTAAATTTTGGTTTTTTCTAAGGTATTAGCTGCTTCCTTGAATAAAGAATACTGAATAGCAACTGTAAATACACATTGCTGGATGCCAGCCATAATACAAATCAGATTTGGGTTAACTGATAATTTATATCTTTCTTTATTTGAAATAAAGAGGGGAAGGGGAAGAGTCAGTAAAACAAGATAAAAAGTCATTTTTATTTCATTAAAAACTCTTCTGTTTACATTATGAGAGTTTAGGAGGAGTTTCCTACAGATTATGATATTTTTGGCATAATGAAATTGCCTGTCCTCTGATCAGAGATACTGAGCAATGAACTTTAGCCACACCCAGCTATGCCAGGATGTGTCATTAATTCTTATTGTTCACCTCACCTCTCCCATTCATTTGAAAACATGCTCCCTAGGGCACACCCAGCTCTGGAGTCCTTTATGTGTTTCTTGAACACCACTCTGACCCATATAAATTAACAAATACAGTGTTATTAATGAAAATTCTTCAAGATGAATTCATAGTAATTAAGATTTTGAAAAAAATCTTAAATCAAAATACAATTAAATTACAATTTAAAGATGCAACTCCCACATAGATTTATGCACTCATCCAGTTTGCCCAGCTGAACCGTATTTTCACTATAATAAAAGAACACAAACAAAAACTAAAATTAAGCCATAAAACCAATTTAGGAAAGTGAACCTAAATCTCAAGAAAAAAATACTATGTAGCTATATAATTTAGAAATAAATAAAGCCCACAAATACGTTCATATATACCAACTACCAGTTCTATGTAAGTACCTGAATAAACAAGATATACATACTTGTTCCCACAGTTGATAATAATTTTCTTTTCCAAAAAGAGACACATATCCCACGATTAAGAAGCAAATCCAAATCAAAACTCCAAATAATGTCAGCCATCTCCGAAACAGGGATTCAATACATAAAAGTAAATACATGACTGCAAATATGACAAGAGCAGCACACACCGCAATAATGAAGGCAAGATGATAAGGTGCATCCTGCAAAAGCAAGACCAGGTGTTATCGTTGGTTTAAATGTCCTGTTTAGAAAAAATGGAAAATGCATATATACTGCCATAGAAATAGTTTAGACAGCTTTAAGATAGGCTAACCTGACTCCCTATGTAGTCTGGCTGTGGCATCATTAACACTTTCTGATATTCACACATACAGAGATAATATTATAAATACTATTAGAAATACCGAGTCTACCTCATTTCCACCATTATTATTTCCCAAATAGTGTTTCTGGTTTTGTCTTTTAAGCTAAGTATATTATAGATGAAAAACAGGTAGAAGGCAATAAGGGATTATAACAGCTTCCTTGTTACCTTCTTACAACTTTATCTGTAAATCAACTGCCCTTTTATCAAATGCCAGTTGGCTTGAAGAACATCTACTTTATTTATAGAAAATCATATTATGCTACACAACAAAAAATTCTTTAAGCTGCATCTTTCCTGTGTCTGTAGGATCCTGCTATTTGCTAAATACTGGTTCAACAGATCACCCACTGAACTAGGAGATTGCTGTTGTGTTTTTAGTACACACACACAAAAATAAATATATCTATATATAGGAGTGAATATCTAAAAAGGCTTAAAAATATATCAAGAATTCATAACCAATTAATCACTGTACTATTTTACATTGCCTAGATGTCTCTATAAAGAAAATATGAAAAATACCAGACATTTTAACTTCTCTTCTTGTTCTTTCCTTGGCTCCTTTCTTACTTAGTTACTATTGTGGCTACTATTTAGCATATGATTTGTTCATAACGTATAGAATGGAAAAAACAAATCCTTACAGAAACTGTGCATGCACCTGAAAACACTGTTCCCTCTCTTCCTTGTGGCTTTTAAAACCATACACAGCATTACACACAATTATTTGATTCTTTCAACATTGCAACTTTGATACTACATAGCTCAAACAGTTACTTAGCCATATACCTTTCATCTGCTGTCGAAGTGATTCCTCATGATCTTTGAAAACATTGAACACAAAGAAAAAGGTATACTCACAGCAGTGACAAAATAGATTATAATTAGAGTAGTCCAGAAGATGATGGCAATGAAGAGCAGCAATAATAGCAGTGGATGCTGCTGGCTTGTATAGTGATACTTCTCATAGAGTGGGTCTGATATCCTGCAGTCCTCATTTTCGTTGAAGAAGTATTTACCTTTAGCTGGCATTTTCTCTTAGTTGCCTGCTATTTCTCTCAGTTCCCAGTGCACACAGTGAGACACAGCTGAAGGTACTGCTTCAAAGCAAAGTTTTGTCTTTTCACTGCTGCCTCTGTGATCTTTTGGCACACCAAGTAATCCACGTTCTCTGATTTTACTTCTCATCAGCATTAACTTCAGATTTCCAATGCAACCAAAAGCAAAGAGTCAGCCTCCCCAAAACCAGGAGCAATTCATCATCAGCTCTATTCATGAATCTCTAGATCAACTTATGCTGATAGGATTTATCAGATATCTGGTATGTAGATAGGATTTTTTGGTGTGTTTTTTTGGTTTTGTTTGTTTGTTTTATTATTTGGCAAGTCTGGAACTTCTTTCCATAAGTTTGACACTCACTTCCTGGGATGAACTCTGCAGAGAGAAAGTATTATTAATTTAATGTATTCTGTTAAGGTTACACAGCGTTCCCCAAGGGGAAAAACCACATTCCTTAAACTTTCTATCTGCATGCTCTAACCAGTGAGCAAAAGTTGTTCCTTGCTGCTGGGGTGGAAGCCCCACAGCCTTGCAAGGCAGGGGCAGGGCTGGGCCAGCACTTGCCAATGGCAGCTCTTCACACACCACTGCTCCTTTCTCTAGCAACTGAAACAGTTTCATATGAAAAAGAAAGAGTTTATTTTGTTCCTTTTTGGGTAAATGACATCGTTTCCATGAGCATGTTGTGCAACTGAACAATCAAAACTGTTAGGAAGTGGTGTGGGTGCCAATGTGTGTATCTATATATAAAATGTTTAATTATAATGCATATTGTTTGTACTCTTTTTTTAAAACATGCATCTAAATTTTTAAGTAATCCTTTTTTTTTATTATTCCTTTCACATATCAATTAAGAGGCATAGAAAATGAGAAAATAATATATCTGTCCAAGACAAAATCCCTTGATCTTTTTTTTTAATAAAAAGGTACTTAACATCTAGTTATATATATTTCGTGCAACTATTATTAATAGTGTTTCCAAGGCAATAGGTTTTATTCTGTTAACAATGAACATAAAGAAATGAATTGTTAATTACTAATGACCAATATTTTTCAAATAGACTAGTGAGTATAGCTCACTCAATGACACAAGATGTAAAACGAAAAAGCAGGGGGATGGCACAGAGGGAAGCATGAAAAACAGGATTTCAGAAGTCTTATTAAAACTTGATAACAGGACAAGAGGTTCTTTGCCATCTGACTGCCGTCACCATGGTGCCCAAGGCCATTGCTCTGGGGAGAAATAACTTGCTAAAAGACCTGCAGAAAAGCCAAATCCCAGCCAGTTACTCTCAAAAGGCAAAATGCTCAACCACATATGGGTTTAGATGGCATTCACACTACAACCAGAAGTGGTGCTGAGGGAAAAGTTTCAGAAACCACACTGAGTGATTTAGCCTATGTAAACAGAGCCAAGCACTAGCATACTACCCAACTAGCAATTACCATGCAGGCAAAACCAATACTGAGACTGGGTTAAAAAAAAAAAAGTCAGCTTTTGCCCCAAAATAAGTAACTGCAGCTTCTTGTCCAGAGTATCTCAGAAACTAGGATTAATCACAAAAAAAGACCATACTGTGTTTAATCACAAAAAAGAGAAAAGACCATACTGCATCGCTTTTATTCAGTAACACCCATTATAAACTTACATACACATTAAAAACTGAAATAAAATTTAAGACATCTTTCAATAGATCTTTCCTTTGTACAATTAATGATACACTTAATATCTCATCTGTACTGACTATTACCAAACTTTTCTTCATAATAAAAGAACTACACTTCTACCTGAACAAAATTGTTTTGGTCGTCATAGCAGAGTACGCTCATCTGCATAGTAATTCTTAGAAGAATTCTCAGCACCTACCCACCAAGTTAATGCTTTCCAAATGGGATCTGAGTATGCTGTGGTTCTGCTCTTTGTTTCAAAACTACTCCTGTATTCACAAACCCATCCACAGTAAACTCCTGGACTATTATAAAAGTATTTTTTTACTTAGCTGTTCACTTGCCACAGGCTCAGGTCTTGATCCTCTTAACCTGTTTGCTAAAAAGCGGTCTCACCATGAAATAGTAAAACAAACCCTAAAAGCAATAACCAAATGATGCTATTATATACATTGCCTTATTCCTCTCAGTAACTGCTGCACAAAAGCAGAGGGTATAGTGTTGATTTCCATTCCACCTGTTGTTTTACACAAATGACAACAGTGTTTCTGAAATTACTTTAGCAATTTCCATTATAAGAATGATTGCTGACCATAATTACCCATTACCAGATATTAAAAGTGAATCAGGAATCTTTAAATATACAGTAGAATTATTGAAGAAGATTAGTAGATGAATTTTGAATCTCAGGCAAAAATAATCTCCAGTCTAGTGGACTCCACAACTAATTCAGGAAATTAATGTTAGCCACTCAAATATACTTCATAGCAGTCACCACAGGAAATACCACTCATGTTAAAAGACAACCCATCTTCATTTCAGAATATGCATTCAAATACTAACCTGCAGTCACCTTAGCTATTTCTACTCATACAAAAACATAAAAGGGAGAACAAATGCATTTCAAATTCATTACTGCTAGCAGTAATATTAAATAATACTTGTGTAGCTAAGTTTCTTTATAAAGGTAAACCTTTTTGAACACTTTGAAGGTTTGTACATGGGATTTCACCTTCCTTCATTACATTTAATTTCGGAAGAGCTCCTTCTGCACTAAAGAAAAATTTTATTAGGTTTACTTTCTATTCTTAAAAAAGGGACCACAGCCACTTCAACACATTCAAAACTGTGTTTACATTAAAAAAACCCAAAAAACAAAAAACGATAATAAAATAACCCAAAACACCATCTTCTGGAAAACAATCAGGAGGCAGAAGAAATGCCACCATGTGTCAGAACAATGAGGATAAATACAACCCTACATCCCCTTGGCTGTGCCCTTGAGCACCTAGAGCCACAGCAATGATACTGTAAAGAAAGTGTTGAAACTGAACATTTAAAATCCACATTGTTATTTCAGTAGATTGTTTCTTCTCATGACATTTGTTTCACAATAGCCTTTAAAACAGGGATAACAAGTTGTGTAACTTGAAAACAGTTTTTCAGTAACTAGCAGAAATGGAAGGTGTGAACTAACAGAGGCTGTATTTTCACAAATACCTGAGCCCAACAGTTGGCTCCCAAAGGAAGATGGATCCACCCACCTGGAACCCTGTCCTCTGCCACCTGCCTGGCTTTCCTGCCTGAGAACCAGCTCCTGCACCCACCAGGCTCTCTTCAGAGCCTGTTCACCAGGTACAACAACCACAGTAAGCTAGTTTTAGCAGGTGACTTCTCTGTGAATGTGGGTGAGTCTGACAGCTAGTAGAGGAATACATGAGCTCTGGAGCTGACCCAATGTTTGGAAAGGAAAAGCAAACCAAAAGTAGTAAAACAAGGGCAAGAGTGAGTTGTTAAACTGAGTCATTACTTCTCATAGACTGCCTAAGAAAAAGAACATCAAGATATGACTTCTAGAGTAAGGGCACTGGTTGCTTATTTTTAAATACTGTTATTACAAGATGTGCTTTGAAGAAAGAGCTTACAGACATAAAAATAAAGGTCTATTCTACTGATTCAGGCAGGATCAGAGACATAGTGACTGAAGATGGCTCAGGAAACAAAAGATTTGTAATTTAAGACTAGCTCACAAGCTGAGTTAGTAAAAATAAAGAAGAATCCATTTAATTAGATTGGTGCAAGTGAATTACATAAGAGGTTTCTACTGTTCTGAAGTAGTTTATTGTGCAAACACGTGATGGTTCAACCAACAAATCTATTAAAATTACAATTAACTGCTGTGTCTGGCTTGGCAGTGGAAAAAGTCCTTTTATAATACTGGTTTTCATAAGCAGCAAACTTCAGGGTGTAAAAAGACACACCACACCAGAAAGGAATTCAGCTATGCTTTGCATTTTTCAGAGTCCAAGGTGTGTGATTATTCCATGATTCCCAAACTCTCTGTCACATCTTACAGATAGATTTTATGGCTTTAGGTGGTTTAAAATTGAACTTACCACTACAAAAGTCAACGTTCCACTTAAACCAAGTTTACAAGGACCTATTTAAAACTGATGCATTTGAACACAGGAGCCTCAGAAGTCAGGATTGGTTTTCATTGTGTAATTTCAGCTTAAATATTTCAAAAGAAGAATGATTGTGCAGTTATTTCTACAAATAAACCCCCCAATATTAAACTGTATAAACTGCAGGAAAAAATACTCTAACACATGCAAGATTTAACTTGAACTGTATGGGGCAACATAGAGTTTTAAATTGAGACAGGAATAGGGAAGGAGTGTGTATGTAAGCCTCAATAATTTCTACTAGAATACCCCTGGTACTTTCAATTTTTAAAAAAAATTTTTAAGGAAATAAATTTATTGCACTAGATAATACTCAGCCTATATTGAAACTAGCAACAAAGAAAAAAATCATTTCAAGAAAGACATGTTTAAACTGTCAAGTTTTTTGTTCAGACATTATTATTTAGGACACAGAATTATAAGCATATGCTAAACAAAAGTTCTCAGGCTGACAAACTTCCTAAGATCAGTATAATTACTTAATTACATCTGGAATAAAATGGCTCCTATTTCCACAGCACTATTTTAAATACGCCTCAATTTTTCTGTCTCACTAAAGCAATCAAGAAGCATAGACTGCTGATGTGACAGAGCCAGACATAACTCAGCCTTTCTAACTATGGCCAGATACACCAACAGATGTTAAAAAAGAAAAAAAAGTGTCAAACAAACCCACTATGAACAGAAGTGTAATGGATAGGACACTTTACTCTTATTTTTTCCTTGTCTCACTTAGTTATTTAGGAGGAGTGTTACAGTTCAACACAGAAATGCATCTTTCCCACCCCTAGGGTAAATAGTGTATTTACACAGAACAGGTGCAATCATAATATGGCAAGGGACAAGGGCCATGCTATGGGAGGGAAGAAGATAAAGCCTGTCCTGAGCAAGAAAAGAAATCCCCTGTTATTTAGGTTCAGTAGAAATACATAAGTGCAGTTGAAATTTAACTAATACACTGAAATAAAAAACAACCTTGATTTCTTCCACTTTTTCTTCTCCCAGTCTGTAATTTTCCAGGTGAACTAATGCTGACATGTACACTGAAGATGTGTCACAGCATAGCAGGTAATGAACCTTTAGGACACCTCACAGCATAAATCAGCACAATATTCCTACTATTTTGTTATCAGTACAGAGTTCTATTACAGCATCAGGATTTTTTTCAAGTGATTTTTTCAAACTTTATAATCAAAATGCAACAGTAAAGCTTAATGTAGAAATAAAATAATATGTCTGCTGCCAAAGGCCAAAATGGTTGTTTCTATCTGAATTTATGCTTACTCAACAGCATCATCTGTATCATACTTCAGATCAGAATTCCTCTCAAAGCAATCAGACCCATAACAATCTCACTTTGGAAATAATCCTCGAGCCAAGTGATGGACAATGGAAACAACACAATTGTGCATGAGGACCTTGAGCAGTGTATCACAGGGTGATATTACACTACAAATATTTTTGTTAAGGTATAAAATGCCCTTTAAGAAAGCAAAGACTTCACAATACTTTATGAAACAAGGGGGAAGGTAAGGAGAGATTAAATCCAGTTTCCCCCTTTACTTAAAGGCTAGTACTTCAAGAGTAAGTCCTATCAAGTACAGGTTTTTAAAATCTTATTTCTACACACTATTTATTACAGAAGAATTTTAATGTTCCCCAAACTTCTTCATATCTCAGCAAACCAACATTTGTTACGCCACCACATCCGCACTTCACAGCCAAAAAAACCTAAAACTAAAACTAACACTTGAAATAAGGAAGTTCCCTCCCTTGGAGGTTAAGTATTAAAAACACCACCAAGGAGACAAATCTATGCTTCTAATAGAAGTGATGTTTCTACAGTCAAATCCTGCCTCAAGACACAACAGCAGTCAAACATGCACATTTTTTTTAATATTTTTTTAAATGTAGCATTTGGTTTAGGAAAGTCATTTGCAGACTAATTCTGACGTAAAGCAACAACAGTGGGATGCAAACTTCTGCAATCTTGTATTTTCAGTCCCACTTCAAAATTTTTAAGAGTTCTATACCTATTTTCCACTGATCCAGATGACCAGAAGCCAAGCATTCATGAGTGTCTGAGTAAACTCCTGGATCACAGAAAGAGCTCAGTTGTGCAGAAGTAGCAAGAGCTTTCTGCAGAAAACCAATACTCCTCACGGGATTTTTTTTTCTATAGTAAATTCTGATTGTCTACTAAGATATTGGAATGTCTGAACACAGACCTAACACTGTCACTAGTTTTCTTTCATCTTATCTTTCATCTTACCAGTTTCAAAGGTGCTGCTTTACAGACAGCTCTACTGTTCCCAAATCCAGCTGGTCACTGGAAATCTGTACCATGTGGAAACATGGGCATCTCACCTGGAAACAGCCAAAATAAAGCAGACACTTTTAAATTGAATTCTTCTTAACCAGCTGTATCCTTTGGATTTGCTTATACTAAGTCTAGATAGGCAGTATTAAAACAGAGCTAATTAATATCAAAACATTGAAATAATACAGTAGTCACAGCAGAACTTCAGGATATGGCAAAAATCACTTTTATAAAGAGCTATGCAGGTCTGAAGAGCTCAGAGCAAAGTATGCAGCCACTGCTCTAGTAAAGGTTATGGCTGATGAGTATCTGAGCAGTCCCTAGGGCAGTACACAGAAAACTGTGTACCATTGAGAAAACACTTTTTTGCCCAGACTAGTGGTGAGCTGTGTACAACAGATAACTCGGGTTTTATGGTCCTAAATCTTATTGAGACTACTGATAAAAAACTTATTCGGATTTGCTTACCATTACAGGCTGCAGGATTCAATGGCAAAAGTCATATTTCTCCACTCCACTATGGTTTGTTCAATCATTTTGAAATTCCTGCAACAGAGTGAGTGCAGCCCACTCAGATATGATCCTTGTCACTAAATCTTTTGATGTATCGCAGACAGTAACCTGCAACAAGATAGGAAATCTTTACTCCAGGGACCATTCTAAGAATTATTTTTTTTTCTTCCCCTCCTAGTTCAAGGAAGAAAAAAAATGATAAACAGTTATATGTAAGATTCACTTTAGCTGCAGAAAAAACAAGCTGCTGCACCCCTAGAAATATTGTCAGGAATAAATCCTGAGGATTGTATACTTCCTATCATACAAAGACATTATAAACAAAGAAAAACAGTCACAGAAATGCTTTACATCCAAATGTAAAGGGGGCGGTGGGGGAGGGTAGTCAGAAAAAACAAAAAAAAGATTCTCTCTGGATTTGTAACTGAAACTCCTCGGAGGCAGAGACAGTCTGCTGATAAGCAGCAAGTTTCCGGAAGGAAAGTGATACCCAGACTAAGTACTTTGAACCACTTTTTGATCTGCAAGACAGACAAACCTCTCTGCATTTAACACTAACCACAGGCACCTATTTCCCTAGCAACAGCTTGCAGGGTATTTTCATTTTGTCTCAAAACCATTTAACTAGTTACAATATGAGCACTGCACCTTGCTGCTCTAACAGCAGTTGCTTTTACACTACCAAATTGTTATTTGCCTAACATTGAGCTGGAGGATCAATGCTGCACCTGCACCACAGAGCTGGTTTATGATTTCTTAAAAAAGGTATCTAAATTTTATCAAGCTAAAATTGTTAAAATATGAAAAAAACCTACAGTATAAAAAACGCTCTTCCTTTTCCTCCCTAGTAACACCTCTGTTTATTACTATTTTCATGATTTTTCCTTTGCTGTAAGTTTGGAGTATCAGAGCACAAAGAAGAAAAGGACAGGACAGCAGTTCTTAGTTTACTGGTAATAATACTTCATGAGCTTCAAGTAACAACAAATCTCACATTACAGAGACTCCACAATGGGATCCCAACCATAAGGACGGGTTATCTTTTGTTTATGAAATCCCAGGTTTATCATACTTTGACAATTCTAACACTTATTTAGAACAACGACTACCAAAATCGTTTGAGTCTTCTTTTACTCAAGACAGAGTTCACTGCCCCTTCACCAGCAAAAGAAACTGCGGAAATCCAGATTTCACTTTGGTTACAGAAATTATACAGAAGTTAACAAAATATCAGTTTTGTTAGGCTTTTTTTTTCCAAAAAGGCAGCCTCCTTCACTTGTTTCTTTTGATCCAGTTACAAGATAAACTTTGCATTCTGTTGAGTAGCTTAATTTTTTACACATCAGTAGAAATTATTAATGATACTGGCTTTGGCTACTAATTTTAAGTGTTCACACCATCCTTACTCAGACTTTCTGACAGGTTCAGTGGACATCTCCACAAACCTCTACAGTGAAGCACTGGAGTGCACCAAGGGCTTCTGGTTATCTACTTAAGTTTACTTATTAACCAAAAAAGTACAAAGTTGCCATGAGTCTCAATAGTTTACACTGCTAGTAGGAGTTATCAGCAACACCACTACTGCTGGAGCCCTAAATCAAATGCTCATCCTAAATAGTCACAATTGTAGAATTATTTTAATTCAGTTCAAATTAATCATCTTTACAGTGAGAACTGAAAAATTTTACAGGCATTCTCTTGCATCATTTTTTTAACTTCATTAATAATTCTGGAGTGAAATATGGACATACATTTGAAATCCTTTTGGGCAAAATATAGTGGCATATGTGTACATAACCCAGTATAGGTTTGGAAGGATTATATATCAAATCTACAAATGATACATTTCACTGCAATAATTTTAACCGGAAAAAGAAATTTAAAACAAAATGTAATTTGGAATATTAAAATGCCATGCAGCACTTTCAATACAACTTTACAGGCAGATCCTTCAGATAGCATTTTATAATACTGCTAAAAGTTATTTTCCTCTCAGTGACATGCAGCCCATATTTAAGAACTCGTGATATTTTTCAGAAATTTTTAAAATATATTTCATATAATATTTTTAAAATAAACAATTATTTATAAATCAAACTAAAGACATTACAAATGCTAATATCCTTCTGCCTAGTTAACATTTACAGGTCTTCTAAAAATTACTTCTATATTACCCTAGCTGGTAACAAGCAAAAGCCAGAACAAAACAAACAAGATACAAATGGCACTACTTCCTCTCCCATAACATCTTCAAAATTTCACTGAAGACTTCAAGAAGAGTTGAGACTGTATCCATTTCTCCCATAAAAGGGATTTAAAAATTCCTAAACTTCAACATGAAGGGGCATGCTGACTGTACATGCTACAACTCTTGGAACTGTTAAGTTCCATTCTTCATTTTACCTCTTTCTGCATTTGAACTTGGCTACCACTTTATAAACTCACACAAAATGCAATTCACCTGTGGATACACCTAGAAAACTGGATTTCTAGACTGATGTCTGGTCTCTTGGGTGTAATATTTAATTAATGCAGGAACCACTTCCTGAATGGTGGAAATTTGAACTAAGAACACACACATGCAGAGCCAACCTTAAAAGTACTGCTGAGAAGGTCCCCAAAGTTTCTGGCACAGTCTTTCTTTCTGTGGCAGGTGTACAGGTCATGTAGCACTGCTGGAATGGTTTTAAGTATCAGTAATTAGGGGTTTTCTACACAATCCAAGAACTGAATTAAGAACTTAGGATACAGAAGTTCATATATCTAAAGTTGCTTTTTTTTTTTTAATAAGCAAATGCAACAACAGAGTCATCATTACTACAAGGCTGATTTAAATAACACATGGTTTCTGCCCTTGCAGCTGCAACTCTCCAGCTTCAGTGGAAGCTATTTGCCAAAATGCAGTGTGGGTCTGAAGCTCTTTTTCTCCAAGCACATTCAAACTATTGTCCTGTTTACACATCTGCCTTGACATGCTTGGTAGTGACTGGGATATGCCCCAAAGCTAGACTGAAAGAAAAGCTGAACTGCACAGCTGAAAACCTAAAGGATCAACCAAATGAGACAGAAGATGTTGCATACTAACAATGCAACACTGGCCTTCAAATATTCACCTCTAAGTAGATCAAATGACATGCAATCAAAAAAGTGACAAACTTAAAAATTACCATCTAGGAGGTAACCATCCAAAACCAAAAGAAAGCAATATCCTTTTTAATGACAATGTAATTAAACTATACAACTAAATTCCACAAAACCCTTGAGTATATCTTTTAACACTGGGAGAAGAAATAATACATAAAGTTTTATAAAAATAAAGTTTTTATGAACACCATAAATCAGCAAAATTCAAAACAGTAACAGACTTAAGCCACAGTGCTAAGATCTGACCTGCTGGTAGTTTCCTGAAAAGTAATTTGTGATGCAAAAAGATTCTTTATAGAAACACAGTCACACAGAGGGAACAAGTTCAACCAAAACCTGAGCTATGAAGCATCTCAGGAGCAGACCTGGGAAGAGAATCCAGGCTCCATAGCTCACTGGCCAAATCTAATCTGGTAGATCAGGGAGTGCCTGGGGAAGTGCAAATTACTCAGTTAATAAGTGCTATGACTATTACCTTGCTTTTCAAAATTCTGATCACTTTTAACTTCAACTGAATTTGTTCAGCACGGTTTAAGAGGCGACTTTAAATCCAAATCTTGTCCCAAACCCAAGAATGTGGTTTCAACCACCACATCCCTCTGCTTAAAGCATAATAAAATCATTTTTAAAGCATAATAAACTTTTTTTCTCACCTGTAATCAATCCTATCTTCCCATCCTGTGCATACACAAATTCTCAAAACCTTCCAAAGCCCTTAGTCCTCTATGAGGACGAACACTGTGGTGAAAAGAAAGAATGCAAAACCCTTTTCTAAGATTTCTAACCACTTTGCTAAGATTTTCCCACAGATTTCCTGATGGGTGGCTGGCTCCAAGTGTGTGATATCCCTTTTTCTCTCCCAAAGGAACTGACCAGAAACTAAGGACTTAGTTCTATAGGAATTAAGACCATCATCCACTCACAAAAGGTGCCAACAAAATAAATTAATACTCACAAGACATTTTAGGAATATAAAGCTTATAAAAACTTAGCTTATAAGACAGAAATAATTTTGGACTGCATCAATATATTACAGTAAACAACTTATTTGGCACTTAAATCTTTTGTTGGACTTTAGTCTCATACTTTCATAAACAGATACAATCCCTGAAGGAGAACATCTGTTCAGCTGTGCAGAAAGCACAGTGCTGGACTTTAAATATCACATAAAATAATAATGAAATTATAGTGTAATATTGTTTATTAATAAAGTAAGCATATAATTAAATAAAAATGCCTGATGCAAAGGATAGCAGAACATGAGTCCTTCAAGTCCCACTGACAGATATGCTGGCTGCAAAAAAAGCCACAGTAAATCAGTGCTGTAAATCTGGATAGAGAAGTGAGTTTGGTTACAGAACAGTGGATGAAATAGCAAAGTTTCTTTCATTCCTTTCACATGGAACACAACCACTACTTTTTTACTTATGATTCAAGCTGATACATGCCTCATTACCATCACTTCCTTATTTCTAAAGTACCACTCACTGCCCAGGCAAACAAACCCTAATGTAATGGGGGAGGGTCTGTGCATGGAGCCAGAGGTATCACTGCCAGGGATGCACTCAAATATGAGTAGCTATTGCACCAAATGTGTGTTCATTTGTTCATAAATGTTTGTTCATAAATCATCACTCTCCCCTCCCAAAACCGAGTTTACATTAGTTTCATGAACAAAGATATAGAGACGAAACGTTTGTTGCTCATTTTACACAACTAAACCCACATGCCTTGTCTACAGCTTTGCAAGAGGGGCTTCTCCAACAATATTTGTTCAGCAACTTTCTCCTCCTCTTCCTCTCTCCCTCCCCACCACTCGTTCCTATCTTGTAACCACCATTTCTCTGCTATGTGTATGTCGCTGATTTTATTCCCAGACACAGTCAGATCAGCTCAAAAATAACTATTTTGGTCTCTTAGTTTTTGTTTCTTTTTGCTAAGAGGCTGACAAGGACAGTGATTGTGGTCAGCAGAGCTGGCACAAGTGAGAGTGGCTGGTTGCAAAGCAGGGGCAGGAGACAAGGGCAGGAAGGAGCTGCTTAACCTGAAAATGCTGCCAAAGCCATCACAGGAAAGAACTGTGCTCCCACATGTCCCTGGAGAGATGCTGGGCAAGGGTCAGCAACAGAAAAGATGAAGCTCTGGGAGGGAAACAGACCTCTCAACATCTTTACTAAACAGCCATTCAGAGTGGTCTGTAATTCTCTATCTTTTACCTGACAAAAGCCACTAACAGTTCAGTGGTACCCAGTCCATAGACTCTGGAAAATATTCAAGAATTTAAAGAACAGACACCATTAAATATAGGGAAGGAGGGAAGACTCACCCCAGACAGACTGCCTCATCCCACCTCTGAAAACACTGGAGCTGTAAATGAGGAGATCCAAGATACTTTCCCAGATGAGGGAGGAGAATCATAATTGCATCATTTTTCTAGATGAGCAGTATCAACAATTTAGTTTCTGACTCAGTACTGAGCCAGTCAATGCCATGCAACAGTCCCTGGGGCACTGTGCTATTAGAAGTGATGACTTTCACAACAGGCTGCTGAGCACAATCCATGCCAACTAACACTTATTAAAAAAAAAAAAAAAAAAAAAAAGAGAAGTGCTACTTCATTTTTTCAGTAAGAGCAAGAACAGACTGCCAGTACTTGGGCAACTCCCAGCAGCCAAATTACTGTTACTGTACAGAACTCTTTCTACTTTTTTTCTGGGGTCCCCCAAGATGAGTAAATGAAACCTTACATACTCTTGTTGCTATTAACATTTTGCAGAAAGAAAGAGTCTGACTCCTGGAATCACCCTGTGAACACTATTCACAGCTTTTGACTGCCAGCTTTATGCTTCCGCCATCAAATCACACTTCAAGTCTGCTGCCTAAAAATCCAGTAACTTCATGTGAGGGGAAAAAAAAACCAACCAACCCCCAAACCACAACCAGCTCTTTACTTGCAGCCTACAGCTGTTACATGACAAGATGTACTCCAAAAGTATCTGTATACAGAAGTGCAGAAAAGGGGGGAAGGATTAATTGAAGGAGTTTCCAGATAAAAAGCCAAACATTTACATGTATGTAGTGTGTTTTTGAAGTAACACTCCCCAAATAATTACAAATCCAAAAACCACTTTTGCATTAACACTTCCCTGAGACAATTCTTTTTGTTTTAAATTAAGTCATTTAAGTGACTTTCACAAACTTTCACTATGAAATATCATGGTACTTGAAAAAGAAAGTATCTCAAGAGCAAAAAATTTGGCACATGAAGGAGAAACCACTGATACAGTATAACACACAGTATGGCAAATCCTTTATTCACATCAATCACTGAATCAGCCCACTTAATCCAGAAGCTAACAGCCAAATATTTCAGGGTAGGGAAAAACATAAGCCATATGCAGTCTTTCAGTGACCTAACCTAGACGTGAAACAGGCATATCTACATTTTTAAGCTACTCTACATATTGCACACAGACATAAAAATGCTGTAACATTTATTTAAATCCTAAAACACTGGTTTACACCTAGACT
Organism: Phaethornis superciliosus; assembly: GCA_023637945.1. Lineage (NCBI taxonomy): Eukaryota > Metazoa > Chordata > Aves > Apodiformes > Trochilidae > Phaethornis > Phaethornis superciliosus. The sequence continues at coordinate 13,634,145 of JAJQWJ010000014.1, read as the reverse complement.
TTTACTACTTTATCACTATGTTAAGCCCAGGCACACAGACACTACAAGAAGTCAGAAATCAAGAAGGGAAAGGACAAGATGTAAAAATGCCAATGTATTTTTGTTGGAAAACTCTAATCAACTCCTTAAATTTATTTTATGCTGGTAGTGTTTAACGACAGATGTATTCTGGCTCATGTAAGTTGGACTATACCAACAACTTCATCACCACCTTTTTGTGAAGTATGCATACAAGCATATATAAGCACCAAAAAACCCCACGAGAAAATAAGTTGAAATTAAATACAAGCAAGCAGCCAAAACTTAAGTTTTAAAACTTTATAGTTGCTTCATGCTGTTTATACAAAAAGACACAACTGCTTGAGTATTTCCAGTGACAAGCATAAGAAATCCTGCCTTTCCCACAAACTATCAGATTTAGCCTGACATTAAAAAAAGGAATGTGAGGAGACAGAGCAGAGAGGTTCTAACAGTTCAAGTGATGTTCCAAAAAACTCAGAAGTGTAAAAGGAAACTGTGCACTGTCAGTAGCAGCTTGCATGGACAGATTAAAAAAGTATTAAGGTTTTATATTTACACAATAGCTAGGGGCAACAAACATAGAACTGAACTCTTCACTCAGAACACTGATTTATGAAATACTGAATTATTAGACAGGATATACATAAATAAAGTAAAATCAAAGCTGCAAATCAAGTATTCCAAGTACGAGAGATATTTTATATATACCATGAATACTAAATGTCTGACTATATCAACATCATGGCTGGAAAAAAATACAAACTGTGAACATAAAGCAAGGATTCAAGTCACTCACAATGAACAAATATTAAGACTTACAGAAAATTATATTCATGACAGGAAATATAGTAATAACACAGCAATTCTTTTAAGTGTTGTTCAATCACTTATTTCCACTAAAGTTTCCTCCCTTGGCTGAGGTGAAGCCTGGAATCTAGCCCAAAAATGTGTTTAAAAACACCTCATTTAAACAAAAAGCAATACATAAAGATCATAACTGAGAAAAAATCACCAAGTTAAGTATTGCTACATACGTGTGTAACTCCAGCATTTCTTCCTGCAGCTTATACTGTGAAGGCAGATTGTGGCACTGGGGTGGTGCCCTCCCCACTCCTGAGGAACTCTGATCACAGCCGTGTGTGACCTTCCCAGAACCAGCACAGACTGGGTCACAGGTCTGATCTTTCCCTTCTCCAGACAGGGTGCAGCTCCTCCAAGAGTGACATCCCCAGTCTGCCCTTCTTTTATGACCCTACAGCAATAATCCAGAGCAGGGTCATTTTAAGGACCATTCAGTGAAGTCTCAAGGAACTGAGATTGCATGGTAAACCCAGGTCAAGAAATCCCAAATAAGAAAAGATATATTGTCATTCTAGCAGAAGTCAAGATAAAGAAAAACTGCTAAGCTTATCAACAAAAGTAGACATTTGTCTACTTTACCTATAGTCCTAGTTCAGAAATTAGTCTCTTGCACAAACAAGCTATAGTAAAGTACAAACCCCACAGAAATGCATCAATACCAAACCACATGGCATGTTCCAGAAACATAGCATGTAATTTTAGCCATATATTCCTTCATTTAGTATGCTTGAAATCTAAAATTCATATTTTATTATTAGTATATATATGTAAAAACATAAGTCACAGGCCTAAGGAAAGTTCTGAACAATTTTCTGACTTCTTCTCCATTAAGACAGGAAGGAAGTTATAAGAAGAATTCAGCCTACTGGCTCACAAGGTTAGTGCTTTATCAGAATATTAATGATAGCAGGATTTTTTAGCAGATGCTAAATCACAAAATTGTGTTTTAAACAAAGCTTTTAGCAGCTTTTAACAACTCAGCTTAGGGCAAAAATGGCTTAAATTCTTAAGGTAAGTGAAAGATGAGCCTTACAGTCTTAAAATACCTTTTTTTTTTTTTTTTTTTAACAACAGACACAACAAAAGCTGTGTTTGGTACATCGCAAAGAGGCTGCTCCCCTCAAATTGCAATCTTGTAAAAAAAAAAAAAAGTATTAATTTTCTTTAAACAGAGAAAGGACAGATGGGTAAAAAACACTGTTTCCTACCTTTCTGTTCTTCTAGCTATACATCAGCACAGAAAAGAATTAATAATAGCAAATAGTTTATATGAATACGGGCAAACAGCCTAAGCAACTCAGAACTACATAAAACTACAGTTTGGAATCATCAGATATTATTTCCAATCAAAAGGCACACAACACAGTTTCTATTCTACAAACTGTTCAAATTATCAAATTAGCCAGATTTTAAAGATTTTTTTTTTCTTTTTCTTTAAAGGCTACCATAGAAAAACTACACTAAATACCTACCTAGTTACACAAATAAATTATTAATAGATTAATTAAAATGCAAGGATTAATAGCATATAAAAACTTGCATGGGGTACAAACTCATAGATTTCTACAAAGGAAAGTAGAATAACCAGTCTCTCATTTACCTTATGAAGGATAACATACACAGAGCTCTGCTCTGTAGTCACAGATTCCTTCTGACACTCACTGGAACATACATACATGTCCTGAAGTTAAGCTGGATGTTACTAAAGCTCTTTAAACAATTTTTTTTTTTTTTTTCCCCCAGTAAGAAAGAGGTGGTTATATGGCACTGTATAGAAGGAGGAGTGACGCTCAGCCTCCACTGCTGAACTATCCATCATCAAAGATAATCCAGAATTACCTGGGCCCTTCCCTAGCAGAACAGGTGGTTGGTGCCTGTAAAAACCAGTTTTTCAGGTCTGAAATGCATGGTAACCATGCAACAGACCACCCAAGGGTTTATGACTGACCAGGGGGTCACACAGCAGCAGAGGAACAGCAAGAACAGCAAGAGAATCAAAGTCTCCTTGGATCCCTCTCGTGAAACAAAGAAAAGGCTGCACTGTGGGTATCAAGTACAGACACCTGAACAAGGGAACCCTTTAGAGCATTAACCAAACCCCAAAGAAAACTCTAAAGAAGGGAGATTCAGGGAACAGCATGGAGTGCATTTTAGTTTTCACTGACCAGCCATCTCCAGCATCACCTGGAAAACTGCTTTAAAAACACCCCCCACCACTAGCTGTATGTCTTTGTGACAGTCAGCTATCTCATGCCTCCAAGAATTGTTTCTAATAGATGAGACAATAGAGGTTTACTTCAGATACAGAATCAGCAATGATTTTAAGGGTCAAGGCAGTTGTTACCAAGGTCCAGGCTCAGTAAACGAGCCCAGAGAGATAGCACCCAAAGCCCCAAGGTGCTTAAAGCACTCACTTATGGGGTGGGAAAAAATCCAGCTAGTGGATGCCTTGCAGAGAAGGTGTGAATCACTGTGATTTCACCATTAACTAGCACACAAGAAGAGAACTTAATAAAATTCAACCATGACACTAAAAAGAATGATGGAGTTGTTTCCCACTCAGAGTCTGGCTGATTCCCCTGCCCTCTGCTAAGCCACTGGTCTCAGAGAAGGGTTCAGGTCACAGCAACTAAAGAATATTTCTGGACAATCTGATCTCCAGAATGTTAGGTAGCTGCATGCAGAAGTGGTTTTAAAACACACTTGTCTTCAAAAGACACCCTGCATCCCCCTTTTGCTATCTCCAGAGTCCCCATCTCAGTGTTATCACTAACCTAGCCTGACTCTGGATCAGGGCAAGTTTTTCCCAGGTCTACTATAGCATTATTATAAAATATAATTAAGTCTCTTCTGCCTGTAACCTACAGTTGTGTGAAGGCAGTGCTACAGTTAAATTCTTCCTCTTCCTCAACATTTTTCTCCTCTTCAAAGGCCCTCTATGTCCAGTGACCATGTTTTTATAGCATGTAGGAACTGCAACATCTCACACTCTTTCCAATGAATCCAACTAAACACTACATTATTCAGCATACTGAAAGCTATGCTGAATGCACTTCACTAGAGAAGTGCTGCCTGGCTCCTTGCCTTGCCTTAAATGAAGAAATAAATTAACTGATTCCCAACTTTCTACTTTCCAGATATCCCACACTTCCTACAGCCAACACTTCAATTTAACAGTAAGTAAAGAGTTTTGCTGTTTTGGGTTGGGTTTTTTTTGCCGAGTGCCTCTTGAAACATTGGTTATCCATTTGTAAATGCACAAGCCCAAAGAATCGTATCTAGGATACAAACATAGGGAAAGTGATGAGAAGCCATCTAGAAAGATAAAAAGAAACAAACCAAATACCTTGTAGATTCTGTAGCCTCCAGAATGAGACTTTTGTTAGTGTTCCTTATTTATACACATGCACATATATATCTTTATATACACATATTTGTGTTGGCAGCAGAAACAATTCCAAAAACAGCCAAACAATCACTGGATCCGTATTTCAATGCAGTTTAAAATAAGTACAGCAGAATGCATTTCTAAATACAATAGCTTGCATAAACGTAGGACAAAAACTAATTCAACATGTAAAACAAGTGTTTAACACTATTCTAGTAAACCAGTTTAGCTACCACTACATCCAAATTTCTTGTGTAGACACGCTTGATAAGCAGTTATGGAACACGCAGCCAACATAAGAACAACTCTTCATTCTTGCTAAATCTGCCCAGAATCTTGCAAAAACAAATTTTGCCCTTTTTTTTCTTCCAATATATTATTCATTAAATGCAATTTAATATCTTTTCTCTAGCAGCATTGTTCATTTATTGGCCTGCACCTGACCAGAAGAACACCCACATGCAGTTCTCTTCACATGGACAAACCCACATCACTAAATCATGTTCTACAACTCTGCAAGTGAGCTCTGAACATGCAAGTAATCAACACTCAGCTCACCAGGGAAAAAAAAAAAACCTGCCTGCATAGAATTTTGCCCACTGTGGCACTGTAGGAACTGCACTATACTGTTTTTGCAAAGTAATTGAACTGGGTTTTTTCTTACGTATTTGAAAGCTAAACGTGGTGATTACACCAGTATCAAGTTAAATTTTCAATTTCTCAGAGAAACTCCTAGCTTTGAAAGGCTTCCAACAGCTGTGAATTTTGTAAAATTTTGGAATATGTGATAAACACAGCAGTTTCTTAACTGTACCACAATATATGCCAACACAACTGTCACTATGGCACTTCAAATACATCTTCTGCCTTATTTTAAAAGTGCAGCATCCTGAGGAAAAAGCAAGTGGGGGGGCTGTAACTGTTAATGTTAACTGCAGTTAGCAGATTGAAGCTAAAAAAGTAAAAACTACTAAATCCGAAGCAGGATACTCCTCAGGAACTTGCAAAAAATGATATGTGATTTTTAGAAGGCACTACAGTGAAATATTTTCACATTAATTTCCTGCTGTACAAGTAAAGCAAAGGAGCAGGGCTCCTTCTTAAGAAGTACTGCAACTGGGCTAACAATTCTGTTTGAAATACCTCAAAACAAAACTCAGTGCAGCTCACTTTTCCAGCATGTCTGCAGAAATGTTAACTTACTACTTGCATAACTAGGAGCAGAATTTTACAGTACTGCAACCACTAAAGAGGAGGGAACCATCCTTCCCTGTCTCTACAGAAGTTCAACAATATGTTCTTTCCACTTCCTCTGGCCTGATTGTTCTGTTCCTAACAGAGGAGGAAAAAAAAGACAACAACCAAAAACCAAAGCAACCACAAAACAAGACTTAAAAAATGCTTATTTAAAAAGCAGCTTTTTGTACATTTAGTTCCATGAAGCAGCTCACCAGGAGGTCAGATGGGCACCAGTGCTGACTTCATGGATGGCTGAGAACACATGGGCAGGAGCTGAGCAGTCCTCACTTTAAGTGACAGCTGCTCCTGGAGCCAGCTTATCTTCAACATGAAAATCACACCCTTCATTGCATTTATTCCTGCCTTTATATTCAAAGTCATGTAAGAATATTTCTAGGAAAGAAAAATGTACACAGCCATCATTAGTCATTTTGAGGCAATTAGAGAGCAGAATGGAACTGGAAGTTCTCAAAACATTCCCAAAAGAAGCTGTACCTTCTTGTACATACAAGTCCTTGCTGGGAAAAAAAAAGTTAAATTTGTGAACTATATGGATGCTTCACAACAAGACAAAATTGGGCCCAGGAGACCCAAACTTCAACCAGCTCACAGGATTCTAAGGTGACTCACAGATTATCTCAATTTTAGAGGAAGAATTAACCATATTGGAGGTTAAAATTCAAAAGGGTCAGGCTGGAGAAGAGACCTTTTGGGCTCTTCACATGCCCAACCAGGCTCCATCAGAGCTGCAGCTGTACAGCTGTCTGAACATCCAGACCAAGTAGGCACATTTCCCCCCATCTTGGTGCTGGTCATTGCCCAGTGTGGAGACAGGGTACACCTCAGGATCACAGCTTTAGCCTTCAAGATGGACCTGCTTAATCCCCCCAAGCCCCCACGAGCAGAACTGCAGATGCTCCTCTTACCCAACACAAGGAAAAACACTGAAACACCTCATACCACCTACCCTCCCTTCAGATGGCAGACTGAAATAAATCAGGCCAGTATCTTAGAAGTTATAAATCCACAGAAGCATTCTTTGACTTAATTTTTCTCCTGACCTCTAATAAGCTGCACAGAACCTACATATTCTAGGGTATGTAGTACATATAAAATAAGCAGGACAGTAAGAACTTGCACAATTAAACTATCAGAATTGATTCACTGGCTTTATCTGTGGGTAAAAATTTTTAAAGCATTTTCACTTCAAAGCCCAGCTCCTGATTAGAAGGTAGCAGAAATTACATTTATCACATCTTGTGTAATTTTAGTTCATTCCAGTAAAAGTGTATCTCACAAAAGTTTAAAAGTTTATTTCCTTGGCACAGATATGACAGCCACTTTCATGGCAGCAAGCTGAAACTACCAGCAAAGGAGGAGAATATCAGGCAGAAAGTGTGAGGAAGTGAGATTGTCTTGATAGCCACAGCCCAGCTTCCTTTCAAATGTGGAAATTGAAACTTAAATTCTGTTCTGCTACTGGAATTCTTTTTATTTAGTCTTGCATACACTCAGTAGCAATAAAAGAGAAAAATATGTAGGCCCACAAAAATCTCTAGTACAAAGTACATCCCCTCTCAACTTGACCCAATCTGTTTATTTTCCCAACAGCCTAAGTTTGAGCTTGTTTCAGCAAGCAGGTCTGCCTGAAATACTGTAACAGATGGACTCGGGTTGACATGAGCCAGGTGCTAAGAATATCTGGTATTTAAATGATCAGAGTTTTATTGCTCATTTCCATTAATTTCAGCTGACTTTGAATAGACCTCAGTGAACTCTGACTGCTTGAATCCACCTTTGATAGCTCCTTCCTGAACGCACTCATTACCCAGGCCTTCCACATGCTTTGTCATTTTATTGGCATCCTTGATTCCTCACCATTTTGGTTACTTGGAAGGAAAACAGTTTTTGAGTAAGAATTAGTCACTGCTAGGTGGTTTGATTATCAACTAGTTCTTTAAAAGAAACCCCTGGTATGAATCTATTATGTTTTTATATAAATAAAGCAGATAACTTTATTTTGCAGTTTGGACATTAAGTAAATAATGAGAGAAACCCAAGCTATATTACAAACTAAAAGCATCTTACTGAAATCTTACTGTTATTCAGATCATCAAAATTCACTATTATTAGTCTTAACATAACCTCATAGAGTGAAAATTAACAAATTTTAAAAGTTGTACTGCCACATGTAGATTACTTCTACATTTCTCTACCCATAAAACACTTAGGATATTGTCTCCTTCCTTGAAATAACACATGCACTCTTATGACCTTACAATATAATCAAAGTCCTTTAAAAACATTTTTATATTGATTAAATTACATGGTTATGCTTGTGACTTCATAACCAGCCATTTACAAGGCAGCATTATTAAAAAGAATTTATTGCTTTACTTGCTGAGCATCTCAGAAAAACACATTCCTTTTGTTGTGGGCTGCTGGCTTGTATGTCAAACAGTATTTGTTTCTGCATCACAGAGAACAGAAAAAGGTATAAAGCCCTATCACCACTCTTAAACAAACCATAATGTGGGACACAAGGAGAATGAATCTGAAAATTATCATTCAAGTAGCTTTACCAGAAAGCCCTGCAAACCACCTGAGCTGAGCTACAGCAAACACAGATACACAGAGCACTGAGGCAGGGAGAAATTACTAGAAACAGCTGACTGCAATCAAAGAAACTTGTCACTTTTCTCTGACTTAGGCCACTAGTTACAGCCTTGCTAATCTGTTATTTCTGCTTTTAACTAGAACACATTACTTACAGAGTTTTATGCCCAGAAACAGAAGTTAAGCACACCCTATTTGCTCCTCCTCCCTAATTGCAGACCAGAAACTACTTTTAATGCTGAAAGGAGGATTGCAGAGCAGCTGTTAAGGAGAGGAACATTTTGGCCATTAGCTATGAAGAAAGCTCTTAGGAAAAGCAGTATGTACAGCCCCGTGTCACACGAGAACCAGCTTTGACTTTGTTTTGACTTTACAGCACGAATAGCCCCAAAGCTTCTGAATTTCAGGGCCTCTGCTGTAAAAATCAAACTGGCAGCCTGGTTCCCCTGAAAGAGAAAGTTTGATTTTATTTAAAATAAATAAATAAAGCAGACTACACAAAACATCAAGTTTGAAGGATACATTTTGATACAAACTCACACCTTAATGCCAGACTACTGAAGTAAAGCAATGTTTTAATTATAAAAGGAACAGCAGCCCCATGTTTTATTTGAATTTTGCTATTTTACTTTGAATAACCTAGACAAAATAATTTCACCTTTGACACCATCATTTTACTAATTCTGAAGATATAATACCCAGAAGAAACACATGATGTGCAGGATATATTACTACAGCATATTTACACTATTGTATGTTATGCTTATTAAAGACCAAACGTATGGCTTGCTCCTCTGCCTGCATATATGGACTATTTTGTATTTAGTGCCATAAGGCAGGGCCTGGATCCTTCCCAAGGTAACTCAGAAAGAAAGGATGATATGAGGCAAAGACAAGCAACAGCAGTAGTTAATTTCAAGTGATTCACAGATATCTGAATAACGGTGATAATTATTTCTATAATCAGGTAAAAGTGTTAGAATACTCCTATTTTTTCAAGACAGCATTTTTTTCCAGGTGACTATGTTATGCTTTTTAAAAGAAGAATGTGAGGTAATCCTAGATCAGTGTCTTCACTGTTTTCAAAATGTGAAATCTAAAATGTGTTTTCCAGCAAAGACAAGACTGACTATTCATGAAGTATACCATAAAGATCTAAGGAAGAAGCTGCACTTCCTTATTTGAATACAAGATGATCTAACTGCACAGTGGTTACAAACTATTTCACAGAGTAACATCCTCTCATCTTAGCAAATTATCATCTTGAAATTTTGCAGATGCTAGGTTAACAGATTATCTGCCTGTTTATGCAGTATTTGTTTCTTAAAAGAATCGGTTGGCTCCCTAGGTGGTTCTTTACAGACAACATTTAAGAACCTCAGTACTAACTGGGCTCTAGTTAGAGAGGAAAAGAGCGATAATTTGGTTCAGCCAGGTCCCAGTTTTCATCTGAAAAACCTTTTCAGTTTAAATAAAATCTCCACTTTAACAGTGCTCTAATCTTTGGAGCTGCTTGTGAACACAGATGTTTCTCACACAGAGCATCAAATCCAGCCCAAAAGACCAGCAGAAACAAGTGAGTAGCACAGACAGTGCCCGCTCACTGCTGGTGAACACAGAGCCTCACACCTTGGTAAATCAAAGCAGCACTGAAGCAGACAAATTGTAATCTAGAGCACACCACCAAATCCACTGGCTAACTGCTCTTACACACCTCAATTCTGATTTCTTATGAGAATAAAACAATCCTTGATTTATATAAAAAAAATATTTCTCTATAGAAGTCCCGAGTGACACTTTCAGTACAATAGCCCAGCAGATGCTTCGTGCAGTTGGAATATTAGATTTTATTAATCCAAAACAAATGCAGATAGACTGGATCATTTTCCAAAACAATAAAATGTATCTTCAACACAAACCATGAAACTGGGAGAGAAATCAGCTTATGTCCTGCAGTCTTCATAATAAATTGAAATCAGGACAAGGCATTTTGATAAACTCTGTACTGTTAAATCCAAGTCAAGGATGCAACCCAAGAATAAATCTAAGAATTCAATTTAGAGATTTTTTTTAAATTCCACAAGGAATATTATGTTTTTTTTTAAACTGAGAGCAACTGGTATTTACACAAACACACATGTTAAGGGAAGACAACAATCATCTGTTTCTAAGCTAACACCTAAACTAATTAGCTCTCAACCAGTACCTGCTTTATCACTTAGCACAAACCATGAGAACATAAATATCCATATGCATTTGGGAAGGAAGTATCTTCCTTGTTTACTCTTAATGGTGTTGACATTAGCTTCATTAAGAAAAAAAGAAGTTTAATGGCTGATTTACAAGAACTCCCACTGACCCTAACTGCTGTTAGTAATGGCTCCTAGAAGCACAAACACCATGCTACAAGGGCCATTAGAAATCAATATTGCTTTACTGTTTTCTAAATGGTATTCCACATATTCCTCATTTCCCATTCTACATTTCTGGGTAGGGGGAAACTGTCAATAATTTTGTTGATGATTTTGGCAAATACCGACTTTAATGTCAACCACTGCAAAGAGTTTTCTCAAAAGTCCATTGTTCACTATACACACAGATGATACAGTGAGCACACTGTATCATGGGTCTTTAACACAGACCTGCAATTCACTTTCCACCTGTAGGGAATAATTTAAAACCTTTCAGAGAAGGACTTCAGCATTTGAAAGGTAAGGATTCCTAAACAAACAAACGAACAAAATCCCACAACACACACACACAACCACATGGTCACACTTTTTATTATTTATTCATGATGTAGACAAAATCCTTAAACCTCCTTGAATCTTTCTGTTTACCTCCTGGAGGATCCTCCTTCCTTAACAATAATATTTTTCAAAAACGACAACACCACATTACTCTTATTTATCCTCAAAATATACATTATCTGTATAATTTTTTGGTGGTACTTTTCCTTTTTAGACATAAAATTTTTAAAAATGGAGATATGAACTCGTTAAAGGAGAGCTCCTTTTAAAGGAAGTTGGGGTTTTTTAATCATGAATCTTAGCACACAGTAGTAAGGTCACTAATGCAAGTACAGTTACTTTCTGTTTCCTACTATGAAGAAATTTTCATATTGCCATGTCCGGCACAGGACACTATTTCCTATTATTAACCACAGCTGCCTCAGAATCAAAAGCACAGTTTTCAAATGTATTTGTGTGGATTTCTCACACCATATATTTGCTTGGCACTTAGCACAGCATGGTTTTGGTCTGCAAACAAGAGGGTCAGGCTCACAACACAAATATAACACATTTGACTTCCATGCTGACCCAAATTCAAATACTGCAGTGCATATTTATTTTCAGTGTCTAAAACTGCTCTCAAAGTTTCCTTGCCACTCTTCAGCATTCCTCAGCACTCCTAGTGACCACATCCTTACTGGTTGTAAGGAAAGTCTCAGATTCAATAGACATTAATACGGTCCTGGGTCACTGGTGACAATCTGCCTCTGATTAATATTTTATCTCCTTCCACAAACATTGTAACAATAACAAAACCCCATTATACTATATGTATTAAAATGTTTTAATCCCTTTATTAACATGGAGTGCTCGCTTGTTACAGAAATGCCATTAACACTTCCTACTGATATTAGGAGTGAGTGACTTACCTATTCAGCAGTACAGGAGACACAAACCAACCTCCTTAAGGTATTTCAGGTTGTCCGTGGATTTTAAATACCTCTTTCAGCAATTTAAAGGCCTTTTGTGCTGAAAAGGTATATATTAAAAAAAACCAAAAAAAACAAAAAAACCCCAAAACACTGCAAAAAGGGTAACCTTTTGGCTCTCGAGTGCATTACTATGACCAAACCCAGCAATTAACTTCTCCATTCATCTGCTGTGAAGAAACGGGTGTAAATTATCAGGCCCCTCAGTTTACCAAATCTGCCTTTTCTAAGCAAAAGAAACTTGGAGAAAGCTTTACGGCCTTAAAAATTTGTTCGCTATTCCCAAGTGTATCAAGGGGTGTAAAGAAAGGGTAGGAAGCAACCGCTTCACAGGAAACCTATCGAGCCTTCGACGCTTCTCATTGCCCGCTCTGCGGGAGCCCGCGGGCCACTCGCCGCCTCACTCCGTGAGCAGGGACTGCGAGCCCCTGGCCCTCCGCCTCCCGGGACACCTCTCTTCTCCTGGCGGTCTCTCACCTGCAGCCGGCGGAAGAGGAGCAGGCAGCGGTGAGGTGGAGACTCAGGGCTGGGGCAGGAGCAGGGGTAAGAGGCAAGGTGCTCCGCCTCCTCCTCCTCCTCCTCCTCCTCCTCCGCCGCCGCCTGAGGTGCCCCCGGGTCCCGCAGCCGCCCGGGGAGGGCGGGACGCGCGCGCCCGCAGCGCTCCTCCTGCCCCCTGGCGGGTGTCGGGGCGGCCGCCGCTCCCTCAGAGGGGGCTGGGGGGGTCGGGGTCCCCGCCGCGCGCCCAACGGCCGCCGCTGGTCAGGCAGCCCCGGGGGGAGAAGGGGAAGGGAATCGCCTCAGCCCCGCATGAAGGGGGGAAGAGCCTCGGCTGTGCTCCCCCTCAGGATGGAGGGGTCCCGGGGCAGGGTCTGAGCAGCCCTGTCCCCCACTGCTTGGGAGAGTTTGGGGGGGACACCCACTATCCGTACCTCCCAGCCACCCGTTTCAGGAAAGAGAATGGATGTTGGTATCCACAGAGGAGAGGGGTGGAAACAAACTCTTTGCCGGGGACTCTAAAACAATGAAGGTTTACAACTAGTGGTTTAAAATCTGTTCAGCCACTGTTCAGGTGTTTTGGGAGGACTGAACCTGGAAGCCACGTTGTACCTCTAGAGACAAGGGACCTGTCCACAGGCCATCACTGGGGCCTTCTTGTTGCATCGATTTCCCGCGCTTTCACTTCTTCACTGATTTGGTGAGAGATTTTCACCAGGCTGGTGATGATTCCTTTGTTTGTCAAGCCTTGAACACTTGGCCACTAACTCAAACCAAACCTGGCTCTACCTCACATAATCCTATCCAAAGCTCTTTGCAGGTAATCACAGATTAGAGGGAAATGCTGATTTCCATGGATTTCTGGATTAAATTAATCTGTGGAGATGTTATTCACAGGTGGCTGCACGCAGCCTGTGGCAGCCAGGCGTGTGCGCATGAGTCACCCACAGTCATATCGTTCCTGCAGCAATACACGTGTAAACTAAATACAGCAATTTTTATTTGTGTACTGCTAGCCAGCTGCTATTTTCTATATTCTGTAGGCCAGAGTTAAGTGCTTGAATTGAATTGACCCTCTTGGAGGGAGCAGCAATCCAGTGCTCACACAACAGAACATAGCCCTCTGAGCTCCTCTTTGAGGATTGGTGGGAAAAGAGGAAATGTATTTTCTGCCCAGCCATTAGGATGCTTTTGGGCTGCTAGGACTGGAAATCTTGAAAATAACTTAAATCCAGTTTCAACAATTTTAGACAAGCACATGAGGAATAAAGTTGGAGCTGAAGTGGTTATGTACCTGAGGCACAGCACACGGCAGTGTCCTCACAGTGAGTGAGCTGGACTACGCTCCTCTGGACCCTGCCCTAACACACTTTTTTTTATACACAGTCTTGAGCAAGTTACTTAACCTTATCTAGGTCTTCCCGTTCCTGTTTTGGACATGGTGTATCTGAAAAGCTCTAGGAAACTATTGGAGCATCGAGGTGGGAGCAGTACATAGGATATTAAGAGTTTTTCTCAGGGGAGAGGAGAAAAAAGATCTTCCAGCACAATTGTTAAAAAGAATTCCTATCTTTTCTGAAAACTGGATTAGACAACAAGATATTAAAACTGCAGGAAGTAGAAAATACATTGTTCTGCTGAGATCATAAATGGAGTAGTTTCAGAACAGATGGATTCCATTTACTACTTCATCAAAAACTTGTGGACATTCTGAGCACACAGATTGCTTAACCTAATTTCTGTATGCCCACAAATATTTACTATCCTGGGCTAAGATCTAAAATTCCTGCATGACTCAATGCGAACAACATTGTAACATTTTTTCAATGGCAGGAGTTCCAAAGCACTCAGTGTTGGATGTACACAACTGTGCAGGTTTTCTTTAACTACTGGTAATTATATTTGTAATTTGTAGTAAAATGGATGTGAAAGAAAAAAAAAAATCAGTTAATTAGCTGCTGTATATGCAATGTACAGACTTCCTTTTTCTTTTTCTGTTTCTATTTTCTCTCTCTCAAGTGCTGTTCAGCTCAAGTACAGTCAGGACTGGTTTTCACAACCCAGATGCTACCACCCCTTACTGGAGAGCACCTGCCATTGCTGGGAGCCCTGTGCAATGTGTCCAGCCAAGGGAAAGGTTCTGTCCTGGGTGAGAAAAAGTAAGAGCACCTAACCTGTCAATTTCATTAGATACCTTTTAGCACCTACAGACTGATCTAAAATAAATGTCCTATGTATATGAGATAATTGCAAATGTTTGATATTGTGAAAATGTAGCCCTTAATCAAAGGTCCATCTGAAATTCTGTTCAAGTTAGAATAAAGCGATCCCTAAGGTTTTACTTGCTTCTGTGAAATTGTTCTTCATAGACAATCATTGTTAAGTTCTTGCTTAGGAAAAAGTCTAGCAGCTCTACCATGATACATACATCCTATATGTATAAAACCAGAGTATTAAACACAGAAACCTAATCTTTTCAAAGACTAGATTGGATAACTATTATGTATCATAAACAATTTCAGATTTTTGGTTAAAATAAAATGCACCACTTTAGTATATCTATATTAAAGTCTAATATAGAAACTTGAAAAATTGTTGTAATTTCATTATTTAAATTATTTGTAGATAGGGTGTTCACACCAAAACTACTGACAGTGTCATTTACAAACTGAATTAGAGCATTACAGAAATCTGGTTTGAACAATTCAGATGTGTGCTTCAGTGTAAATTGCAGTAATACCCAATGCCATGAATCATTATGAAATAGGGAAAGATGACTATTTTTAAAAGAAGAGGAAATAGAAAAACATAGTAATCATCAAGAATTATTCTCATGTGGGGGGATACATCTTCCTCTTAGTGTGTTGAATCTGTGTTTAGTACATACATGCTTGTACTACTCACAGGAGTAAAGGGGGTAACAGCATTTGGTCCCAGCAAGTTACTTCTGAATCATTTTATCTGGAAAATGTTTCAACATTCAGATTTTCAGTGGCTCCCATAAATGAGTCAGACAGGACTCAGAGGATGGGTCCTGACCAAATAAATATGTGACAAAAGCAAATCAGAAATGTGGTTATAACCTCAACATGTTCTTTTAAATCCTTAGGAATAATTTGAAAATTAACATTCCATAACTATTTTGTGGCTTAAACATAGTAAAATCTTAAGTAGCAAAGTATATTAAGCAGTACTTTTAAAATCAGCAGGTAAACTTTTAAACATATTCACTCCTTGTAAATATTCCTTTGACATCCTACAATAGCATAGCAGGTAACATTTATTAAAGCATGCTTTATCATGCTGCCTTTTTGCAGCTCCTCAAACATCCAGAAACAGTGACCAAAATGACATTAGCTTCTGCTTTTCTTTGCTAGTTTCATCATTCTGTTTCAGAAAGCTGGAAGTGAAATACTGTCGTTAATGAACACTACAGTAGCAAGAATTTAATAAAACAGTAGCCAGTGTGCATATGCACACAAGACTCCCTGTGGCCACTGTTCAATTGAGAGAATGAGACAATTAAGTAAATTATTTGCTATTTCCTGTAAATTTGTAAGTTCAAAGATACCTAATAATAGAGCAATCCCAAAGTGCTAGGCAGTATATGGTTAGGAAGGATGTAATAAAAAATTATTTTGAGCTGCTACATTGCTACCACCCTTAGTTAGAGGACAATATTGGAACCAATTGCTGAAGACAATCATTAAGTTTATGCTGTTAAATGCAGAGGTATTCACTGCATCAGCCAGGCTAAAGAAAAGACAGAGTTTCACTCTGCTGTTAAGTATTTTGCTTTTGTAGACCCTTGCATCAATTGAATCAACTTCTGGGAATCATTTGCTGCTTTTCTGTAGATGAAGCTTTAAATGTCATACATGTTTCTTTAGGGAAATTAAAAGCTATTCAGGTCTCTTATCCTAATTGTTACTTTTTTTAAAAGATGTCCAACAGTCCAACTGACTTGGAACCACGATCGTGTTTTCTTGGATTCCCAATTTAGTGAAAGTCAGTGGGACTTAATTCCACAACAGTAATTTCTCCAAAAGAAACTTCAAGCCCAGCACAAATTCAAACCACTGTGAATTTATAGAAGAAATCAGAAATTTCCTCTTCATAGAAGAAACAATCCAATAAAGTATGTGACTGAGAAGCTAATACGCAGTATTCTAGACAAACTGAAGGACTTCAGAAGTCCCACTGCCTGCAGGTCCAGAGCCTGGGCTCAGAGGTTTTGTTTGACTTCTTGGATTAAGAATCAAAAAAAAAAACAAACCAACCCAAAAACCCCTCCCTCTCCTTCTCATGCTCAAAATTCTTTTCCCAGAGCAAGAACATGCATTTGCCTTGAAAAATCAGTGCCTGGTTAATTGCTTAAGCCTTTTACCTGTACTTAGAGGTGTGACTTGGACTGCACTAAAGGCTACAGTTTTCACTTATTTTAAAACGTGTACTCAAGTTGACCTGTATTAAAATGGAACATTTTCTTCTAGAAATTAAATTACTCTCAGCAACATCAAGTGACAGAAGATCTGGTCTGTAACTTCCAAGAAAACTGTTATCATGGTCTTATTGATGGGTCACTTTCTTTTCATTAATTGGTAAGTTATGCAAGGGAAGAAAAAAAAGGAGAGCCATTTCTCTGTAAGATACTGTAAGACTGCAGGTGGCATTTATAACAAAATGGAAGATATTATTGATTTAAAGAACAGAGAAAAGAACAGATCATTTTATTTTCACAGTGAATTATGAAACTCTTCATCTAACTGTTTTCAATTTGCACTTCCAATATCTTTGAGTTAGTAGCCAGGAGGGCATACTGGAAAGTTAAGAAAAATACTTTGGAAAAATCAGTAAGGAACAAATGGGCCATGTATATTAATAGGGAAAAACACTTACATAAGTAGGAATAAAACTCTAGGACAGAATCTGGTACAAAGTAATTTTAAAACTGTGCAGACAAACTTCATCTGGTTTAATCAACACAACCCTATTATATCATAGCCAATGGAGCTCAAACTTACAGCAGCAAAGGTATGTCCTTTGCAATAAATCTAAGAACTGTATTGATATAGTAACATGAAAGTTGTGTTCAGACTGAATCTCTACTGTTACAACGCATTATTAACAGAATTCATCTGGGAAGTGGTTGATTTCAGGGTAAGGCTTGCCTAGTGCTTTAGCATGTCCACATGATGATGGTTTGGACTGGTATTGTTATAATTTTGCCCTGCAGGGGCAGCAGGGGAGAAACTTACCTGGATTCTAACATGATTGTATCAAAAATGGATACTTCTTTTTCTTTATCAGCGATCCATACAGCTCATAAAATGAGGTCTTAACTGATGACAGCAGTCAGCTAGGATACAGAACAGCTATGAAGAGATGAGGCACAAAGGTAGAAAGTGTTTAAAAATGAGACAAAGATGAAAACACAAAAGAAATTAAAATTTGTAACTTTCTAAAAATTACATCAGAAAAGTAAATATCTGTTCTAATTTTTGTTCTTATAGCACTGCTATAGACCACCAGCTCATCACAATTGTTGATCGTAGCTTTCCCTTACTAAGCAGCACCAAAACATTCAGACTCTCCAAAATGTACAAATACTGCAATTACACCTCACAGCTACTGTTTTTTGTGGACAGGTTTTTAAGTCTAAGTGTTGGTAACTAGAAACATAAAAGTACATAACACAGAAATGAAAGAACTATCATTATTTTATGACTTATTAGTGTTTTCTATTGGTTTTACTACAAAAACACTCCTCTAGTCATCACTGTAATCTGAAATATTACTTTATTCAACAGAAATAAAGTGCAGCAATGCCATTTGAGGATTTAGGGGTTGGTTTGTTTGATTTTTAAAATCAGACACTCCATGCATGATAAAGTTACCAGACCAGCACTCTCTGTAACAGCAAAACTTGAATTCCTTCCCTTTTATGTTAATGCTTCAGCTTCTAGATTCCCAGCTTCTGTATTTGCCTATACTCTCTGAGAAGTTTGTTCTGGTTTTGATAGACATTCATGTGACCTTGTTCTGAAGAATTTAGAAATACTTAGTTATTAATTGTATTTATATAAAACACTGTAAGAGAGCAGGTCCAGGTCAGCAAGGGCTGGCCACAGTGGTCCCTGGCCCAATTTGCTGGAGGAGGCAAAGGCTGCCTGTCTGCACAGCTGAAGTGCCAGGGCAAGACACTGCACCAGTTCTGCCTTCTAGTAGCAAGTACCACTCTCACCAGTCTTTGGCTTTTGACCCTACTAATACTGTTTATATTTTTCTTAGGCAACAAAATTCAGTTTCCTCAGCTACACTCTTAGAGGAGTGGGATTCAGGGGGATTTGGGATACCTGAGTGCAGGCAGTAAGTTACTGCTACCTAAAAGTGCTAGTTTCTGCATATAAATCTCATTGTGAAACAGGAGCCTTCATACTACTTCTTCTAGTTCAAAATGTTCCTCAGACATTGCACAAAGTCAATTCCCTAGATGGCACACACTCCAATCTGAAATACTTGAAGTTTTCAGCAGACTGCTTTATTGTGTTATCTTGATGGATAATAGTTGATATCAAAACACAGATTTAGTGAGATGCATGAAAAGCTTATAGAAAAGATTACATTGCAAGTTATTGCTCCTTTGCACTGTCTAAAATTTAGACACAAAAAAGTAAGCAAGCTAGCACTGAAGGAAGACAACATGAAACATTTCCACCTGCTGTTTGGTTAGCCATTGATTTTTCTGAGTGAGAATGATCTTCTCATAGTTACTGATTACCAGCCAACTACAAATGAGTTTGATTCAAGATCCACTATAGTGAAGAGGGAAAAAAAAAACAAACCACAAACCAAAAAATAACAACCTAGCCTTAATCAGTCCCCTACTTATTGTAAGATGAACAATAGTATTGTTTGGAAATAGGCCATAGAGGGAGGGAAATGCAAACAGCAACCATTAAAAATGCCTACTTCACCTAAACCACTGAAAGTTACTGTTGTAAGAAAAATATTTCTTCATACTCCTGGTGCAACAATCTGTTGTATACAGACCAGCAAGGTGGATTTGTTTGGTTTTGTTTTGAGATCAGGTGCTGCGTTACATTGTCAGGGAGCATAAATAAGCAATTTGAACCAGGTTTATCTTCAGATTTCACTGTCACCAGTGAAATGAACTTTAGACCTGGGAAAAAGCAGCTGAGAGCCCAGATTCCTTTCCCTAATAGCTATTCAGAAGCATTTGATTGCTTAATAATCTTTCAGCCCAAGAGTCAAACACTGCTTCTTATATAAGCAGAAGTAACTTTATATACCTGAACAAGAGCTTTTCTTTTTCTTTTAAACAAGCAAAACACTCACCAAATCTGCACCCCTGGTTCCTCAGGCCATGGTTCCTCCACCATCACATAAATGCATTCTTTATAAGCCAGCTCTCATATACAATCCAGTAATTTCTTCTTCAGGTGTTTTGTACTACAGGAAATTAGAATGTCATTACACAGGATTAAAAAAAAAAATGCAGTGTAGTATCCAACTACAAGACTGTGAAATGATTTGCACAGAAATTTGCTTCAAACATTGAGGTATAAGGGGCTAGGGACACATATTCCTAATTTGGCTTGGTCAGTTAATGAGATTTGTAGGGCTTTATTTTTCTTTTAAAAGCAACCATAGCACCAGGAAATACTATTTTTAAAGCACTATCAATCTCCATCCTCTTCCTGCTTCACTGTAGAATGGACTCAAAGTTAGAAAAGGATTAGGAGATCCAATTGGGCAGTTTTAAAATATGAAGGGTCATATATTAAGACAACATCCTTTGAAGGGCTCCTAGCAGGACAGAGCAGAACCAAGCCATACCAGTATCAGTCGAACTGCTGAAAAACACCTTTGCAACTACTTAAACCTGCTGCATATTGTGCAACCTTCAAAACACTGCGACAGAGAGCTCAGGTCATTCAGTATCCATCAAGAAGGAACTGCTGAGCAAACTGACTCACCAGAAGACTGGAAGCCTGCCAGTGTTCACACATCTCTGAAGGCAGAAAGATGGTATTCCTCCAAAAGGCTTTTGAGTGGAGGATCTCCAAGATTTCTTTGTCTTCCCTGACTTGTGTACAAAAGTGATTTCTGGGACCTCATCAGCTCTTACCAGTTCATTTACGGCAAATTAGTGTTCCTTTTCTTTTTATTCATACATATCCAAGTTCACTACTGGTTGAACTGTTACAGGTAAGAGCAAATGGGAAGAGGAAATTTTTAAGCTAGGTAGTGCCAAAAGAGGGGCCTATTGAACTGCATGGCCAACATGTCCAAAAAAGGCATGACACTTCTGTTAGACATTTTAAGACATGATTCTTAGAAAATGACTTTGTATTGTTAAGCAAAAGAATAAAGTTTTAGGAGTCAGCAAAATAAACACTACTTACTTCTTGCTCTTTGACAGCAGAGGAAATAATTATATGTATTTTTTGTTACAGCTCAATTATAGACAAATATACTCCCGTCTTGAGTAATTACATACTTTGTCATCTCCTACAGCTTTTACTGTTCAGTAAATAAAGTTGGAGTTTACGTTAAGTTTTAACATCTATCATGAGCTTTAACCCCCATTAAGACATCAAATAACTTGTTACTTTTATTTACAACAAATTTTCAAGATGAGACTATGTTGTAATCAGTTGCTCACATGTTATATTTAGGATGCACATATCTAAAATGGGAAAGTACATTAAAAAAGTTACAATTGGAAAAAAAGTTACCATTGAAAAGTTGCCATTGGACTACTACTTATTTTCTAAAGTTCTCGAAAAACAAGTTTATTACAAACACTTTAAAAACCTGAACTGCAAATTCTGGGGAAGCTGTTCAGAACATGGAGGTCAGCAAACAGAATCACATCATATCTCAAAACAGGAAGATTTACTTACATTTCAGCTTCTTTTCTGCTACAAGTTTAAAAGACTGACAATTAATAAATAAATGTACAGCTTTTAATATAAACACCATTTTGAGCTGTTCTTTAAGAAAAAGTAAAAAACCACTTAACAAATCAATCTAATGTCAAGCAAAAATATACAGAAATACTTATTTCTGTATTTCAGATGGTCTTTTGAAGACTTCCAGCAGCAGGACTACAAGAACTTGCAGTATGTGCACATCTCCCTACTGAGTTATGCAAGGAAGAAAAACAACCATAGGTAAGAACATACTTCAGTAATACCAACCATGCTTCAGGAACTGCAGAAAACACTGTTTCTAGCTGAAGGTAACTCTAACTTTTGCATATTTCCACACCACCCTCCTCTAAACAGCTGCGACTGGAACACTACCCCAACCCAAGTTCCGAGGCAAAGAAAATGGATCTTTGCACAAGTTTCCTATGTACAGTGTTGAGGAAAATAATACATTAAGAAGCCTTTGTACGTGTGTAATCTTGCAGTTCTTCTCAAGAACACAGGCTGAAGCTCTTCTTCAGCTCTCCTAGAAGAAACATGGCAGACAAAGGCCACTTGAACAAAGAAACTTCCAAATTCCAGGTAGAGGGGCCCAGCACTCAGCTGGGGAAGCAAACAGATACTACAAAAACATTACTTGGTGCCTTGAGTACCCTGCTCTTTCCACAGCACTGTGAAGGGAAAAATAGGGTAAGTGTCAAGAATGGTGATAAACTGCAGTAGTTAGATTAAACATTTATTTTTCATATATTCACAAAATCTTCACAAAAGTATTGAAACTCAAAAAGGAATTAGACTTGAGTCAAATACAGAGATGAAATGTACAAGACAAATGAGCAGGCAAACTAAAAGGTCTTGAAAGTATTTTACTTCAGATTGAAAAACGAACAGTTCAACTGTTCTGTTTAAATAAAGATTTGCAAGATATACAGTATTTTATGAATACAATGCTGGTCATTTGAGGCAATGTAAAATACCTCAATTTTTCCTTCATGCTTTTTTTTTGCCTTTTTTTTTTTTTTTCTTTTTTTTCTTTTTTTCTTTTAGAAAGATACTGTTTACCAAAAAGAAACTTGAGCAGTCCAGGAAAAGCTATTTTCCATTAAATTTATGAAAACCATAAATTGAGGCAAACCTAAGATTCCCAATGGAATCAAGATTATCTTCCCGCTACCACCACCTTAAAATTATCACATGCTTATTGGAACACTAATATCTGCACCCTAAGAGTACATTTGCTTTCAAAGATGAGGGTGATTCTTTTAAAAACACTTCAGTGTGGTAAATGCGATACAGATCTTTGCTAGTGCTAAGTTTTGGAACAGTTTTGCTAATAGCAGCTAACAATACTGGATTAATATAATTTATAAATAATTGTTCCCTAAGCGGTGAACGTAAGTCTACACATTCACAATAATCTAAAACAAAATAAATACTGTGATTATGCATAATGTGGTACAACTTTACTAGTTTCTAGGAACAAAAGCTCAACACCTTGTTGATAAATTATCTGATCAAATTAAAATATGAATCTAAAAATTAAAAGAAAGCAACATTGTCAAATTAACATCACTTAAGCTTAGTGTTTGAGTAAATTTTACGACTGTCCATATTTTTGGAATATATGTATATTTTCCGTTTTGAAGTAAAACACTTTAACACATTGAAAATGTTTGTTAATTTAAGTGATGATATTAGTTCTGGTCTTATTTTAGCATTATTTTACTTTAACGGGCACTAATGAGTGCAATGATCTTTAAAGGTCAGGCTGGTCTGTAGTATTCTGTAAAGGTACACAAAAAAAAAGTTTCTAAAAGTTAACAGTACTTTTTATAAAAGCATCATCACAACAGCTGCATTAAATACAGCCACATAAGCCAAATACAGATTTTCCACTTTAAAGAAATTAGTGAAAGTAAATGCCACTTTCTACCACTGAAGTGTCCCAAGTCCTGTTCCAAGTTATGCCCGTAAGTAATTAACACATTTAATTCCTATTCATGGCATCAAAATTTCTGCAACCCAGACTTGTAATGTAACTGAACCTGACAAGTGCAGAGCTTAAATAAAATGATAACCAAGTCAATGAAGAAATGGTTTGAGATATGAAAGGTTTGGGTCTTTAAGGCAATACAAAATATAATTCATTATTTGAAGTTGTTTGGGTTTTTTTCTTTTTTCAAAATAACTAAGTGTAAATATAAAAATGCCTAATAGGGGAGTGAGAAAAAAATACTTTAACTGTAAAATTTACTTAAAGCTTCAACAGTTATCTCCTACAGGAGTTAGCAAAAATATAAAAGACAAAAAAACCCAGACCTGGAAGGGGGAGGGAAGGCACAAATAAAGAGGCATGGGATTAATGCAGCCCAGGAATGCAAAGGTCTGTAACAAACTGAGTTTTGTTTTTGCTTTTGTTTTTTAAAAACTGAAAAAAAGAAGAAAATCACCACCAACAACCAAACAAAAAAATCTCAAGTGGCTTTATATTTCTTTAAAAAAAAAACAAACAGTTGGGGAGAGACCACTAAGGGGAGGGAAAGAGGGATTCAACTATAAAACCCTACTGCCTGAAATGATGGCACTCTAGAAAACAAGGTGAAGGTTACTTCTCTGAGATGACAAGCTCAGGGTCTACACAAAGTACACATACACTTTACACAAATGAAAAACTTCATCTGCCACCATAAACCTTTCATTCAGAGGAACAGCTATTGCAGATAAAATTTTCTATTAAACCTTTTAAATGCCAAGAACAGAAATTCTGAGCAGTATAACTAGTTATGACATTTTATATGGATGTTAAGATGACAATTCAGATTATTTTCCAAACTAATCCTGAGAAAAATTTGTTTACAGTTTAAACAGTAATGTTATGTAAAAAGTATTAACAAATCCACTATTACAAATGTCAGTTTTCCTATATGGTCATCTATATATACACAATAAAATGGTAAGTATATGCAAAAATAATTAAAAAATCATGCACAAATTACTTTCATCTTAAAAGGCTGGGTTTCCCTCAAAATACAATTTTTTGCTTTTTTTTTTTTTTTCCTATTTTTTTGGTTTTTTATTTGTTTGTTACCACCCCCTAGACACACTGAGTACTACCTCTACAGGTCAGCATGAGCTGATGGGAAATACATTTATTTTACATTCAAGCTTTTATATCCTAAATGACCCTGTTGCAGCGTATGACTTATCGAATGAGCAGCCTTTTTCCTCTTTTTTTTTCCTAAAAAAAATATTTTTAATTTTTTTTCTTTTTTTTTTTTTTTAATTTTTTTCTTTTTTTTTCTTTTTTTTTTTTTTCAGTGATCAATCTTCATGATCCGTTCCGTGGCGAGCTGGGAAAAAAAAATGCAGTTGCTAATCAATGTCTGAACAGTCTGAAGCTCTGGAAGAGATCCAAGGAGTCACTATCAAACTATCCTGTAGCATGAGATCATTGCACACAGAAGAACAGTCATAAAATAGGCAACTATCTACAAAGGTCTGAGAGGGCTGCATCCCTCTTGTGTTTCCTCTTTTTGCTGTGGAAAAACTGATGGTGTGATTTGCTGCCCTGATGTTGTTTGTTTGTGACTGAGGTACCGTGGCTTGAGTTTGTTGGACCTTGGAAGCCTTTGTTAGAAGAGCGAAATAACCGTGCAGATCCATGCTGTAAAAAGAAAGAGAATATGGTAAAACAGTGCTAAAAAGAAAAAAACGAGTGGCAATTATACAACCCTATTTCTGGATAATGAAAATATTAGCTCATGGAAGTGTTGCACTTAAAAAAGCAGATCTGGCAAAATAAGCTAAGCCACTGCTTAAGCAGCAGGACAGCACCATGAATCTTTCATTTGAACATTTGCAAACAAATGTCACACTCTAGACCCAAACCCAGGTAAATCAAGAGATAAAAGCAGAGCATTTTTAGTTTTGAGAAGGATACAACTGTTCCATCACTCCCAATTTGCAACCATCAAAAATATGTTTGAGACCAGGACAAATTTTATACCACATCCTTCTACAGATGTAGAGTATCTCAGATTGTGCCTACCCACATACCAGCAGCATAATTAGCTCTGCAGAAGAACACACACATACATCCACACATATATCTTGTGTTGGTATATCCAAGCCCTAGCTTGTAAACTGCCTCCTTATTACCTGGACATAGACGACCAGCAAGTCAAAGGTAGCAAGTCATCAGAATTACTTTTCAGGAATGATATTCCAGAAGATTACAGACTACTTTTCATATATTACAAAAGTCCTGAATTTTGAAGAAGTAGAAAAATTCTAACTGTGCCTCTCCAAAGTATATTGCATACAGAAGCAGGTAATATTTACAGGTTACTGAGTTGTCACTGAAACATTTCTCAACATGGGAAATCCCCTAAATGAATAAGATCTGGTAGGTCTCATCATAAAGATGTTTTTCTTTAGAGGGAAATGAGAGGGAATTTCATGTATCAGCAAAGAATCTTCATCTCCCTTAATGAAAGACAGTTCAACAAGTATCAACAGCTATCAACAGCCAGCCATAGTTTTAAACGTACATTTTTGATAACTGTTTTTCACTAAGTGTAGGCACATCTCATTAATTCTGAAATTTTGCAGTAAAGACTGGACTGAGATGCTTTTTGCAAAAAAGAAATGTGTGCAAGCTAACTATAATTCTGGCAGATCTAGATTTACAAGACAAATTCAATCCAATTTAACCTGTTTTGAGGCTGACAAAGCCACTGTTGCAAACTCATCTGTGTAAACTAAACACAGAACCAGATCATTTCAGAGACAATCAGAGATTTTTAGTGGGGTAAAAGGGAGAGGAAAAGTAGTGTTTCTTTTCCAGAACAAGATACTCCTACTACAGTATGTGCAATATTGAAATAATCTACACAGTTGTTGTTTCCAAATATTATACAAACCTGAGATTTGTTGGTGTTGCTGGATGTATTGGTTGTTTGGCTATTTTGTGTTTTCCCACTTGACTGGGAGGATTCCAGTGACACTTCTTGTGACCCCACTCTGTTTGTGGTAGACTGACGGCAACTCAATTGTTTAGAGGTTTTGCAAGGTGTTCCATCAGAATCCTTCAGGAAAATGTAAAGTGTTAGTTTTCCTTACAGGTGAGTTTGTTTTTCTACAAGTGAGTTTTCCCTTAAAAATAAAGCTAGCGGTGGAGTAAAGTTAAAAGGTATTTATTTAAAATTCTTTCAATTCATAATTCTCTCTGAATAAAACAGACAGATTTGAAAATGTATTGATGCATGATTTTGTTTTGAGGATCTGCCTTTTACATTTTAAATAGAATTACAATTTAAAATAGGTTGTTTATGGTGCGCTTTTTTGAGACTTTTTTTTTTAATAGTTTTTCCAGAGAAAAAAGGGCTATGTAACTGTGTCTCTACTGTATTCACTTGCTATGTGTTGTGTTAAAAAGCACACTGCAACTTACATGTGTAGAAATTGCATAACAGATAACATCTTATGCAAATTAGGATTGTGGATGAATTAACTAACAAAGATTCTGAACTTTCCAAATGTGTTCTGTGGCAATACAAATCAGGATAAAACCCCCAGAAGACAGAATAAAAACCCCAAATCAGAAAACCTCCAGTACTTACTACATCACTAGAGCTGGACAGTGTAGATGATGACGATGATAAAGGACCTGATGAAGAATTTGAAGAATGTTTACTAAGTGTTTCTGAAGTTTTATTTCTAGGTTTTCCCAGTGCTTCATTCTCTTCAGCTAGATTATTGTTGCATTTGTCTAGCTGCTGAGAATCTACTATCAAGGTTACTCCATTACCTATTGAAAACAAAACAGAGGCATCACCACACATTAACTGCTAAAAGATGTGATTTTCTTTTTTTTTTTAAAAAAATGCCACAGCAGTGCCACAAGGGTCTGCAGAGGAAATCACTAGCAAAAGCTTTAAAAACAAATATACAAAAACCCAAGCCAGCCTACAGACTGAGTAGCTGTGTCGTCATCTCTGATGAATCCCCAACAACAGAAGAATTCTAGTAGCTCACACTCTAAAAATAATTTTATAGAATTAAAATAATTAGAAAACTTCGAGCCAGCAGATACCCCTACATCAAAAGAGGGTGGCAAATGGCTGGTAAATTCAGAAGACAGGCAAAAAGATTATTTTAGAGGGCATTTACAGCAAGTTCTCTGGCTGTTTCTTGTGTGTCTCTATTTATTCATAACAAGAGTAGTGACTGATATTTCAGGATTTTTCTATTTAAAAGACTTACTCCAATTATCTTGTCAATCCTGGTTTAAATAATGCTTCTGTACACACACAATATGTTAAACTTTAAAATGAAAAATAAAGGAAGAACAGAACATAAGGACTTAGATTTCAACTAACATTCCCAGTGATTCTTTTTAAAACCTTGTCCACATTTAAAGGACAAAGGAAGTATCACAGTAACAAAAGATATCATTTAGATTGGAAGCTTTTCAAAAGCCTCCTCTTGTGAGCCAACACTCCTTACAGAACTCTCTGCTGACCAAATCAATCACAGCAGGATAAATACGTGGTATGGTCTTTTTACTCTTGTACAAATATAAATTTTCTGGATGAGAAGAATATAAGAAAACATCCATCACCACCAAGCAAAAAACTATATTCATATTAAGATGCATTCATTGCCTTACATGGGGCAAAAGTAACAACAAAATTTATAAGCTCAAAATACATAGGAAGTTTCCCACTCTTAGCCATGCACAGTCAGGACTTACCATTACACGAAGACTCTGTCCTGCTCTGTATTCCCCACTGCTTTGATATCCAGTCTCTGTATGTGGCCACTTCTTGTGTTACTCTGATTATTCTACCTAATATGCTGCAAACAAGGAAAAAAACCAAAGCAGTCACCACCAGTAATTTTTAGACACACCAAAATATAAGCAATAAAGTCTGAGATGTAGACTCATAAAATTTACCTTTCGGTTTCGTTGTTGGGATAATATTTAGCTATTGGGGAAACTGCATGGCTCAAAACAACATAGGCATAATCAAAAGCCTGCTTCACTTGCATGGCACCATACGAACTCCTCCCAACATCATTACCTTAAAATAAGAATATAATTTAATAAATAAATAATATTGAAACCATGCTTACTTCCTTTCAGACAGGATATACTCATGTGTTTTTAAAATTGCCCCTAAGTCCCAACTCATTGAAATCATCTCTTGTAGAATGGGGTTTAGTGAAGTATTTGGAAGAGCTTCAAAGACCTATGAATTTTTTAAATGTGTGGAAATGCAAATTGGCCATTTTCTGGGTAAAAGTGCAGTACATGATGACAAAAATCCTGTATTGTACATATTAAAAGTAATAATACTTGGATGACATTTTTCTAGACCAGAAATGTTATGAACAGGTCTCACCCACACCATTTTAAAAGCCATCCACTCAAGTGAACAATCAGCGTAAAGGCTGTAAAGAATGGAACCACCACCTCCATGGCAGGACAGTGTGTGTAAGAATATATGTACAGTACAGAGTGCAGCTGTGAGACAGACAAGCACAGGCTGGAAAGGGACCACATGCACACACAGGCCCACACTGCTGTGGCTTTATCACTGTCATCACAGAGCATGTGAGGGCTGCTTGGCACATTCTCTGGTGCCCTGCCATCTGACTGCAGATCAGCTCCTGCTTAACATGGCAACTTTTGCTAGGAACATGTCTTAAAGCAAATCACTGTGTTCTGTGTGCACGTTGTGTTCGCAGACACGAATGAGGCAGCACTGTTCAGTTTGTGGTGGTCACTCGATGCTATTCTTTGTTTTTACTCTTCTGGATTAATCATTCCCCTTTTTTTCTCAGTATGTTTACTCTTGGTGTATTAGGATACCTGGCTGTAACGGATCTTCAATATACAGCATTGATGGTCTGTAGCCATCCAACATGCTTTTTTGTACTTCATCCTTGGCAACGTAAGAGCCACCATCCTTTATTCGGATTCCAGTCTTCAGGTAATTGAAGTGACGTCCATATAATTCAAAAAACTCTATTAAAAGAACACCATAGTTGGCATTGGGCATACAGGCATCTTCCCTGGGATGCAGCTATTAAGAAGAGAGAAAAGAAATCATTTTCTTAACACCTCAAGTTTCCAGTCCTTTTAAGTGCCTTTTCTTTTTCCAGCATACATCTCTAAATACAATAATAAACAAGAATAAAACATAATATATAAAGCAAACCTGTCTAAATATAGTACTTTTCCTTGATAAAGCCATTTTTCATCTTTAAAACAAGATGCTATCAAAACTTTTAAAAACTAACTAACTCTTCAAAATACAGCTGGGGAGTATTATATTTTTGCACTTGAACTTTCAATTCAGTAAGCAAACTTCCAGCACTAATGGCAGGGTTCTTGTAAAAAAGAAAAGGTATTTGCACTTCACAAACTTGGGTTTGCAATACAAATAAAGGCATTTAATGCACACAGCTATGTAAAAGTTCCCTTCTTCTGTTAAGTATGCAGCCTGAGTCATTATGAATGAAACCAGTTCATATACTGGTGTATATACATATATATATATATATACACAAAACTACTTTTTTTTTTTGCAGGTACAAATGGAAAAGCTATTAGGCAACATAAGAAAAAACAGGGGTTGCAAGAGATTTTGGTTTCTTTCAGAACAATCTGCCTTTTGCCTCCATTTCTTTTGTGCTCAGCAGGCAGTGGCAATATCATTCAGCAAACACTGAGCTCCAGTTAGAGGCTCAGGTTTAGAAGTGACTACAGTCTGGAAAAACACAGACATATACACACATAATTACATACAATAACATTTAGTACAAGAACAAGAATGAAGTTGATACAGCCACAACTTGGCTACTTCATATTTCTCCATTTTTCTCCTCCAGGTACAATACAGATTTTAGCTCTTGTATTTTTTCTCTTAAATTTAAGAGAAGGCTGTAAAATGCACTAATCTGATACCAGCTTAAAAACCTACGAGGAACAAGCAAAACTCCACTGCATTTGTTACAGCACATACAGGGTGTATGGCCTGGAAAACAAGCATTATAAAGGACAGATGGATCTAATACTAACCTATATAACTTGTTCCAAACAAGTTATCCATCAGTAAAGCTCTTTTGCTATGAATGACACTTGTCCCTGGTATTGATCCACCAGCAGACATGCCAAAAATCTCTAATAATAGAAGTACCAGTATGGAGAAAAAACAAAAGACACGTGGCATGTGTCTATTTGTAAAAAACAGGGTTGCAAAACCACCAACAGGATAGCTTAAATGACTGAACTTAAGGACTGATTAAACTTCTTCTTAATGCAATGCTCTTTTGCACACTGGCATCAATGGATTTCATTAAGCTTACCTGAAGGAAACTGACAGCCATTAAAAAAAGACTATAAGAACCGATTCCACCTGTAAATACTTCATTGAGGTCCCTCTGCAAAAGGAACTGTTTCAATACTAAAACTAGATAGGGTAAAACAGGATATTTCTGAAAGAGACAAACAAAGGTGTTAGGATACTGGGATGAATGTATACAACTGATGCTAAGCAAGCGCATAACTCTAATGTTACATTAAACTTCAAAGCTAATTATAATTCCACTTTATTATTTTTAGTAATAGGGAAGAAGCCAAGGGCTCTACCTGTGATCAAGACAGTTATTTTATCTGAACTCCACCTGCAGATATTAACAGTAGATAAAAACATACTACCTCATAAAATGAGAATGAATTTGTTTGAATACATAAATGCACTTGCTCTCCTCATAGAAGTGAAAAGGAAAGCAAAGGAAGAACTATGGGGATATCCACAGCTGTAACAAAACCTTCCTGCTACAATCAAGGAGGTATCCCAAAGCAGACTGAGACTTCAGTCCTGCCAGTACTTCAGCAGCCCAGAGTTCAAAACAGGGTCTTCTAAATGAATACACCCAAATAAGGTTTTCAAAGGAGCTAAATACTTATGTGTGGGTAACTGGTCCTTCAATAGTTTGTCCACATGGACTCCCTTTCAGGTGTGCATTAACTCCATGTTTGGAGAACATGGACATTTTGGACAGCAGTGGAAGCTGAAGCTATGCCTGCACCCTGTACACCTTCTCATAGGGAAGGGGGCAAAAGAGGCTCAGTAATATCACTCCTTTTTATCAACACAGAGCAAAAAAGTTCCTTAGTGTCAGAGGAGAGATATGGATCATGGTATCTGTGGTTACAAAATATTAAAGGGAAAGAAGAATGTCTCTAAGAACTTCTCTGCACAAGTCCTACAGTGAGTATTGGGAGTCCTATTTAACCAAAAGTCCTAACAACACCTTTTTGAACTATTAAGAATTTACAGTCACAAGCTGAAGTTGACTATCAGTATACACCAAAATGCAAAGACAGGATTTTTAGCAGCAAACTGCAAACTGGCTTCAGGTGTCTCAGACTTCCTAAATAAACTGGATGAGGAGAAATAGATATTTCCAGGGGTAATATGAAAACACCTACGTATTCAAAGTTATGTGGGACAAAATAAGACCCAAAAGAATGCCCTGCAAGGGTTTTCTAGAGCAATCCTCAAAAACACTAGTGAAGTCTCTTGGCAAGTACACACTGAGCTTTCTCCAAGTTAAGTGACCCTCCAGGGCAGCATGACTGTTAGGTGCTGTGTGACAGGGCTCAGTGCCACCTCTCCTGCCACACGGGGCTCTGATGCCCATGCTCAAGGCCAGCTCTGGTGGCACAGCTGCATGGCCTTGGCTTGGGCTGCTGAGAAAGCAGCCATGTGGGAAGCCTTGTTGGGAGTCTCTCCATTCAAGAGCTGTTTTTCAACTCAGCTGTTCCTCAGTGTCTGCCTGAGCTGTGCTGCTGCACACTGCCCCTGACCCTAATCCTGACCCTCACCACTGACCTGGTATCCTCAGCCTCTTCACTGGGGACCTGGCTGCCAGTCACTGGCCAGACTGGGAGCTGGCCCTGCCTGCTGTCACCTCAAGGTTGCATCCCAGGGGACAAGGCCCCTGCCCAGTGCCAGCCCAGCTGCCACAGTTTCTGCCCTCTCCCCAGGGGCACAGCTCACTCACAGCCCTGACCCACAGCAAAAGCAGTCCTCCAAAGGGTTACAAATAAGCTGGCCTAAAGGAACACACTAGTACTTTTTTCTTCAAGAACACAAAAATTTCCTCTTAATATGGAGACCTTCAGGCTCTCCAGAAAAGCTCTTAACATCAAGAAAAGAAAAAAAGGCAAAAAAACCCTAAATTCTTTTGACATTTAGTAGTGCATAGGCAATTTGGGGCAAGCATGTAGAACTTTATGGACTTACCAAAAATGAATTTATATGAAGGCTGTAACAGAAATACAATCCTTGTGTTGTGGCAGAAAACCCAATAGGGATTGCCTGTCTATCACAAGGCAATGTGACAATGCTCAAGTTGGAAAAATTGAAGTTGGCTACTGAGCAACAGTTAGGTGTCTTACAATAGAGAATCTGGGCATCATCTTTCCCCAGCAAGGAGCTACACAGTACAGAACTGCTCAGCACATGGGTAGCCAATGCAATTGAGTTCTGTTCATCAGACAGAAGCTGAGAGAAGAAAGGCCACACCACCCTCAAGAGGCCTGGCCAGCACATAGTTTAAGCAGAAGGTTTCTATAACTACACAGGTGAGACTGCACAGAGAAGTACTCATATAATCCTACTGAAACTGAACGAAGTAGAGAGATCTTTATCCTATGGCCTTTTACAAGTAAAAGAAGTAGACACAGTAAGGGCAAACTGAGCTACTTCATACATATATAGAGGAGCTGGACAGTAAGAAGTTGAAGGCCATACATTCAACTCATCAGCAATTGAAAATCCCAACCAAATTCAGAAAATTTCTTGCAATTCAGTGACGTTATTAAAGCAGATGTACATGATTTCTAACCCCTATGACTGACAGTGCTTGCTGTCTTCAGTTTTATATAGTTTTCTGAAGAAGTTTTCTGGGGTCCAGCTACTCAAATACTTTGATTCTCCTGCTGTCCATTAGTTTGGTTAAAAAACAAAAGCAGGTAGTAGTAGAACAGTAATACCTAAGACTTAGGGTTCTTCTCCCAGAAGGGAGAAGTTTCTCTCCAGAAAACATGGAAACCCAAGAAAATTTTTCTACTGCTTTTATGAGACATTTACTATGAGTGTACAATGCACTCAACAAGGTAAGGGAAGAAAAGGAAAAGAGTGTAATGATACTTTAAAACTTCAAATACAAAAGCTCATTAATCGTAAGGAAATAATAAGCTTACATATTAAACCAAAATAACTCTGATATTGGTATTAGTGAATCCCTGAACAATAACTTACTATATTTAACTTTTTCTATTGAATTAGCTCTTATATGCTGAAACAATATTCAATCCAGAACAAGATTATTTCTGCAGGAAATTATCTTTCTGCAGAAATATGTGGTTATTATTAATTCTAAGTTCAAGGAACCACAGTCAGGAGAGGAAAACATTTAAAATAGGCATTAGCGCATTTTCATCAGTCATTGTGTTATTATAACTTCTCTGTAGTTTCTTTGTACATTCTAATATATATATCCATGCTTTCTAGGGCAATAAAGCTAAAATCTATTAGTATTACACAACTGTACAAGAGAGCAAAAAATAAGAGTGCAAACATAGTTCTAATAAGGATGCAGCCAAAGTAAAGCAGAAATTCAAATTTAGTGATCAAATATTCAGCTCTGTAGTTCTATTATAGTGTTGCCTAACCTTGATAAAATCTTTGATGAGCTGGGCTGCTTTAACCCCGTTCTGTACATTAAAGCTTATATCAACTTTTACTTCTGTGAAGGAATCTGTAAGTTTAATAATAGGTACCTGTAAAAGAAAAGAAAGACAGATTAAGTCAATACAGATTTCCAAAACACATTTGGTTTCATTCATGCTTGCAGGCACCAGTAGAACTGAAGTGATGATTTATGAGTTTTTAGAGAGGAGGCAGAGGAAACAACACTGCTGTCCATTTCAAAACTCACACTCCTTGCCCATCTGTTTACATAAATTGTGCTTTTCTAATTCATAAATGCTATTTTCAATCTACTATCCCACTTAACAGAACTTACCACTTCATCTTCAAAGTGATTATTTTTTAATTGCTTTTTATCAGTTCCTGGTGTAGAAGCACAGTTCAAGTGGGAAAAACAAACACCAGAGGGAGACAAATGCTTTAGAAATAAGGACAAGGGTAATAAAGATATTCTTAAGAATTAACACATGCTTGTATCATTATGGGTTGTTGACTCCTCAGCAAAATTACCACCAAACAAGAAGCACAAGATGTTGAGAGCACTCTGACATATCTCCACCTGTGTGGTTTCAAAATTACCTCTGTACAAATAATAGCCATAAATTAGACACCTGTTTAAAGCCCAGCATTTTTGCATACTCTTACAGTTATCAAAAGGTAGGAAGTTACAATGGAATTAATTGTAATCTACACGACACATACCATTACATATTTATAAAAGGATGTATTTATTATTCCTATGTAAACACATATGTCTGTTTAGTTAGTATTAAAAAAAAAAAAAGTTCTTTATGTATGTAAAAATTCAGTTCAGAAATTCACAAGTCTTATCAAATTAGTTGACACCAATGACTAGTATAACCTCACTTAAAAACAAGATTATGTTGTCCAGTATGGAAAATCCAATTATTTTCTGCCCCAGAAGAAATGCTTCTGTTGGAGCACTGTCAGTAATAGAAGTCATACTAAATAAAAAGGTTCTATTTCAAATTTATATACAGAAGCCTCTGCTTATGAAAATTCATCCTTTTAAGCAAGATCTTTCTTTGATTAGAAATTTAGCATAGAACAAGGAAACACACCCTCTTCCCCCTAACTTACAGTTGCTTTATCCAAAACCTTTACTGAGTTTTCATCTGCTACATTGTGCTTTCTAAGCGCTTCTTCAAGGGTCCAAAGAGGTAATGTCTCCCATTTTCCAAACACAACTAAATCAATATCACTGAAATGGAAAGAAAATACAGATTTATTCAAGTTGAAAGACCATTACATGATAAACAACTGACATCCAGACATAACTAGAACGAAGCTGGCAGAGTATAACTTACCCAAATAATTTATTCTTAATTTGCTAAGGAAAGGGGTGAAGCCAAACTCTTACACTTGGGAAAATAAAGAACATTTCAGGAGGAGACAGACACGCATACAAATTGATTGGGTTACAGAGCCTGAGATTAGTCTCCTAAGGCCATGCTGAGGGATCAGTTTTTCCAGAGGGATTCAGAGCAAGAAAATAATGTTATGAATCACCATCTTTAGGCTGCATTATGAGTAAGACTGATCTAACAGCTTTTCACTGAAAAGGAAAGTTCTGTTCCCCCATTCTCTACTCCTACATATATGGCCCTGTCTCCTCCTTTACTCTAGGTCTGGTGTTTGTCTAATCTACAACAAATCAATTCAAAATATTAATGAGCCTAGCAGAAACCAACTCCCCCCAACATCTGCCCTTAAAAAAAAGAAAAAAATCCAAAACATTCTGGGGCAATTTCCTGCTTCTTTGCAACTCATTTTTTTTGGGTGATCAGAGCACCAGTGGGCACATGGTTAGCAGCTGGCCTGTAGTGTCAAAAGCAGGGAGCAGGGAAGGAAAAAGGAAAATGTGGCAACTGAGTTCAGGAAGCAACACGATGTTAATAAATAAGATCAAACCATCTACTTAACTTCACCCAATAACTCAGCTCCCTGAAGAGGTGTCTCCATCCTGCTACACTTCCCAGCTATGCACATACGTTCCGTTTGACTACACAGGGAACTAACACCCTCATTCAATGCCCAAACTCAAATTCAAAAGATGACTGGTGTCCAAACTAAAACAGTGAAGGCTACTTTGAGATCTCAACCTTCTCTACTTTACTCCTCAGCTTCTTTGATTTCTCCTGCTTGGCTGGGTACACAAACGAGAGCACATAACCCTATGGGTATAATAGGCCACTTCAGTAATACAGAAAAACTACATAACAGAAAACACCAAAAGATTCTGGAATACTCCCCACCCTGCCTAGGTTCTACATTCACAAACACTGCTTTAACCATCTCAAACAAACTACCTCTGCATTAGATGAAATATCTCTAGCCAACAAGCAGTGTCAGCTGCAGTTCAGTTGTTTCTGTTGACATCAACGTTGTCATCTTGAGTATCCTCATATTGCATGCAAAATAATAAAGAGATCCAGCAGCTAAACAACTGCATGCCCAAACCTTCATTATCAGTTTAAGGATAATTAGGCAAATTCTAACACAAACCAAATAATTAAAAACACACTGTAGGGCTTTCTGAATCCCAAAACCTGAAATCTAAATAAACTATAGTTACTGATGGGTGGGGAAAACCTAGGGCAAAGGGAAGCTTTGACAGAAGGCAACAGTGAATTAATTACCAACATGCAAACACTGGTTATTTTTAAAGTCCAGAGTATAAAATCCTTGTGTCCCTAAAGCACGGAACTCAATTCAAGGGTTAATCTCAGACTTACACTATTTAAATGTGTTTATCCCCTGCAGTCATTTAATCCTTTGTTTCTATTTCTATTGAGCTGTCAAAAATACTTAAAATTTTTACACAGAAGATACAAGTGTCCCTGAGTAATTTATTCGCTTTATGAAAACTAGTGATAAAATTGGAAAAGGTAGAGGCTGACTACTGTACACATTTCACAAAAGCTAATCTGAAAGAAATTAAAACAGCTCTGCATGTATTGTTCTTCTTCAGTGTTAACATTAACTTTAGCAAGGTTATGTTACCTGTTTCAACTTAATTGTCTATGGATATAAAATTTAGCATTTCTTCTAAGGCCAACCTCTTACTTTGGTAATTTAATGCAGCTAGATCATTAGAAGTTTTTTTTTTTGACAACATGGTAATTCAGATCTTTTACCAACAAATGCAAAATCTATATAAGTGAAGGTATTATAGTTAATAGTCCTCATGACTATATTTCTGTACACTTTTCAGAGTAGTAGTAGTAGTTTAACACTTTCTTAATGTAACAAGTATGCACAAAACTAACACCAATGTTGGGTGATCGGATAAAGCAGTACAGACATACAGGTTTCACAGGACTAGTTTTCTCTTGTACAGAATATACACTGAAAAATTACTAACCTTGTAGGTAAATATAAACCAGTTTTAAAACTTCCAAATATCTGCACCTGAAACACAAGAACAGAATATATGACAACAAATTTTCAGACAACAGAAAAAATGCAAGTTCTATTAAGTTGCTTGTATAGGCTGGTTATTGCTACCCTCCATTGGCAGATTTTGGTATTGCTACCGGGCACATTCTTGCCAGAATTACTCTCCTCTGTTAAAGCTTTTACATCTTCAATGGAGTATAAATAGCTAAACTTCATTGCTACTACCCACAATACATTAATAACTTTGATTTTTTTATTACAAACCTTCTTTGTAATGTAACTTATCACTGTTACCAAACTTGGCAAAGTCTATAAAACAGAAGATTTTTAAACACTTAAGAAAGAGAGAATATAAAATTCCCCAGTATCAGTTCAATATATATTTTGCTTTCAAATCTCAAAGTATACCCCTCAGTCATTAAAAACATTTTCTAATCACGTTGGTTTTGTTTGTTTCTGAGCAACACAGCAAGCAGTTTGACTTGCTTTATTTCTATTTTAATAACAAAGCAAAATCAGTTTCAAAACCTTGCAAATCCCACATATTTTGTTGACTGTGCAGGATTTTAACCAGCACTAGAAGTTTAAATGATCAGGTTTCCATTCTCCATGTCCAAACCCTTCTCATTAATTCAGCCAGGCCTCTCGGAGAGGTCAGACTCATGTGCCAGACTCTCGAAGGGGAACTGGTGAAACTTCAAAGTAAAAAAAAAAAAATATAATCTCACATTCGGACTGATTTTCAACCAGACAGTTTTCTGTTGTGTTTCCTAGAGCCACCTTACAGGCTTGTGTATTGTGTTTTAAAGAGTCTCACATACTAGCTCGATTGCCTTTTTGTATGTCAAGTGACCACTTTTTATGTTTTTGTCCTTCAGGTTAAAAAAAAGGGGAAGGTAGAAAAGGTGATGTTTTGCAAGTGTTTTGATACTTCAGCAGACTAAGCAGCAGCCTGAGCAGTTCCTCTTGATCATTTTGTACCACTTCTCTCTTTTTACCTCCTTATCACCATCCCCAACAAAAAGCACATTCTGGCAGTATACTTAATGTTTTAAGTTCATAGCTTCTCAAACTAGAAAGCACTGCAAGAGATGCCACAGAACTAGCACCAATATTGTACTAGATCTTGACAAAAGGATCACAAAGACATCACAAGGCTAAGAATATCATAATAATGATTAATACTTTTTTCTTTACCCAGCATTCTCTGCCTGAGTTTAGTGAAACCAGATTTATTTGGCCACGAAAAACATCTGAGAAGTACTTTTGCACAATAAAACAACCACTGATGAGTTCAGAAAAAATTGTGCTTTCACATTATCAAACCAACTAGTGTGTTCAGCTGAACAGCAAAGAGCCTTTATTGAATAAACAACTCTCAAAGTATTCATAAACTTACTGATACAACATATATGACCTTTACTGAAAGGAATGAAACAACATCTGCTGTTGTACAATGATTTGGAGTATGAGAAACACTGAATTATTATAAAAGAAACCCACACCCACACTTCAATACTCCCTCATCAAGTCTGAAAACATGAGTGGGGAAACAGGAAGAGAAAAATTAACAAATTTTGATTTATTATCTAATAGGAATTTAAAGTGTTAAAGCTTTGTAGCCATGTACAAATTTAAAGCATTCCAAATGTGGGACACTTATGACTTGAAGGACAGGTGCATTAGTTTTTGTGGTGTGCCAACACTGCCAATCATGGTTTTCTTCTATGTGGAGTGAGATATGTATCTACATTCATAGGAGAACTTAAGACTTCACAGTACTCTAGTGACTCCTGCTCCTGGATGTTGTTAATACTTATCCTACATTTCTGAGGAATTGTTCATATTAAATTCCAAAGTTTCTAAAGCATGTTTAATTATATTATGTGTGCAAATATGTCCTCACTAAGCACAGTGGAATTTGGAAATCCACAAAAGCCTGGAAAGTCCTTGTTACCAAAATCTCTCCATCAAAACAAAAAATATATTTAGACAACTTAAACTCTACTTCTTCTTAAAAGAAATCAGAGTAAGTAGAACTTTGGAACGTTTGTCAAACAAAATAGAGTTCATCTTTCTATTTCCATTCCAAATCATAATATTTTCATAACTGAAGTGCATGAGGTATGCAACACCACCTCTTTTCAGATCTACAAGGCCACACAATACTCAGACAGGAAACTGAGGCCATTATGATAAACTTATACTAAATTCCACTGTGTAAGTACTTATTTGTTCAGTAGTCAAATTTTCATTATCAACTAGTAAAAAAACTCCCTCTTAAAATGCTTTTGTTCAATGTTTTGGGTTGTTTAGTTTCAGAGTAATTAAAGCCTTTCTTATGGTCAGAGCCTTACTGATGCCAAGAACAGTTCTCACTTACTAGGAATGTTTCCTTCTAAGCACATTCCCTTGAGTAAGAGCAAATGACACAATTGCTAACTTCTAAAAATAAAGTAACAGTTTAGGATAC
Source organism: Phaethornis superciliosus (assembly GCA_023637945.1). Classification (NCBI taxonomy): domain Eukaryota; kingdom Metazoa; phylum Chordata; class Aves; order Apodiformes; family Trochilidae; genus Phaethornis; species Phaethornis superciliosus. Next base: position 13,594,163 of record JAJQWJ010000014.1, on the reverse strand, counting down.
CTAGTTCTACACACCCCCTCCATCTGCTTTTTCATCCTTTTCTTAAGTGGAACAGGGAAAAAAAAAACAACTATGTGCACAGACACATTCCACATGGTCTTGAAACATTTAGATTCATGAACCCTTGTTTTCCTTTTCTTGGTATCTGATTTTTATAGAATATGTCTTAACTCTGTTTGAAGTGAGAAACTACAAACGAAATGTGTTGGTTCAATGTAGAAGTCCATTTTAGCTGTATTCACTATGGCTCAAAATGAAGGGCTTAAACATTAACTTATCACTTTACATTACAGCTAAAGCTGAGGACATTGGACCAGATAACACTCCACCTTCACAGAGCATGTACTCAAAACTTCAGTCTTAGAAGTAGCTAGACCAACACAGATCTTTAAAAGGTTAGTGATTAACCCAAACGACCTAAATATTACAACAAAAGACTGTCAAAGTCAAACATAGTTGAGTTCAGCAGTTCCCAAGCAGATCTGTAAAATTAATAGAAAAGTAACACTACAGTAATTTCCAGTTATAACCTAGTGTGCTGTTGTCAGCATTCAGCTCCCTTCTAGACTCCAGAAAACAGAAGGGCATACAAGAGGAGAATTCTTCCTTGAGGTAACAACAGCAGACAAAATGCTGAGTTTGGCTCTGAAGAACAGTCACTGATTTGACAAAAGAGAACTGGCATGCTCTTGCTCCCTAACATTTTAAAGAACAGCAAAGAAAGACAGTCATGGCAGTTTTAACTGGCACCAGTTGAAAAGTGAACTTCAGGAAGCTCAGTGGTCATCTGTCACTGTGTGGGTGCACCAGTAATTTGCCTCCTCTTCTTTAAAAGTTTATGGCTACAAACACCAGTTTCAGTAGCTTAAAAGAGACTATTTTCTCAAGGCCCCAAACTCATAAATCTGTAATTATATATAAAAGGAATTTTTTTTTAGTATTAAAGACCTAGCTTTTACAGAGCAACTATGTCTTACAACCAGCACTAAGTTCTTGTGCCACATTCCGAGTGTCAGAGGTGACACTGAAAGATCCCCAGGTAATAATCCCATTCACCCCATCACACTAATTAAGTCTGTAGCACACAAACTTGTCTAGAAAATACCAGCATCTTCTCCAGGCTGAAGCAATCTGTCATCCTGGTGAAATCCCCTACTACAAGACTTTGGCAGGGTGTACCATGGTAAAAGCTGTTTCCCACCTGCAGTGTTTCCTGTCAAACTGGCAGCCTGCTAGTCCTGCTCTTGATTAGTGTCTACAAACACCACTTCACTGGGTTACAGGAGAGATACAACACCTGTGAGATATGCTAAAATCTCTTACACAGTTCCCTTGGAAAGGTTATTGGGTTTGCTCAAAAAGAAAACTACCAGTCATGTGCAATACAGTCTATCAACACCCAGTAACAGTGCAAAGTGGAGCCTGCTCCTTCCATATGCTGTCACCAGGACGGTGTACGTAACAACAGGAATCACCTTTAAAATGTGACTGTATTTTACACACAAAACCACACAACACCTACAAAAAGCTTATATACAACTCATATTCTGTCCGTTTCTAAAATCACATTCCAAAAAACAGGCTAAGGAGATGAAATGAACAGTGGGTTTAAGTCACTCATGTCAAAACACTTTTCCTGTGGAAGGATCAAAGAGCACTTCTTAGACTCAAGGTTCTGCTGTCTGAACTTTGTTTGCTCTTCTAGCTAACTAGTCTTTATTTTCATCTACTGTTATCTACAGAGAGATGACTACAGCTACATTTCTACATTCTGGAAATTAATACCATGTTAGTTAAATGCACAATTAAAATAGATTCAATTATGCTAAGTCCAACTGTGTTCCCCTAAAAACTATTTTGAATTGCTCAGATTCCATTAAAACATGCACAGCTCTGAACAAGAGAAACTCTTGTTTTGACAGAATGAAGTACTAGCAACTAGCAAACACCTACTTTTGATGAAAAGAGGCATTAGAGGCTTTCTGTATCTAAAATATATAAATTTATATAAAAAAACAGATCTACAGATTTCTATCTTCCTGTACAAAACCCTTGTTCCTTTACATTTTTAAGATATTTAATTTAGTTTAACCTTCTACATGATTATAAAAAGCATGATACACATAATGTGGCATTCCACCTTAACAGACTTCTTCAAGACTGAAGGTGTTTGGAGAAGCCCTGCTACAGACTTTTTCTGTCAAGCCATGAGTTTCAGATTTTTTTAACACATTATTTTATAAGCATGCATGTCTTGTATGTTCTCATTAATCTTGGTAAATAAATATTAATAAGATTAAATTTTGTCACTGCTCATGCTCTTTCTTTGACTACACTAGGTCTAGCTTGTCTTTGTTCCTACATACAATAGAAAATGTTGACCTGTATCATTCAAGAAATAAAGAACATCTCTTTCATTTGACCAGAAATGCTTTTGGCATTTTCTAATAAAGAAAAATAAATGGTATTTTTATTATTCAGTACCTCACAAAGTAAGCAGGCAAAAAATGTTCTTTATGTATTAGAAACAGAACAGTGTCCTACTCACATCTGCATTAGGCCAGAGCTCCTTTATAACGTTTTCTATCCTGTTCACCACTTCCATCCGCATTCTCTCTTCTTCAGGTCTGGGAGACATATACTTATAGAAGTCAATTATCTCTTCATGAAGACTAAGAAAGGAAAAAAAAAAAGTCAGGAAAAACACACAGGAGAATAAAATACCAACTACTCTAATCAAACATTCTTTTTAATTTCCTAGTTACCTATTTAGATAACAGGCAATTTAAGAGTAGCATGCAATTACAAAAACATCCAGATTCACAACACTCAGTACCATTCACTTTCATGTTAGTTTCTTACCACTTGGGTCAATATTGCACTGTCTTTGCTACAAGTGTGGAAGCAAATTTGAATCCAAGTGCCTTCAATTCATGTTGGAAGCTGCACTGTATTTTAATGCCAGCGTAACAGAGAAATGGTTCAGTGTTCAGCTGCAAATGCAGCTGTAAGCTCTAAGTACACACTTGGCAAAAAATTAAACAGGAGGTTTTCAGCCCCTGGCACCAGCTAGCTAGCTTCAGGCCTCCACTGTATTAAGTACTAAGATTTTTAAAAACTTGATAGTACTTGTGCCAGTGCTAGCACTAGAAAAACTGCTTCTCATACTGATTAGAGAAGATGGATAAACTAAATAGGCACTTTCTTGCCATAGCAAGAAGATAAGCCCTACACACACAGCAGTGGTAGCTCAGAAGAACAGTTGATTGACACTTAAACCATATATTTGACAGTTTACCATATTAAATGTGCTTCTAAGTATGTTTAGATTGCCTATGATTAGAGCTGAAATAAAAATGTCTTCATACAGTGCCACAAATTTCTATGCTGCTGTAATACCATAAACACATAATCAACTCAACTGATGATTTTTTTTTTCTGAGATATAAACCTTTAATTCTACCAAAATTTTGTGGAAGTCTGGAACAGAATAGCTGTATTAATTTCATTTATTTCTTGCAATGGCCATTACAGTAATAGCTAGGGTTTTTAATGTATTATTTCTAGTTACCAAGCATAACTGAATCTCTTCTTAAGAGCTCTGAGGGACCATCAGAAGAGAGCAATTTATTGAGAGCAAGCTCTCACATGAGATGTGGAATCTAATAATTCTCCACTGCATACACAAATAAGTCAAATGTTAACAACTGGAAGTTGTACATCGGTGTCAAAAAGAGCATTAAAATATCTGAAAGTTGTATTTGACAGACTCAGGCTGGGAACAGAACTCAAAACCATTGGTGTTATGTTCTTCAACACTGCACCATTATGAACAACATAAGCTTCTTTCAGAGACTGAGGAACAAAATACATTATTTTTCATTGAACATTTATTGTAATTTCACACACACCGAGCTAGGAGAATAATTATAAAAGCCTAACAACTTAAGGTGGCCAACATCACAGGCTTTCTACAGCTGACACAAACTCCTCAGAGAACTTCCTCCAAAGGGAGATCCAGACAGATAAATTTAGTTGTTCTAAATCAACCTTTGGAGAAGGCTTCTACTCCTTTGACACTTACAGAGGAATCCTCCCAAACACTTGAACTAAAATAAAACAACCCCCCTCCAAAAGATCTGAAAACATTTAAGATGCCATCTCACTCCTCTTGCCCACATTGCTGGCACCAAGCCCCATTAACACACAGCATCTCAGGTGCCACAGGGATGTTCTGAACAGCAATGGTGCACTATTAATACTGATGATGTTGCTTTTTCTGCATTTATTCTGATGCTGATAGGAAGTTTCTTGACTCCTCCTCTGGGGTGCTTCCTTGCTTTTTCTTGGAAGCTTACAACCTGAAATTAACATGCACATTCCAAAACACCACTGCCATCCTTTATACAGGCATCGACTCCTTCACCTTTGGCTTTTCAGCCATCTCCTCTCCTTTTCTTCACTGATATACAATGTGTTGGCACTCAAACCTTCTTACAGCTATCCTCCCATTGCAGCAACTGAATTCAGATGAGAAGTATGTGATAAAGGACAAGTTGAGCACTTCAACAACCAAACTTGCACTCCATCCCCACCACCAGCCACTCACACATACTGAATTGCTAATTAAGTTTCTACTCATTTGACCATTAAAATTCAAAAACCAGAGCAGCAAGGAAAACAGTTTAGAGAAGAAAAAAAAAAAAAAAAAAAAAAAAAAAAGGAAGATAACAATTTTTCAGCTGTAATTTGGTGAACCAGCTTACAGGAAGATCTGGAAGTCAGCTCAAGGCTTCCTATCATGCCTGGCAAACTCTTTACTTCCTTTGCAGGCTACATTGTGGGGAACTGATAAGCAATACAGCCCTGTTTCTGCCTGTGCTCCTCTGGACAAGCTGGAACAGGCTGGCTACATCCACATAGCACAGTATTTGCCTCAGAGCAGTGTTTTTAGCAATTCCAGACTGAGCACACACCTGCACTGTGTGCCAGAAGGAGTGGCACCACACTGCCTGGGGGTACTCATTGGCACAAGACTTGCTGGGGTAATACCAAGGGACTGCCACTGGAGAGAAATTCATGTATAGCAGAGAACACATCCATACTGCCCATCATTAGTGGACCCAGCTGCTCCTGGGCCTCCACTTCACAGGAGCTAATTGTTCCTCTGGCCCCACAAGGGAACTTGGAAAGAACAAGGCAATCAGAAATGAGGTCCCCAAAGCGCACAAAGGGCCAAGCCACAGAGACACTGCAGTTCTCTGGGCACTCCTCTCTATTAACTCCACTGATGCTCTTAATTGAGATAATTTTATCAACTGGTGCATTCTTTAGAAGCACATAAAATAATGACGTTGTCAGAACCGGATGTAGCTCTTTCTAAACATAAACAACACATCTTCATCTCTTTAATTGGGATAATTCTTGTTCTTATGGAAAAAAAAAAAAAAAAAAAAAGCAGCTTGCAAACACACAGAAACTTAGACTTTTTCCCAAGAAAGAAGAAAGGCTTAAAGACCACTAGAAAAAGTCCCCATCAGTGCACCAGCTGGAAATAGGAGACAGATCTGTGTTTAATCTGCTCCAACACTCCATGCTGCTCTGCCTGCCTGCGCTGCACAGAGCCACAGGCAGAAGCTGTAAAGGCTCAGGACAACACCTGGAACTGTGTTTACCTGCCCAGTAATGGCTGGTGCCAAGAAATAAGACAATGATTAATTAAAACCAAGACAAACAAATATAGCCACATGCAGATTTCAGAGCAGTGCAACATGATCTACAGACGTGACTCCAATTAATATGGAGTTAATGTGTGCTGGATTGAAAATTAAAACTCAAAGTTATTTTACTGCCTTAATCAACATCTATTATATTAGCTGTTTTTCAGAACAGTTTGTTTGGATTAATTGAGTATATTTATAGGAGTCCCTAGTGGAATTTTATATCTTTAGCAAAAAAAAGATCAGAGAGACCAAAAAGTTATCCTTGGTATCATAACCGTATTTTATTATTTAATGCCATTGCATTCATTAGTTATTTTAGCTAAAGGTCCTTAAAAGGAGATCACTTTTTAGAATGATTACATTGTAATAAACTTGATTTGACTATGTAAAGATATTTCATTTGGCATTACAGTCATACTGAATCACACCAACACACAACATCTACATAGGATGCATGGAGAGAGTTCTCTGCATGTTTAAGTATTGGTTTAATGTATTTATTACAGCAAACAGCATTACATGAGTGGGCCTTTGTCCTGTACTTCAGGAAAATTCATGTGCCAGAAAAATAAGTCTCCTACACTTTCTCTAAGTTTGTTTTAAAACAAAGTACTATATGCCTGTACTAATATTAGTACCCTCTTTTCAAGCTTGGTAAACTGATTCAATCATAATTTAACAGCCAAACAGAACTGTAGATAAGAGGAGCCACTATACCTAGTGAACTGTAGTGCCTGTTATGTTTAAGTGACAGGAAGTAATGTGTCCTTAGAAAATACATTATGGCCACAAAAGTTGTCATCCCAGGAATTCCTGCCAAACATAAGAAGAGCACCATGAGGCTCACAACTTGGCTACACTCAAGCTGGTGAAAACCCGCAGCTTTCATACAGATGCAAACACTATGAAACACAGGGCATCATATTTCTTCCATCACACCTTACTTTATTTTGTAGAACAACTTGTGGGCTCTAAATGTGCTACTCAGGATTATCAAACCAGTTTACATACATCCAAGATGTTATTTTGGAGAATGAATCTCACTGTACCTCTGTCCACCACTTAAAAAATAATCACATATGAAAAAAAATACTATTTTTAAAGAATTTTTTGCATATTTTGTTTATGTGAACAGCACTCAGATGCATGGACAAGCATATACAACAGGCCATATGCTTTGGCTTCCTGACACAAAAACCAGCACAACACACTCCTGCTTTAAGTCCAGAAGTGGAACCAAGAGTGACACGGGGAGGTCTGCTGGTTTATGAAACATAACTGGATACTACAAGCTTCACTTCCCTGCACTAGAATCCTGATGCAGCTGAAATGAGCAGCCCTCTGTGCTGGCCAATTTCAGCAGGCTGGGATAAACCAGCGGGACACAACCAATGCCCAGTGCTCACCAGCAGCTGCCCCAAGCAGGACCACAGCCTGCACCCTCCCTGCCTGCACTGACAGCTGTGGGGCAGGGTGCAGTCTTGCTAAGCAGAGCGACCAGTGAGATAAAGGTAATTCTGACTGGTTTTGCTTCACCAAAGGGTAGTAGTTAAGTGTTGCCTTTGCATGCCAACATGTAGTATTATACTAACCAGAGTGGTAAGTTTTAATTGAAAAATTTCCTGCTTTCATCATTCTGGAATTGTGTTATACTTTCGAGTCTCCTCTGGCTCCTCTTCACTCTTCATTTCACAGGAGAAATTAAGCAGGCATGCATGTTCTAATTTCTCTCACCAGGGTGTCACCCATAGCTTCTGCTCCAACTGTTAAAAATGACTGGGTTAAAAATTCTGCTTCTCCATCCCAAAGTGCCTCCTCTGCCCTGGGCATGTGTATTTCTTTGCAAAGGAAATACTATTTGCAACATGACTGAAGATAATTTTATACTGTGGATATTAGCCATATAAAAAAAAAAAAAAAAACAAAAACCCCAAAAAGGAATCATACAGTGCTCATGCACTACAATTTTTCTTTGACAGGATTTTCAGAAGGAAGCTTCATTTTCAGAAGGAAGCTTAATCTCAATTACTTAGAACCTCTGTGGACAGCGGGCAGAAATTAGCAACCATCACACACATCACTTTCACCTTCCCAAATTCTATGATTTAAAATTAATCTCTTCTGCTATAAGAGCTTAATTGATTTTAGATTCACATTTGGATGGGGCATTTGCAACACACCCCTGTAGCACCAAATTAAGCCTTTTCTATATGAATTTTCTTTGAATTAATTATTCCTATAGGATGTTTAGATGCTCCTACTATTTTATGTTTTCCATTAAGGGAAAAAAATAAATCAAAGGCAACAAAATATATTATTGTAGAATTTCAGGTTTACAATTGTCTTTGGGGAAGAATATGAAGGAGGAACCTGAGGTATTTTACCTTCTTGAAAGCATCAATACCTAAGAGGTTTAGATGCATTCATCCCCTCCACTCCCTAGCTTCAATCAGGATGAATGTTGTCTTCATTAAACTCAATCAGGTTATTTCTCATTAAAACTCTCAAGCATATTCCTTTGTCAGGAAGGAATGTAAGAGTCTGTCTTTCCCTGGCAACATAGAATTGAGCATTTCTTGTCTATTTATAAATTGCAAAGTTCATTTTCTAGAATAGACTCAGACATACTAACATTTTTCAAACAGAAATTTGTATCTTAAGAGGAAAAAAGTCCTACTGGACTTTAATCATAAAACAGATCCTTGAATTAGTCATACCAACAAGCATCTGAAATACAACTCTCTATGCCTGATCTACTGGTTTTTAAACCCATGCTATATACACACTCAGTTTGCTCTGTATTTTCTCAGCATTTCAAGCAAAAACATCAAATGCCAACTTGAAAGAGCATTTTGAGAAGTATCCCTATTCTCATTGCTTTTTTTTTTTTTTTTTTTTTTTATCCTACTGTACATAAAAGCAATCTAGCTGAATCACTCCATGTGTGGGAATAGCTTTCTATTTCCTTCCTGGAAACTATCTACAGATCATCCCTCCTTCCCATCACTGTAAGCAAGTGGTATGAGAGTCTGCTGCTTCTCTTTTCCCAGGCAATGGGCTGTCAAAGGCAGACATGCATTTTGCTAGCAGTGGAGTGAAGAAAAAAAAAAAAGTAAGAGAAACTGCTACCTCTTACTTAGCTGAAAGAAAAGGTACTAAAAAAAGAACAAGATTAAGCAGGAGAAAAAAGGTTCTTTCCAAGAAAAACAAAGTGGGAAGAACTGATATGGTAAATAATTTTATTTCATAATGAGAAAAAGGCTTCAACTTCAGCAATACCTAAATATCATGAAACACAGCAGTAATTCCAACATCCCCTATAAAATACTACCACAAGTGTTTTCTTTAGCTCACTTGAAGGAAAGCATTAGGCTGTTGGAACAGTTACATATACATACCAGCTATGCAGTCTGCAACCTTATCAGTTAAAATACAGATAGACACTCTTAAAAGCCTTTTTAAGTTTAAAGTGCAACTGTTATCATGCACTTCATATATTCTGTAATTACAACTTGAGGTAAATTGCCAAACAGCTAAAACCACAGAGAAGAGTTAAAGGTGTCTATTTCCTATAGTGATGAATATGTAATTCCTCAGCCTGACAATTCTTCTTGCTTAAAAAGCTCTCATTGCAAAGGATCAAACAACAGTTTACAAGAGGTTTTTTTTTTAAAAAAACAGGAGCTTAACAAGAAGTAAAATTATCAGCATCAGTTGTACTTCAATTTATATTAGCTGAATTTTCTCAATAACACAGCCATGTCTAGGTTTGTGTTAGGATTGTAACAAAAGTTACAGCCAGCAAATCCCTTGCCAGGCTTCTGAGGAGGTCTTACCCCTTCTGTAGAAGCAGAACAAGCAGACAACGACAGTTAGAAGATAAAAAGTGTTATTAGATCATTTCACAGGTATAACCAGTGGTGTTACTATTAGAACAGAGGGAATACAGCAGGTAGGTTAGTAATCTCTGCCTTCCTAAAGTTAGGCTAGCAGGACAGTTCTTTAGACATCACTAGTATACTGCTACTACAGGATTACTGTAGCAAATGTTATCAAATAAACAAACAATCTGTGACCTGGCAATAAATGACATGGCATGCTATTCAGGCAGAAGTGAGACCAACACACTTCACTCCCTCTCCTGTCTGATGAGCAATCCCAGTGGATGGCACCTGCTTGATCAGAAAAAAAAACCCGAACAACTCCATCAGAAGACTGCTTGGAGCTGAAACAGCCCACAGCCCTTTCCCACCAGGGAAATGGCTACCTGGGCAGCAGGTCAGGAAGCCAGGGGAGCCTCACACAGGAATCCAAACAGGGCTTTCTGACACAGAAGAAAGTGGAGAAGTCCTCTGCTTCTGCACACATAGAGGGTTCTGCCTGGTAAATACTCTTCTGTTTTATGACTGAATAAATTATTTCATTTGAAAGATTGGTTAAATGAAAGGGAGGAAAGTAATGCAACTATTAACTCCCACCTCCTTCTATCAGAGACAATTTACACCTTCAAACACCCACCCCAAATAAGACTATAAGCCTGAGAATGGAGACAGGCACTGTCAGAACCACAGGCTTACAGTTTTCACCACAAAGACAAGCCAAAAAGCTGTTTAAAGTTCTGTGTTCCTACCTGCAGCCAGTACTTAAAACAAGTCAACTTCCAACTGTTTAAACACTTGCCCCTGCAACTCAGTAAGACCCAGGTGAGCAGGCACTGTGCTAGCTCCGAAAAGCCACTTCAAGTCCACCTGTGCAGCAAGCCTGCTTTTTAGCTGCTAAGTAGGCAATAAAACCAAGAATAGATTAAAATTCTAAATACTTCTGCTTCAGTAACACATTAGATCACACTTAAAATAATTTAAAATAATATAGAAATAAAGTGAAATGACCAGCCACATTTGCAGTTTGTTAATACCTTTCCAGCTCCAGGACAAGAACATCTTCAAATCAAATCTGAAGTACCAGTGTGCCATCTGGAAAGTCAATGCCAACTTCTAAAGCTTTCCAACATTTTCTAACACTCACAGTTGGGGTGGCGCTTTTTGGTTTTTTTGTTTTTTTTTAAAGTAGTAGGGCATTTTACACAGCATTTTGGAACATCTGAGAAGATAAAAGCCAGCCCCAAGTTATTTTGTTCATATCTCCTACATCTGTAGTCATCAAAACTACTTATGAAAAGATTTGGAAGTTAACACTTACTCTAAAAACCACAAGGTTTTAATTATTGTCAGGGTTTAACACTGGCCCAGCAATTAAACCGAATAACAGATGCTCTCTATTAATCCCCCTCTCCTCCCTGATAAAGGAAGGAGAGAGAATAAGGGAGAGAGACTTATGGGTTGGAAACTAAACTACACAGCTTTAATGAAACAGTAATGATAAATAGGAAAAATAACTAAATATATACAAATATACAAATACATGGGAAAATTGATACCCCGTTCCCCCCTTCTTTCCTCCAATAACTCTCACGTCACCACCGAGGCTGCAGGGCAGCCCTGGGAAAGTCCAGGCTGGAATCCTGGAGTCGGCAGCAGTCGGGATCTGGAGGCAGGAACACACAGATTCAGGCTGGCATGGATCAGGACCACAGGCACAGGGACAGACAGAATCCTCCCAGGATGCCAAAGCAAAAACCAGGAACAGGCGAAGAAGGGAAGCAGTAAGGGCAGGAAGAAGGGGTTTGACCCTTGTGAACCCTCAAATTTATACTGAGTATGAGGTGTATGGGATGGAATACTCTGTTTGGTCAATTCTGACATCTATCTTGTCCGGTCCTCCCCAGAGGAGGGTTTCAGGTGGGACCTCCTTACTCCTTCTGGAAGGTAAAATGTTCCTCAGAGCTGAGCAGTGTCCTTGGCTCTGCATACCAGTCTCTGGCTGTAACTATAAACATTGAGTGTTATCAGTCCTAGAAGCAGACACTGTCTGAGAAACTTGCTGTTAATTTCAGCAAGTGCAACTACTTACAAGAGACTTAGCTGAAAGCAGAAGTCAAGACAGAAAAATCACCTTTGTCCTGGCCCAAACCAGGACAATTATGTTAATATTATATTATTCAAGCAAAATAACAATTCCAACTTACCTGGTTAGCACATGTTCAGAACATATGCTAACCCTTTATTTCTTGTTACTGCATTTTGGTGACAGTCTGCTCCAATACCAACACAGTTCAGGTGCATTGCTGTCATATTCAGGCAAAACTCAAATCCCAGCCCAAAAATTCCCAAAAAGTCACTGGAGCAGGTGCATCTTGCAGCAGGAAGAGGAACAATGACACTTAAAATAGCAAGTATGTGTGAAAAAGAAACATTTCAGGTAACTTGTGACTAGGATGATGTGTTATCTTTACAGTAAGGGTGTGCACAGTGAACTATGTTCCCAGTAAACAAAGCAGTATTCATCTGGAGACTCATGATGCACTGGAGTGCTCTCTAAAAGGTACACATTATGAACTATTTGTTCATATTCTGGTTTGTTCTCTTGTGCTCAGATACTCCCACTTGCAAAGCAGGATCCACAGGTACCAGGAAAACCATGTGCCAGGAGCAGTAGCACTCAACCTGCAAAATATTTTGGAGAGTCACCAGACTCCTTTTGCTCTGCTTATCAGTTTGGGCTAGAAAGCTACAAACAATAACCACTTGGAAAGGACAATGCCTAAGCAGATCACAAAAAAATGTTTCCTGAGGTCACCCCTATCAGCACTGTGATGATGAGCACATGCACACTCAAGAGCTCCAATGTCAGGAAATGCTAGAAATGTTTTCTCCTCCAGTGTTGGAGAGTAGTGTCCTTCAAGCTGCCTGGACAAGATGTCTTTGACTAATCCTGTGGATCAAATTTTGTTTTTTCTGTTCTTCTTTCCCCTGAAGCTTCATCTAGTACATCTGCCAGGAAACTACCAGTTCTTAGAAACCCGATCAAGATTCATCCAACCCACTTACTGAAAACACTCTCTCAAAATAATTTCAGTAATAATCTGAAGATTAAGCAAAGGTGTCTAGTGTACAGAAAAGTGAGCAGAAGATGCAGCAGTGGAGCCTAGAGCTAGACTACAGCTACAAGAGAAGCATAAGTGGGGCACTGAGCTCTACAAACTGCTGAATCAATACCAATGAGAAGGAGCAGGTCTGAGCACAGGCCTGAGTAGGTGTGCTGCAGAGGAGCAAAGGCTGAACTGAACTACTTCAGCATATGATGTTCAGTGACTTAATGCCTACAGGCAAATACTAGGTTACACAAAAGAGGAGGGATGATGTTTGTTATTACACGGTTACCCTTTCTGATTGCTCCAAGATGCTGTTATGTGGGGAGCCAGCACAGGTACTGATGGCCACTGAGCATTATCTGTTACCACCTGCATATGCCCCGTCACATTTGGCCAAGTTGTAATGAGCAGCTTCAGATCATATCTGATTATTCAAATTAAGACAGATTTTAGCTAAGAAAATGGTTGCAGATGATATATAATGCATAATGTAATTGCAAGGCAGCAACTAAGCAAGACACACTGTCCTTCCTGCCTCATCTCAAAAACTACCCCGTAAGAAGAAATCCAACAACTTAATGAGGCAAACTTCTCGACTACCTCATGCTGGAAGCAGAGTTGGAAAGAAGCTGCTTACCTCAGATACTGAACTAGCTCTTCAAGGCAAAAATCAGCACGAAGTTCTTCTGTGAGTACCTGCCAAGTATGACTACGACAAAGAAAAACGCCCATGGATGAATGAGAGTAAGATACCGAGTCCAAAACACAACCAGAAAGCTAAGAAAGCAGATCTTCAAGCATGTGAGCTAAATCACCCAACTGAAGAACAGTGTGACACAACAAAGCAAAAATTAAATAAAATAAGCTATCAGGGCCTCATTTTTTCAGCATGGCTCAATATTGGCCCAAGACCGTGTGTCACAGTTTAATACTGGCCTGGCAATTAAACTGACTAACAGATGCTCTCTATTAACCCCCCTCTGCTCCCTGATAAAGGAAGCAGAGAGAATAAGGGGGAGAGACTTATGGGTTGGAAACTAACTACACAACTTCAATAAAACAGTAATGAAAAATAGGAAAAATAACTAAATATATACAAATATACAAGAAAAATGATACCACGTTCCTCCTCCCCTTTCCCCCAGTAACTCTCACATCACCACCGAGGCTGCAGGGCAGCCCTGGGAAAGTCCAGGCTGGAATCCTGGAGTCAGCAGCAGTCGGGATCTGGAGGCAGGAACACACAGATTCAGGCTGGCATGGATCAGGACCACAGGCACAGGGACAGACAGAATCCTCCCAGGATGCCAAAGCAAACAGGGATGGGCGAAGAAGGGAAGCAGGAAGAGGTTTGACCCTTGTGATCCCTCAAATTTATACTGAGTATGACGTGTATGGGATGGAATACTCTGTTTGGTCAATTTTGGCATCTATCTTGTCCGGTCCTCCCTAAGGGAGGGCTGCAGGTGTGACCTTTTTACTCCTTTTCTGCTTCCAGAGGGCAAAATGTTCCTCAGAGATGAGCAGTGTCCTTGGCTCTGCACACCAGTCCCTAGCTGTAACTATAAACATTAAGTATTATCAGTCTTAGAAGCAGACACTGTCTGAGAAACTTGCTTTTAATTTCAGCAAGTGCAGCTATTTACAAGAGACTTAGCTGAAAGCAAAAGTACAAACCAGAAAATTACCTCTATCCTGGCCCAAACCACAACACTGTGTGATTTTCAATCATGATAATTATTCAGATCAAGAATATAAAGAAGAATGCTTTTTGAAACAATCCGTTTAAAACATAATAGACAAAAAACCCCCACAAAAATGGAACCAGAAAAAACATTTGCTTTTGGTTATACACAAGAAAATATCAGCTGCTCCTAAAGTAACAGAGGAAGTTAAAATTAACACAGTGAGACAAAAACCTAAAAAAAAAAGAATCAACTTATGTTATCTCACTTCCTCAATCTAGATCAATCACAACATCAAGAGGTCAAGCAAGGTCAACAACTATCTTCAGACTACATAGTGACACAGTAAGGTTAACACCAGTCATCAGACTACAGTAAGATTCCTGCATGCCAAATTTTAGAGGCATTCTTACTCTAATTACAGTATGACAGTACAAGAAGGGCTTATCTATATATTTGTGAAAGGTTAATGCAAGTTGTCTCACATTTTACTGGGTCCAAAAGCAAAAAAATGTAAGGAAACATGTGACACTTTAAATGTGTGTACTTAAAAATACCTGGAAGTAAATCTACACTCAGTGAAGATAATGAACCACTCTTTCTATCATCTACATACCTCTTCCTCTACTACCCTAATTTCCCTGATTTGGAAGTTTCTAGAGGACTTTGATGCTTGCATTTGCCCACTATTACATCCCATTACTTGTAGAACCATAACGCTGCTGCCTAACAACATTTTCAATATCATGTTGGCCATTTCCCACCCAAATAAATCACACTGACAAGATGAAAGAGTGGAAATGCACAGACACTTACTTTGATCCTAAGCCTTTGCTTACTTGAGCATCTGTTCCCATTGCTTTCAGGTAAAAATCATGAGAAATGCAAATTAAAAAAAAATGTTGTGAGGTGTATGCCATACGGTATGGCAACAGAGAATTCCACACTGTAAACCTTTCTCAAGCAATTGTAGCTAGACTAACTGCACATTGCTTTGGCATAATTCAGATGCAGTTCTCATGCCATGGAGGACATTACAAGACTGTCAGAGAGGCTGATCTGGAAGGAGGGCTGCCAAATAATCTTAATTGTCACCATGGGAGGAAGAAAATTAACAGATGTTGCTGATGTAGCAGCATAAGACATCCTCAGACCCAGTCATGCAGCCAGCTGATCATCACACTGAGCTGATGTGCTGGAGCCACCCTAGAGCAGCTGTCTCCTACCTGCAACCTGTCCTCAGAGCTCCAGGGCCCTGGAGGCTGCCACAGTTCTTAACCAGCTCATAACCTGTGCTGCTCAATCTCACACAAAATTTGTGAGACAGCTTTAGGGGACAGAAAAGTAACCACCAGGGACAACTAGTAGCAAAAAAATCGATGCTGAATGAAGCAACATAAATATATTAACCGGATGACCATTATAAAACAAGTATCACCAATATAAAGCTACTGAAAATATTTAAACAGGCTCTAGAGAGCTGCAGAAGAGTTTTTGTACAAATTTACTGCCTTGTTTTAGCCTATATGTGGGGGTAAACCAGTTGTTTATTACCTGATAACCACCTCCCAGCCGAGAAGGGGAAACAATATAAGGAGAGGAGACCCATAGACTGAAATGAAAACGTATTTACTGAAACAGCACAACTAATACCAATGCAGATATATAGTATACAAAGTTATACTCAGCCCAGTGAATGTATAGGGGTCACAGTAAGTGGTAAAGCAGTCTTTGAGAGCAGGATGGCAGACAAGCGTCCTCAGGGTTTGCAACCCTTGAGAGCAGTAGGTGTAGGAGCCTCCAGCCTCAGTAAACTTTACCCTTTATAATGGCCTCATGTCTATGGTACAGAACACACCTGTCTGCCAGCTTGAGTTGCTCCTCCTAGCTTAAGCTCCTACTGACTCAAAACTGCTAATGGCCTGCATACCATGGTTGGCCTATGATTCCATCCCAGAAAAAACAGTACAGCTATAAACAAGAGTTCTGTTGCATCAATCCATGTCTAACTCTTGCTTTGACATCGTAAGTTCATTGTATTCCTGGGAAAAAAAATCCTGCTGTGTTATCTACTGGAGGTTCAAGTTACAAAATGACTAAAGTTCAAACTGCTCTTTGTGTAAAGGAGAAGAGTCCAACAGAGAGCTACAAGGATGACTGAGCATCTCTCCTGTGAAAAAAAAAGACTGAGAGAACTCAGGCTCTTTAGCCTTGAGAAGAGAAGGCTGAGTGGAGATCTTAGTAATGTCTATAAATATCTGAGGGGTGGGTGTCAAGAGCAAGATGCCCATCTCTTTGGCGGTGCCCAATAATGGGACAAGGAATAATGGGTTTAAACTAGAACAGAGGAAGTTCTACCTCAACATGAAGAGAAACTTCTTTATCATGAGCACTCCTGCAGGCTGCTCAGAGAGGTTGTGGAGTCTTCCCTGGAGATTTTCCAAACCTGCCTGGGTACATTCCTGGGTGTCCTGTCCTAGGTTATCCTGCTTTGTCAGGGAGGTTGGACTAGATGGTCTCCAGAGGTCCCATCCAACCCCTAACATTCTATGATTCTAAAGCTATTTGCAGCCTAAGAAAAAATGTGAAGCCTGCATCCAGTTCACCAGTTTTCTTCTATATTTCTTGCTTATAGGAATTTTTTCTTTATCCCCAATTTCTAGGCAAAGGAAGAGAAAATAATATTCAAATATGCCTAACATCTTGAGCATTCTTTGGCAGTTCATCCAAAACGATAATTCAAAAAGAGGAATGTTCCTAAGAAGCCCCAGCATGTTCAAATAAAGAATTAGCATGCCAAGTGCTCACTAAAAACAGCCTTAGTATTTATTTGCTTATAACATGTATTATGCAAGATTTTCACTGTTTGTGTCACTGTATCACTACCAGCACACACAGCTCTCAACACAACATTTAAGCTGGCTCTAGGCTGCATTCTGCTACTGCTGCCAGTTCTGATATCCAGCAAAGAGACCAGAAGAACCACAGTTTTACATCTCATGCAATATAAAAAAACCCACAACTTTGAATCACAGAATGGGTTGGGTTGGAAGGAGCCTTAAAGATGCAAGACCTACCTCTTAAATTTTGGCATACACATTATTTTGGGAGCATCTCCCCCAGAGATATATTCTGGATCACTATATCATGAGGTCAATAAAATGAAGTACAAAGTATTTATATTATTGCCTATTTTGATAGTAAAGTTGCATACACAACTTCTCAAAACCACATTCAAAAGTTTTGCAAATTTCCAAAGTAAAAGAACAATCTCATATTCCAATTTTAAATAAGTGACGTGAAAGTGCACAGAAACTAAGCATAACAGCAAGAGGGTTTAAAAAAATTGAAGGGTAGAAAAAAAAGTAACAATAAGCTTTCATGATACAGGTCTCTATCCATGTGTATCCCCTAGGAATCTACAATCCCAGAATATGATCTCAGGCTTCGAAACTGACTCTATACTACAGTTTGACAATTGAAAAATAAGAGCTACAAGCTCAATTAAGTTTAATACAATACTAATAAAATTCAGAGTGAGCAGATCTTTTTTCTTCAAATGCACTGCATAGCTACAAAAATTGGCCCTAGTGAATCAGCAAGCTCAAAAGAGAGAATGTCATACTCTTCCTATTACTTAACATAGACATCTCTATCTACCAAAAAAAGTTCACCAAACATCTGCTCCTTATATAGCCACTCCAAGGTAAATAGGTGTCCAAGTCCCAAGAAGAATATAAGAATTGGAGAGAACAAAACAGTTCACAAGAATACATTCACATGCTGTTTCCTTGCAAATGTAGAAATCACAAGTCCTCCTTAAATTGTTTAAACAAAACATGTTGAAACGTTGGCACAATTCCAAAATTTTGCAAGCACAAACAATAATGTGATATGATATTTATAATGTACTTCCTAAAGGTTTCCTCAAGCTGCCTTCAGTCCAACATCTTCAGCCCCCAATAAGCTTGTTTCTCTCCCAACACCTCCAAAACTAGTGATTTCTTCCAACAGGAGGCTGTGGGGCAATAATTTGGTTTCACTTCCATAAAATCCAGATAACCACCTTCAAGTGCTGCACAAGCTGTCACACGGGTACTGCCAGGACTGTGCTGTGCCATGACTCAGGGCGAGACAGAGTGATGGTGAATCCTACCAGACAGAGCCAAGAAAAGGACATACACTCCAGTCACGTCCTTGCACTTCTAGCTTACAGGGTACACATGCAGCTAACAAAGTGAGGAGAGAGTATTTTTCTCAGAAACAGAATTGTATCTATGAATTTTTCCTTAAAAAATTCATTTTTACACATGATGAGCAACCTATGTTCTACAGTAGAGATCTCCACTAAATCAAAAACACATGCAATAACTCTAGAACAGGATACATTAAGAAGTCATGCACACATCTCATTGTCTCACCAGAAATCAGAATCCTTTGCACAAAAGTGCTTGTTTCACTTATGTAAAGCATTTGCACATATCAAGTAGTGCAATAGCAAATCAAGCACCACCTATGTGTTTAATTTAAGCACTTAAGAGTACATGATGAAAAAACAAAGCAATTAGGATTTTCTCAGATTTCCAAGTTAGGCATTCAGTCTGGCTAGACATTCTACTGCAGGTACACAATACTTGCTCTGCTCACCCTATACTCAGCTCCATCTGCTCATGTTCCAGCCCACGTAGACATCATCCTACAGTGGCTGATAGCATGCAAGGGCCTGAGCAAGTAAGAGCTTAAGAGACACAGGGTAAGTTACCACAGGCAGCCTGCTGTGTTACTGAAGCTACATGTCCTCTGGTGGGCTCACACAGCCTGTGGAGAATGAGCTTGTGCCTGCCTTAATGCACTTAGCTTCTTTCAAAAAAAGAGATTAAAAGACCTGAGAACCTGACAAACTTCACATGGAAATAATAATAATAGAACTTCAGTAGCAAAGACGTATGTCTTTAAGCCATTTTCTTCCTAAAGTAGTTATGATTTTATTTCACAGTATCCTCTGTAATCCTGGGCAACATGCTGAGAGCTCTTACATCAAATAAGCTGAAGCCTGCTCAATTCTGTGCCAACCAACTTGGCAGCCCACGGGTGTCTGCACGGCTGTGTGCACACCCCTCCTCTGGGGGTCACAGGAGTCTCTCCCTTTCATGGCAAAGTTTCCATCACTATTTCAAAACAGTGTGCATTCTCTATTTCAAAATGCATCATTTTCTATTTAACCCGGGTTCCTCCTCAGGAGCACACAACAGATTTTCCTCCTCAAACTCACACATTAATTGGGTTCTTGCCTTCGGCTGCACATTCCTGTGGAAACTAACTAGCTCTCTACAGAGTCCCAAAATCCACATCTCCAGCCTGGGAACTGCATGCAAACTGGACTTTGGCACATGAATCACAGAAGCCTGTGAGAAGACAGGCCAAACGTACACGCAAGTCTTTAGTTTTAGGTTTTGTAATACTTGAGTCTTCTGGCTTTAAGCAGTTTTTATTGTGTCACCTTTCAGCTAGGCTCAATCTAAACTCAGTAGAAAGCTGTAAAACAGTCACTTCAGTACTCCAAATTCTTTTTCTTCCCTTTTTAATTGTGACACTACTAACATAATTTACTGTTGCCCTTAGGACACACACACAGACAATCTCCTCCAAAATCCCAACCCCACATACCCTTATACAGCCTTGAGCATCCTGTCAAGGCATATCCCATCAAAACTTTTCAAGATATGCTATGCATTAAGTCAACAGTAGCATCATACACATGCTGTAAAACTTTTCATTCATTTTCTATGTTATCTGTTCTTTTTAGCACTACTGTCTGTGGACAAGGCCCTCAGAGGATTTAAGATATGCAAACTGAATATAACTGATGAAAAAGAACTTGAAGGTAGTGCTAGACAGTTGATTTTCGGTGTTATTTCAGAAGTCACAAAGTTAAGAGTGTCAGAATACAGCACTTGTAATGCAAACATCTACACAATTAGTAAAACTGCAAGCCTTAGAATAAGGGGCAAAATTAAACTGCCCATAATATGATGTATACAATAGTACCATTAACTCTGTGGGAGTAAAAACTGGCCATGTGTTACATGTCAGTATTTCAGACTGGTGAATGCCAGCTAATATTTAGCATACTTTGCAAGAAATGCATATCGAAATAAAAAATAATACTGTTATGGGTTATTTTTTAATTATTTTGTTACCTCTTTGCATGCTTAAGTAGCATTAACTAAGAAAAGTATATTTCTCAATAAATAAAATGAAAAGAAAAAACTCAAATATTTGACTGAACAGATACTTGGCTTTCAACCAAAATCTCTAGTATTTCAACATATTTACATTACCTAAATCTTTAGACAGCCAGTTACAAGCTGCTATTTGTTTGCATAAACTGTCCAACTGACTAAAAATTACAGGACTGCTTTTCCAGATAGGTGATCAATATAATTGTGAATTAGGAGCTTGTGTTGCACAGTCATACACACAAGTGACAATCCTTGCACTACAGATAGAAATGCCAAACATCAGCTTTCAGCTGTGTTTGCCTGCAAGTCAGGCCTCATCTTCCTGAGAATGGGACTGTTCCACCACACTGTCATATTAAAGAGACTCAAAATTTAAAGTCAGTAACTTAATAAATCACAGGATGATATGTAGGGAAGTGTTGAGAGCCTCTGCTATTTTTTTCACAATCTGTATTGAAACAATTGGAGAAGGTCCCTGTTAACACACATGTAATGCTGTAATGGAACTGCAGGTGTGTTCCCCAGGAACTATTAGAACTAGACAACACAAATCTGAGAAATCATGTTGAAAATAATCAATTTAGTATGCTCATTTTAGCAACGAAACTTTTTTATCTATCACTACTGCCTAGTGACAGATCCTTTATATCAGATAATTTTTAAAAAGAAACTTGTATGCAGGAGAGATGGCAGCACCTCAGTGCACACCTCAGGCAGTTGCACAGGAGGCTTCTCACAGCCTTGCCAGCAGCCAGTCAAGCCAAACACTGCTGCAACCTTCACAAGACCCAGGTATTTTCCATGCTTTACCAAAGGGCCTCAGCCCCTTCTGGAAACTGTTTTCACAATTTTTCATTCAAGATTTGTTAGCCAACTGCCTCTAAATACTTCTGGAATAAACAGCTTTCTAGAAGCAAATACCAGTCACTTCCACGATTTAGGAAAAGCAATGTAGAGATGCCTCTCAGAGATGCTACAGTACTCTCTTTGAACAAAGGGAATAGCTAAAACTGAACCTTAGCATTGTGTAGGGATGTGCCACAAACTAGGCAGCCAAGCCAAATGTAGACCAACGCATTCAAGTACCTTTTTGATGCTACTGGGGAAAAAAAAAAAGTCCACAACCTGCTTCCACTTGAAGCTTTAAACTGATTCAACCAAAATTCTACTCTAGTAACAGACACTGCCTTGAATACTTTGGTATGGTTATTATTTTTATTATTATTCTCTTATTGAAGCTCACCTCCCACCCACATCTTCAATGTAGTGAAAAGACTTGGGGATTTACAAGTCAGAGAGAGAAATGTATTTCTAAAAATGTTCTCTCAACCTTCAAGTAAATAACTGGAAGATAAACAGAGTCCAAAAACTGACCGACAAAAATTCAGTACTTGGTATGTTTTGCACACACTACTTTTAAGTCGTGTGAAGAAACTTCCAGGAGATACCAATGTGTAGTGACTACACAACTTAAAATAGCAGGCTTCTACAATGTCATTTTATGAATTATTATAACCCCAGCAGTAAACATAACCCAGGAGATTGCAAGAGAACAGGGAGCCAGAAGAAGTTAAGAGTTTGTCTTCCAAAAAGTACAGCAAATCTGAACAGTCATTTTGACAGACCTTGCAGAATAAAGTCAAAGAGATCAATGCTTTCAGTGGGAAGGGGCTGAAGACCCTTAGGCACATGCTGGGCTCCTACAAACTGACACACCAAATCCATTACTGGTTGCTAAATCAAGCTCTTCTGGGCCTTCAACTGCTGCCATACACCTTCACCACCTGAACCCTGGAACCAAGCCAGACTTTTATAAAGGTGCAGGATTGGAAAGGGTATTACACCTGCATGCACCACACAAGAAACCCATACTTAACCGAGTCAAATAGATGTCAATGTGAGCCGGGGTATGCTATAGGTCAAGGCAAAGGTTACATTTTGAAAAGCATGAACTGTAAAAACAGAAGACACAGAAGGCACCAAGTAGCTTTTATGCAGGGCATCACCTGTATCAAAAGCCATCCTTTTGTTTAAAACAAAAAAGGGGAGAGCACTTAAAACCATTTTCAGGTGAACAGATGTTTGCCTTCCCTTGATCTCTATGGGTTCATGCAATGCCAACTGATGAGACCTAAGCTAACACAAAAATACTATGGAAAAAATACTCAAGATCAGCACACACATTCCAGCATTAAGAGATCCATGAAACCCACTAGTAATCCCGCACTTTAAATGCATAACACTCCATACATGCACTGAAATGTATATACTGAGGACGGTGCCACTATGTGTGCATACCTTCTCTGGCAGATCTTAGCAAACACACTCCCCATGCAATTACCTAGCCTACGCACTTTTCTTTTCACAGCAGCAGATTAATTTTTTTTTTCAAGTTCCAGTCCCTACTATGCATTTGTTCCACTTGTAGCACGAAGCACTCCACGTGTGCTTGACAGCGGCTGCGGAGGGCAGGCGTGCAGGACCCGCACCGCTGCCTCCCTGCGCGACAGCCCCGCAGCATCTGCGTGAGCAGCAGAGGCACCAGAAACCTCAACAACGGAATAAAAAACACAGAGCAACGGCAAAGCGAGGAGCAGGGCGACCGCCAACACCCGTGTTTTGAGTGGTACCGGGCGAGGAGCGCGTCCCAGGCCCCACGTGCACAGCGGTGACAGCCGAGCTGTCTGCCAGGAGCTCCCGGCCCCTCCGGGCGGGCCTGCCCGCTCCACCGCCGCACGGGCACCCGCTGCCGCCTAACGCGTTTATTCCCCCCTCCCGGAGAAGTCGCCGCCCCGGCCGGCCGCGCAGCCCAGCCCAGCCCAGCCCGAAGCCGCTCCTCCGGAGAGCAGGACGCCCAGGGCCGCGGCTCAGGGATGGCTGCCCCGTCGCAGGCCGCTCGGCCGGGGAGCACCCACGGGGCCGGACGGCAGGTTGGCACGGCCGCTCCCGGGCGGCCCTCGCCCTGTCGGACACTGACAGCCAGGATTGCGGCCCGGCGCCCACCGACTCCGTCTCCCCCCGCCGGCGGCGAGCGGTGCCCCGCAGTCCCGACCCGGCTGCCCTGCGCTGACCGCCAGGACCGGGGCTGGGGACTGGGCCGCGCCCCGCCGCCGCGCCTCAGGTGCCGCGGCCCAGCGCCCCCCGCCACACCTCGTCGGCCGCCCCGTGCGCAGCACCCGCCGCTCCGCCGCAACTGCCAGGCCCCGGGGCGGGGAGCGCCCTGTCCCCCGCCTCCTCCGGAGGCCGATCCGGGGCCAGGCCCAGTGCTGGCCGCGGCCCGGCGCCCCTTCACCCGCCCGCCCTGCGACCCGCCGCCACCGCCGCCGCTCACCCTACGACTCCCTGGCTGTAGTTCCTCTTCTTCCAGGGGGTGCCGGTGTAGAGCGGTTCGGCCAGGCCGGCCTGGGCCCGAGCGGCCGGCTCGTCCCCCAGGGCGGGGGCCCGGCCCTGTCCGGGGGGCCCCAGGAGGAGGCTGTAGTTGAGCCCGAAGGTGCTGGCCTTGTTGTCGCGCTTCCTCTTGTTGCTGGCAGCCGCGGCGGCAGCGGCGGGCGGCCCCCCCCGTGCGGCCCGGGCCCAGGCGGCGGCCCCCGGGGGCGGCGAGGCCTGGTGGTGGCTGCGGTTGTGCTGGTTGTTGGCGCTCTCGAGCGGCAGGAAGTCGGGCTGGGGGTCGGCACGGGGGGCGCGGTACATGCCGGGCGGGGAGGCCGGGCCGGCCCCGGCAGGGGCGCTCTGCTGCTGCTGCTGCTGCTGCTGTTGCTGCTGCTGCTCCTGCTGCTGCTGCTGGAAGTAGAGGTTGCGGACCCCCTGCGTGGTCTCCCAAATCTGCATCCACAGGCGGTTCGAGGGGCCGAGCTGCTCTGGCTGGAACCAGGCGATCCGGGGATCCATCAAACGGGGACCCACCCCGGCTGCCTCCGCTCCCCGCGCCGCGCCGGCCGCCGACGCCGAGACCCTGTCACCGGGTCCCAGCGTTAATGGCGGCTCCTATGGAAGGGCAGCTCCGCGCCTGCCTGCTCGCTGCCGTCGCTCCACAGCCCCCGCCCCTCCTGGCGAGCACGGCGAGGCGGGGCCCGGCTGGGCCGCCGGCACACGGGCCGCGCGCAATAAAAGGGGAGGGGGGGGCGGTGGCGGCGGCCAGGCCGGGCGGGAGGCGCAGCTGCCGGGTCACGGCCTCACCCCCGGACCGTCACCCGCCGCCCCCGGCTGGTCCCCGGGCTGCTGCCGCTCTTCTGCCGTCACGCCGGGGCGCTGGGGAGCGGAGTGCTGGGGCCGGGCGGCTCTCGGGTGAGAGCGGCGGCTCCTCTCGCGGCAGAACCGTCCCCGTCCCGGGACGACCCGGCCCTCAGCGAGAGCCCCGCCAGCCCCGCGCTCCAGGGAGGGGCCGCGCCCAGCAGACGAACCCGCGGCCCGGTTCTGCCCGCCCCAGCCGCAGTGCTGCCGGCGGGGTGGGTGCCGCAGGGCCCGGTCCCGCTTTGGGGGTACGGGGTGCTGGCTGGGTCAGCCCTAAGAGTCCCGAGTGGCGTGGATGAGGTACGGGCGGACCCTTGGTCTGCGGTGCCCTGCGTGACCCTTCTCGTACACTCACAGCTGTCACCGCACTGCCCTCAGACTGGTTTTGCGATGGTTGAGGTGCTTCTGACTTCCCCGCTTTTCATTCAGCTCCCAAGCATAAGGAACATCAGCCAGGTGCCATACTGGAATCACCAATGCTGCTGCAGTTGCAGAAACACATCATGGCACACGGAACGTGGAGCAGTGCAAGAACCGGTCAGATTTAGTTCTAGCGTTTTAATAAACAGCCTTAAACGATCTTTAATATAATATCAGCTAGAACGTTTGCTGCATACTGCATGGAGGGCCTGGTGCTTCCCATAGTTTCCAAATTATGTGGGAGAGTATTTCTCTTTAGGATAGATGGAGGTGGTTTTGGAATGAAAAAGCTGCATTTCACTTCCAAGTATTCCATTAGGTAAACAATTTACAAAGAAGTAATCTTAGCACCACTCCCCTGATGTAGCAACAGAAAAAAAAAGATTTGTTTTAAAATAAAAGGTAATTCTGCAAAACCCAATTATTTGTTCTGAACTCATAGCACATAAATGTAAACAAATTTTGTTGTAGGATTGAGGTTTATTTATTTATAGTATTCCTCAGTAGCAACCCTTTCCAGAAAAGGTTATTTAGAATCATCATGCATTTTGTAGCTGAATCAGCCATCCTCCGGTTAAATTCTAGAAGTGCCTTTCACTCTCCTTCAAGAGGCAGGGAGGAGGGCAATGCAATTTTCCTTTAAAAAAAATCACATCAGAGGAGAAATAAAACAAATTCTCACCATGATTTTTGTCAAAAAAAGAACAAAAGAACCAGGGAAAGGTATTCTGAAATCCCAATGCACCTTTGAAAGCGGTACAGGTATGAGTGTGTCCCAACACCAGGACTGCATCAGGACCCTCTGTTGGCAGCAAGCCACAATCATTCTAATTGCATAAAGATTATTACAATGGTATCTTACTCCAATTCACAAAGGGATTTAAACCCTTACTGTAAGAGTAACATGAGTTCCCAACACCCAGATTTCTGGGAAAAAAGAAAGAGCTTCTTACCGTATCCTTTGTGTGGAATTACCAACTTATATTTTTATGTGGTCACTAACTAAATGCCTCTCAGAGAAACAAGGAACTTACAAAAATAATACAGAAACAAAATTAAATCAGACTGAATTAATTTAAATGAATATTACTGAAGGTACAAAAGTTCATGGTTTGAATTTGTTTAGACATTAGACCCAAACCTCCACCAACTCAAGTAAAAGCTGCTTCAAACACAAAGGCTCACCATGTTTCAGCCGTGGTGGAGAAAGTGGAAGTTAGTGAAAACTCTTGGCATAGCAGATTAAGGATTTGCCAGTTATCTTGGTGCTATATATCTTAACTGGATGTCCAGCAAAAAAATAAATTAAGATTGTTTACTCAATCTCTGCCAGAAAGGAACAATTACATTATTTTCAGTTACCACAACCACTGTCTGAATATGAATCTGCAAAAGAAAGTGTAAGGCTAGACATTTCTATCCAATCCTCTGGGAATGCTTCTAGTAAAAATTACTAAGGAAGCAGAACTGAAGTGTACGAGCATTTTTTGTTAATTGATGTTAATATTCCACAAGATATCTATTTAATTTGTAATACTTAAACTACAAACAAATTAATTTGTTCTCTTGACAGTTTTCATTTTGTAATTTACTATGCTCTCTTTCATTAAATATTTTCCATCAAAATACAATATAAACCAAGTCAAGTAGTATTGGTTGAGGTTATTGTTACTCTTAAGTAGCAAATCTTTCAAAAAAAAAAAAACACTGTACAAAAAAATACCTTCAACACACACCACAGAGTCCAAATAGTTAAGCTATTGACTATAATGTGGTATACAGCCATCTTCTGAATGCCAAGGAATGACATAAAATATACTTCACAAAAATGCTTATTTAAATCTTGCCACTTGTTTCTTTTCACAGAGAGCAAAAATAAAATCACATAGTGATGAAAACTCCCTATCTGCACAGCTGGGGATTTAATATTTTGCAGACTGCAGAGAGGACAAAGCAGCAGCAAATGCCCACCAGTCCTACTGCTCCTGAACAGGGCAGGGAACACACATCCCTCTTTATTCAATACCCCAGACCAACTTAAATTCAGCATTTATTTTAGAGGCAGCTTCTGTTGTGATAGGTGTCAGACAGGGAGACAAAGAAGAAATCCATATTTTCAAAGGACTGAAGTTTTTAACTGAAGCACAGACAGATGATGCCATAGGGACCAGGTTAAGCAAACAAATTCAGTTTCAGATACCTGTTTTGATACCAATCTTATCTGTATGAGTACATGAACTGATGAAAATCACTTACATCTATTTATCATCTATTTACCTAGACTGCACATTGTCTAGATCAGTCCAATTTCTCCCATCCTCAAACTACTTTCAAGGCCTGTTTTTGCCCTTATAGGCCGTCAAAGATTTTGTCTCAGACCATCTCAAGCTTACCCTAAGTTTATTTAAATAAACCAGTGCCAAAAGGGCCCCCAAAACATTTGGACAATGTCATCACTTCTGCTGCTGCCTTAAGTTTCATTAACTGTGTCAGAATAACTTTTATAGTTCCAATTTTGCAGATTAGCTCTTCTGTACTTACAAATCTCATCTGGTTTTGACCTGACACTTTGCATCACAGTTAACTTGCATTATCTCTCACAGCTAGGACTTTTCAAAAGTCTTCCATGCTTTCTTTTTCTATTAATGTCTATCTTGCCCCTTACAAGTAGAGCATGTTCTCTAACATACAAAATTACTGTCTTAGTCACAAACCCTCCATTTAGTTTCACTAAACTTGTAGCCAGGCAGGTGATAGAGTAAGATTTTCTCATTGAGAGAAATAAATAAAAATACAGACATCAAAATACACAGGTGGCTAATTAGCATTAGCTAATTATAGTATCACAGAAACCCCAAAGGAAGATTAGGGCTTCACTTTGCCATGGGTCCCTGCTAAGAGCCATTGACTTTGGCAAAGATCTTACGACATGGGATGTTAAGAAATCACAAAAGCTTCACTAATAGTAGCAATGAGGTTAGTAACAAAACAACAAAAAACCTTCCCAAGAACCACAAGTTACCCCTCTATCATTCCAAATTTATCTGCTGAGCTGGAAACAGAGGCACAAAGCTGTTAGTGTTTCATGCCCTCAGCCAAACAGGCCCACTGAAGTTCTCCAGTCTCCTCTTTCAGTACAAGCTCACAAGAAACTAGAATGCCTTCACATGCTCTTATTTCTTTTTCACCTATTACCTAGAAATGGCCTATGTACCAAAAGATAGAAGCAATTATTGTAAGCACTAAAAATTATATACTTCTCCAAGAGATATAGTTTATACTACGGATCAATTTTATTATGATACTTTCTTTTTCAAGACATTAAACTCATTAGCGCATAGCAAAAAAAGAAAAAAACCTATGCATTCTTACTGCTGGAATAGTTTAAGATCTAAGTGATAGTCTGCCTTTTCACTTGAAGGAAAAAAAAATTATGACAGGTTATGTTAAGTAAAGCAGGGTTTTCTAGTGGTTGCTCCATCTTCTATACATTTATCTGCATCTTTCAGATTTGTGTGAGAAGATGAAGTGTTTTAGTAACCTAAAAAAAATAATCCCTAAAGAAAAATTAACATACTTTGTTCTAAGAGTCCCCAAGAACCAGATTCTGAAAAATGCAAAGTCCTACACACGGGACAGAGTAATCCTACAAAACAGATCAGGCTGCAGACTGAATGACCAGAGAGCAGCTTTGCAGAGAAGGACCCTAAGGGGTGCTGGTGGATGGTAAGTTGAAGTCAGCAGCACAGCCTTGCAGTGATGAAGGCTAAGAACAGGTTGCATTAGCAGGAGCATGGCCAGCAGGTCAAGAAAACCTAGTATTTCCTTCCAGTCTATTCAGCACTCATGAGATAACATCTGGAATACACTGTGTCCAGCTTCAGGGGCCCCAGTGTAAGACATGGAAGAGCAGGTAAGCAGGAGGCCACGAAGATGGTTAGAGAGCTGAAGCACATGATGCACAAGGATAGGCTGAGGAGGCTGGGTTTATTAGGCCTGGAGAAGAGTAGAATGCAATTTTTTTCATCTAGCAGATGGAGATTATAAGAGGAGAGAGGCAGACTTTTCTTGGTGCTGTGGAGTCAAAGGACAAGGGCACATTTTGTAGCAAGAGGAAGTCCTACCAGACACAAGGGGGAAAATTTTAGGGAAAAAAATAATTATTCACAGCAACAGCAGTTGAGCATTGCAAAAGGCTGTCCAGAGTTGTGAGATTTCCATACTTGTAGGTACTCAAGGCCTGGAATGATCTATTTGACTTCAAAGTAAGTCCTGCTTTCAGCAGGGGAGTTGACACAGGGACCCTTTCCAACCCAGCTCATCCTGCAATTCACTGTAGCACCCAGAAAACGAGAGCAGGACTTTCTGCACTGAAATTCTTTTAAGTGCTCTGAAAAAATATTAATGTCTTTTATCAGGCTAATACACTATCCTCACTGTGCATAAAAAATGTAACTAGCACTGGCATTAAAATCCACCCACTGTGCAGTCTTCTACTATAATCCACCTTGGTGCTCTTTCTTCAGCTGTTACACTCCACCCCTCTTTGATGCTTGCCCTTACCAAATCCCAGGATAACCTTTCCAAATGCTCCATGCTCCTCAGGACTTCCCTGGGCCAGGCTCAATGGCCCTTGAGCCTTCCCTTCCCAACCTCTCACTCACTCACTCATTTCTCTATCAGGCATCATATCATATATCATATATCATATCATATCATATCATACATTTCTTCCAGTTCCTGTAAAGTAATGGCAACTACAGGACTTCCAGACAGTATGGCTGCTTAAACTCATTTTTCACTTTTTCTTGAATTTGGCAAAATACCACATCAGGATTTTATAAAGTCAGTACTTCAACAGTTATCCATTCAGTTCCTAAGCCTGTTTTCCAATCTAAGGGACTGACATCTAACAAACTGAACAAATGTTATCTTTATAGTTCCATGCCTAACACCATGGGTAACATTTTGTCAAAACCCAGATGCCACTTAAAAAGCAGCATGTTAGGAGAAGATGGGGGAAGAGGAAGTCCCATTTTAAAAATCAACACAACACAATGCTTCTATTTGGTTGTAGGATTTTTTCCTTAAAGAAAACCTGTATGAGAGAAGATCTTTTTCACATATACAAAACCAAAGCTTTCTATATGTGGAAGTTCACATACAATCTTCATGAATCTTCATGACATTTCTTGAAAATAGCTTCTGTATTTACAGCTTAAAAATATCACAAATATTTGAAAGAAGATATTTTAAGCAATTACAAAGTTACTTTATATAATATCTCAGTACAAAAAATACTTTTTATTAGGTTTACTACTTCCTTGAATTCAAATTCATCCTGATATAGAATTACAAGGAAGAAAGTAAATCAGAAGACCTGATTTTCAGAAATACCAATCAAAATAAAGTAAAAACAAGGAACTGCATATAAGATCCTCTTACACTGATTCCCACAGCAAAAAGACATTATGCTGGATTTATCATAAAATGAATCTGAACCCATTTGCTCTTTGATAAACCCTCATGAAGTAACAGACCCAAGTGCTAAGGGTAATCTATATAATTGTCACAAATTTCTCTTGGGAAGCTTGTCTTAAGTGCCTATGCAGTTCTAGAAATAGGTAAGAGCAAATAGCAAATATGAACATTCTGCCACTGCTCAATTTCCTGAAAAATAACTTGTGCTTTTAAAATTCCTTTCTTGGTCTGGAGCATAACCGAGACTATTCTTCGAATTACTTCTTCATTCAATTACAGTTTTCCACCAGGGAATGCCAGGATTTCTAAACAATGACAGTGGTGCTATGTACAGACCTCAGGACTGGAAGAGCACATTCTTATCACTGCTAACACTTGATCTCAGAGTTTGATAGCTTTTTACACTGATGTGACTTTCATATTGCATCAACCCAGAAGTACAAAAATATTGAACAGAAAAAAATGCAGTATTAACACGAAAGCAAAACTGCTCTGCTCAATAAACTTTAGAAGTTCAAAATGGTTATATTTTTGGAAAACATTCAGTATGAAAAACCTTAGTTTAAAGTTCCTTGATGTTTCAAGTTGGGGTTTTCCCTAGTGTCTCCTGATATGCAATAAATCTTCTCAAATTCATCTTCACATTGTCAAGAACACACAGCTGATCTGTACTGTATTGTCCTTTTCCTTCTTTACGTATCTGTAAAAGCAAAAAAGATATAATTTACTAACAGAGAAGTTCCCACATAGTGTGTTGAGATCTTGAACTTGCTGCATGAGATACCTACCCTCAGTTTGAACACTGGCTGAAATTCTTTCAGTGCTGGAAGCAACTTGATCTGTACTGCTGCCTTTTCTGCTTCTTGACCATCTGCAAACACGTCAAAAAGTGCATCCAAGGCTTCCCCTGCTACCACAAGAGATGACTCCTTCATAGCAACCTCAAGAAGAAATTTTCCAATCATCTGAAAAAAAGACAAAATCTGATTTTTCTAGCAATGCTTCAGAAAATCTAAATAAGTATCAAAACTGTCCTAGGTCTGCAATGCAAAGTTTGCCTTTTCACCTTTAATGTTTCAGCTGTATCTTGTCCTTTTGCCAGGATGCTGCCAGAAATTCCAAGGATGCTCACTACATTCACTCTAACACTGGCATTGCTGCTGTGAATACCAGCTTCACATAAAGCCAACAGCTGCTCAGGAGTCATACACTGTTTAGCAAGAGGGAAAGAAAAAACACTAAGATAAATATATTCACATTTTCATGAAAATTTTCAAATATGACAATTAGATCATTTGCCTTTACAGAACACAGGTGAATTTATAACAGTGAAACCAAGTCCTGTATTATGAAAACTATGTGAATTCTGAAAATGTAATGAGCAAGAAAACAGTTAAACTATCCCTTTCAACTTTTTAAGGTTTTTCTTCCAGAACATAACCAAGACTGTTATGAAGCTGAAGGAAAAAGTTTTGAGCTCAAAGGAATAAGTTTTGAGCTCAAAGGAATTTTCATATTTATCTAGCTCAATAGTTATTTCCAAATCATTACAACTTGCAGAAGTTTGTGTCTCAGTTTAAAACCAGAAAGGATCATCAGACCATCTAGGATTAACATCTTGTATAACAAACATGCTTCATTCCTATATTTAGTTAGTTCATGTCCAACCAAGATTTTCGAAGGACAACTAGGTGACATCAAGAAATAAATAATCCACATTTCTAGGTGCTAATTTACTAAATGCTTCTCATTATACCCATCTCCTGAAGATACTACCAGTGGCTTATTGCTATTTTGGTCTTTAAATACCTTTATCTGTTTACCTCTTAAGGAGATATATATAAAAATGTATTCCTGTGAGGTCCATCAAAAATACAAAGAGTGAATGCCATTCAATCTGTTCATTTGCTGCTCACAGTTGCTGAAATGTAGCACTTCATCTAAATATTTTTGTTTCAAAACTTTCCAGCACAATGTCACATGAATCTAAACCTACCAGAGCGTTTGAGTTTCAAAGCTTTTACCTGGGAGATGTTCTTTGATGCCATTGTTTGTAGGAGAGCCCTCAAAGCACTGGTTATGGCTTCCAAGAATTCTATGTCTGTAGGGAGTTCTGTTAAAGAATTGAATCCAGAGCCAAAAGTTAAAAAGGAGATGAAGGATGTGAGAAGAAAAGAAACACAAATTCTTTAATCCCTTAATTGTTCCTTCATGTACTACCACAAACTGGAAGAGCTAGATTTTCAGAGACTGGTCTTTGTACAGTTGTAACCATAGTGATTTATTTGAATTCAGTATTAATTGCATCTGGAAGTTAGACAACTAACTAGGAAGTTAGTTTGTCCTCGTTTTCAGGCACAACCCTGGTAAAGACATTTGTGTGACCTAAGGTATGGTACAAACCACCAGGCAGAACAGAAGGTTGAAAACTGGTATCACAGGGAGGCCATAATACAGGAACTGAGAAAACTACAGAAGCTGACTGTGGACTTTACCTCTTTTCTTCTGCCTTCTATGCAGGCTTTTTAGATGCCCAAAATGCTGGACTCTTTCCAATTCAAATAAAAAGCATGTTTTCCCATGGTTTAATAACCTTTCAGAAATCTACAAACATTGCACTATCCTTGCTTATTTACAAACTCAGAAATACCTGGCCATCACCTTCAATCCTCATATCATCTGAATTTCTTGAAGCTTTTTATGTGTTCTTGAAGCTCCAATGTGTTCTTTATTTCTGGACTACTCCAGATGCAGGAACTCTTGATTATTTCATGTGTATCTCATTCTCCCCATGTAAGAAATTGCATATTTATACCTCTTTTTCACCCTATAAACCACAGAATTATTTCTAGACACCTTTTATGTTATCAGCTGTATCTGGCAGTTTCCATTACATGGTATTTAACTATTAAAAAATAGCATGTTAACAAAAATGAACGTGGGCCGTTAAACTAATTTATTAGCACCTGCTGTCTTCAGCTAGCCACTTCTCCAGTTTCATCTAAGAACTTTCTGACTATTACAAAGCATAACAAGTGGACCCCGAGTTCTTGCAAATCCCTCTCTTTAAGCACAAGACATTATTTTATGTGGACTTGCTTGTATATGTCTTCATTTTCTGCATTTTAGGTTTTCAAGCACTATGCTCTCAGTAAAAATCTTCCCACAGACTGATCACATCCTTTTAATGACATTGCAAAAAAAAAAAAGTGTGTTTTGCAGCCAGATGCATTTTCAATCATTAATGCAATGTCACACTGTAACACTACAGTGAGGAAGAACAACATACACCATATTTGTGGCTACAAATGAAGATGCTTGAAGGAAAGTGAGAAAACTGATTTTCTTGAGTTTCTAAGAGACAAGAAATTCCAACACAATGCATATGCTAGACTTCAACAGATCTGTATCAAGAAAAATGTTTTCTGACGATTTTGAGAATTGGCAGGCTTTTCCAGCCTCTAAGAATATATCTTGTATTTTGAAAAGCCATAATCACTGACCTTGAAACAAAAACAGATTATGAGAATAACCTGAGTGAAGGAATGAAGGAGTACATAGCATAAATAGTCCAACAGTACAATGGGAATTTTGCTGATTTGATGTATAAGATTACAGAGGAAATGCTAACTGCTGCCTGTCTGTCCTAGACCATCCAACAATACTGACACTTCATCACAGCATTGAACCACCACCATAATAGGAAGCTAAATAGCTTTGATATTTAGGAATAAAAACTTTGAATATTTTCTTATTACAAGTATGTCTCCAATAAGCCTATGCACTCATATGCATAAAGCATGTCCTAGAGACAAGATGGCTGCTATCTTTCCTACTAGAATAAGCATGTACATTCTGGAGATTTTTTGCAACAACCATCTTTGCCATAATTTTGTAAGATTCTTAGAAAACATGTGGAAGATAGTGGTAGATAACCTTTTTTCACATCTGTTTAGGCAAGTTTGCACATTTAAAATGAAAATGTCCTATCACCTTCAAGGCTTGTCTGAATGCTAAAAAATTGTTCTTATCACAAATATGATCACACAAACACTTTTGGTCTTACAGCAACGTAGGATTCATCCACTTAGTGACTTGCTGCATGCACACATAGAAGTAAAGCATACTCTTGGATTAGGAGAATACTTGCTCAAGATGTAACTTGAAAAAACACATCAGGTTACACTGTTTTGTCAGCACATTTCTGACATTTAGTATCCTTATTTTGAAAGACCAAAGGGATAAAACTAGTAATAAGATGGCACTAAAACTTAACAATGCATATGGCTACTTTATATCTGCATGAAATAGGTCCACAAGCCCCCTTAACCAAACATCTTACCTGTTTTAGAAAAGAGTAGGTGTGAGAGATGCTGTGCAAGGGACTGAAGTGCTGAAGCTCCTCCAAGACAATCCACATCTGACACTAACAAAATGCTATGAAGACATGTTAAAGCTCTACACTGCACCACATTCAATCTGCAACAAACAAAAAATGCACTTAGCAGGTCTCTGAAAATAGATGTCAAAATAAAAAGAATCTTGAATTACACAAGGCTGTGATTCGGCGTCCAGTTTACACAAACATTTGTATCTCTTAATTCAAAGTCACGTATCAGATCTGTCACTGTCCAGATCTTAACACTAACTCAAAGATGGAAAACCCTTCTAAGAGTTCTGAAACACCTGAATGTACATGAAAAACAGTAAGAGCAGTAAGAGAGACAATGAAATTCCTACTTTTTAATCAATGGTTTCCAAGATGGATTGTGCATACAGATGTCTAAAGCAACACTGTTCGGAAAAGCAGTTTTTTCAAGAATCTGGGGAGGGGAAAAAGAAAGGTTTAGCAATAAAGCGTTTTTGATGTTGTGTTTGCTTTGTTTTGGTTTTTTTTGTGTTTGGTTGGTAGATTGAAATTTTAGCTTAATGTGAAACAGATACTTTGAACTACATATTTCTTAGTTTTCCAGGTAGCAAGTTTCTAGCCTGATAGAAATGCCAGAATCTCCTCAATCACATAAATGGTGCAATTATGCACTGGACTTAGCATAAGATCTTTTAAATAGTGTCTGTTATTCTTTCTTATTTAGATCTTTCTCACAGATTCTGCTCCAGAATTTTCAGATAGCTGCAAACTTGCCATGAAAATTTGACTGCTTGCTATGAAGTACAAAATGTCTTGTATGTTTTCATCTCACATTCTGAAAACATTAACATCTGACTTCTTGGCAGTGTCAAATATTGTACTTCAGATACTGTATAAAACAGGGAAAAGATAACTTGCATTTTTTCAGTGCTGATTGTTGTCATTCACATATTTTCATCTTACTTAGCTAATACAGAAATCTGGCAGTCATGCTTCTACCCACAGTTTTGTTTCTTTTTGCAGGTAATCTTTTTCATGTTCAAATCAAGGAATAAACCCTTGTATTTTGGAATTTAAATTCCAAATTTAAAACCAACCAACCAAAAAACAAACAAGAAACCACCACCACATTTCGGAAACCACCCCACCTGAACTTTCTATTCCCACTTACATGAAGGAATTGGTTAGGTCAAGTTAGCTCATGTAATGATACTCCACATCTAGGTCAAAAAAAGTGAAGCTAAACTGATTTAAAGAACGATTTCTTTCTTCCAGATGGATTGGGATAATGTGTTTGCCTAACTTGGAACACAAAAGAGGCACAAGGGAAAGAATGCACCATGTGCTGGGAAAATAAAAGACAGTACCTTCTTTGGAATGAGGTTGTTCAGAAATGCGGAGTTAATCTCATCAGAGAGGCACAAGGGTGACATTAGCAGCCCAGTCCCCTCATTGTATGAATTTTCCATAAACAAGTCACTTTCATCACTGCTGGAGAGTTCTTCCCATTCATCATCAGAGGGGTCTGAGAACAGATGACAGACTTGTAAATGTAACAGCACTCGTGTGATATTATACGTGATTCAAGCTCTTGGTTTAGGAGTCTTTAAGCTCTTGGGATCTAATGAAGTCCACACAAATCAAGTGCCAGTAAGCAACAGTTCTAAATACTGTACTACATTTGTTCCAATTGCTTTATTTTAAAAATGTATTTATTCTATATTAACTCAGGTAACAAGTATGAGACAGGCTCTTCAAACTCAGGTACTTCATTCTCTGAAATTAACTATGCTTCACTTAAAAATATCAGGAAAAGTGTAAAAGAAACATTTCATAAAGCACTTACTAAGATTTTAAGCTAGATTGTATAATTTTATTTTTTGAGGCATATTAAAGCATGCAAATACACCAATTTTCTGGTGTACTAACTGCAATCTATTTAAGGTAATTGTTTCCTCTGGCAATACTGAAGCCACAGACAGATGCCCTCTGATTGGGAACTAACTGAACTGGGTGAGGATGTTATTGCCTCCAAAGGAAGGCCAGTTGGAAGGAAATTATGTCAGCAGAGAGCCAGATCACCTCTTTGCCATTTCAGACCACACATTTTAAGTAAATTAAACTAGTCTTATAGTTATAAACCTGAAGTAAGATATACTTACGTGCTACTCTACCAGTAATTCTGTAAAGGCAGACACAGTGAGAGGGGTTGAGGTAGCATTACCAATGGGCACAGCTACAGCAAAGTGAATAATCTGTCCACAGTGTAAGGCAGGCTTGGTCTGACGAGTACAAGTGAAGTCCATCATTTATATTTAAACTGATCTATCTACATCCATAGGGTTTACACTGATTTATCTAAAGTTGTTTTAAACCTGGTTACATTTTAACTGGTGTCACACTGGTGTTTATGCAAGTCCTAAGTCTACAGGTTGGACTGATCCTCCTTACTGACAGTTGAAAGCTCTGCCTGTGTACATAGGTTGGGACATTTAACTACTGTGATGAAAAAATATCATATTCAACCCAGCCTGACAGCACAGATTCATGTGAGATCCAAGTACTGGAGTAACAATGGTACATGCACTTTTTCTGTGGCAAAACATAAATTAATCCATTTTAAATACAGCAAGAAAGGTCTAAATAAATGCATTTCACCTGCACTGTACAGCAGCTGAAGACTTTATTTGAAGGTGATGACTACTGTTTATCTGATACAAAGGAACTCATCAAGCTGCGGCAACTTAATCATATGGGCATCTTCTTTTGCTTATGGTAATATCCAATTAATTCTACAGCCATAATATGCTTGTGTTCATAGCCTTTGCATGAGAATATGGTTGCCTTTCATATGCCTTAGCAACCCACAGTACCAGAAAGTGTGAAAACAAAGCTGACATCCCCATTTCAGTCAGTCTTCTGTCTCTCCTAAAAAAATTACAGATGCATCTTTACAAAGCAAACAAAAGCCTCCTTGGAAAACTAAATTATAACTATATGAGCTGACCATGCAATTCAGCAACTACAAAGACAACAGTCTTCATATGTTCACAGTGAGTGACCAGGACAGAGCTGGAACTGGACTCAGGACATTAGCTCTAACTAAGATGAGGTTTCTTGTAACTTACTTGGAAATACAGTAGCATTTCCAATGGTAATTCCATTTTAACTAACACTGGTAATCTACAAACTACAGACTGGGCAGCAATGCTGGAGTCTCCTGGCTTCATTCCCATGTCTCCTTTACAGGGAGAGCATTCTGTTTCTCCCAAATGCCAGCTGGTGTTGAGTAAAACATTTCTCTTTCCAGGCTGGTTATTTCCCTCAGCGCTGTAGAAAGCTGAGTATTTCTATGAACTCTGCATAATGGATGAAGCTATTTTAGTCCTCAAATAACTTGAAAATTAAATGAACAGCTGCCTCTGGATTCCTCTTAATTTCTACAGACTATGTTTCTCTCTGCCCATGAATGGGTAAAGCAGTGTAGTGAAATAAAACACAATCAACCTTACATTACACTGAATGAATGGCAGAATATGCAGCTTATCCACAAGAGATTTTCCAATTAAAGGGGAGAGCTTATGAATTACAGCTCATTAGATGAGAAATGAAGTTATGAAAGGAGCTTCATATACTAGGTGCGGAATTTCCTTGAGCTCTAAGAGAAAAAAAATTACCACTGGGAATATCTGGGTATTACTGTGGATTTTATTAGAACCTGAAAGATTCCCATAGAAAGTTATCTCCTACGCAATTACTTTTGCATCAGGCTCTCAAACTGTACTAGCAATTACAATTTTCAGGTCTTGAAGGAGTGTTTTGGTGTTTGGTGGGTTTTTCTGCTCATTTTAAATAGAATTTGAGAAGCATTTATTTGTTCTCCTTGTTGGAGAAAAGCTATCAAAACCGAGTGTATATCATTCATAGAAGATACAGAATACTTACTTCCCTCTTGCCTCAGACTAACAGCCTTTCTTTTTCCTCAAAAAAAAAAAAGCTCACAAAGAGGGAACTCTAAAAGAGTCTAAATCTGAACTGCTGAGAGACTTGCACACAAAAACTACCTCTCCTTCTTTTGCAACACCTGAAATATTAAAACTAGAACATCTGTCTGCTTTAAAAAAATCAATGCCTCAGTCCTACAATAGGATTCCCACCCACACTGTACCAGTTGAACATACAGACAATGCTCTAACTGACCAAAGACTTTGCTATAATATTTCTTGGGAAATACCTTTTTGGCAAAAGTGCTTTTTTGTTTTTTCTTCCCTGTTGGCACACATGGTATCATGCCAAAAAGTGACAGAAATCATTTACAGGAGAAAAAAATCCACTTAAAATAGTAATAGAAATTACAATCCAGTCTGTCCCATAGATAAGACCATCAGGGAGGGGGCTTTGTGCACTCACCTTTAAAAGTGCAGATCACCAATTAGCAAACTAAATATGACCTATTCTAGAAACAAAATGCACCACACCACTTGCAATGAAAGAGAGTTCTACAAACCTTCACTGCAGCACATATTAACAATGATTTCCAGAGCAGCCTGCTGAGCCATCAGTAAAGCTGTCACTTCTTGCAGTTCCCACTTATCAGACTAAACAGAAAAATAAGAACCAAATTTAATTTTGTAAAACAACATACCAGTGCAATTTTAAGTACCCTGGCTGTCAGTTAAAAATACATTCCACCCATTTCCTCTCCTCCCAATATAGGCAAACCAAACCAAAAGACAAACAAACCCTACCTATCATATTTCTGCTGGACACTTCAAAACAATTTTGCCTTTAAGAAACACCACCTGCTCTAAAGTTGTAGCAGGTAAGATTAACTAATGTTAGATAAAGTCCTACCAGAAACATTTGTTTCTGTTA
The DNA here is from genome assembly GCA_023637945.1 of Phaethornis superciliosus. Taxonomy (NCBI): domain Eukaryota; kingdom Metazoa; phylum Chordata; class Aves; order Apodiformes; family Trochilidae; genus Phaethornis; species Phaethornis superciliosus. Next base: position 13,554,147 of record JAJQWJ010000014.1, on the reverse strand, counting down.
TTCATTTCATGTACACAACAGCAAATGCACCTGTTCAACTCTGAGCCATCTCCACTCACAACTGAATGGGTTTCAATCATTAAAAGTTCCACTTGCCTTATGCAGAGAACAGAACTTCCTGCACCAGCTACAGCAAGAAGTGCAAGATAAATCTATACCTACCACTAGAGGAAAACAATGGAAACATGCTTTCCTGATGTGCCATACAAGTTGCCCACATTTGAACAAGTTGAGCTGAAATTCTCCATGCTCAGCTTTGAAGTTTTAGCTAACATAGTCAAACCATTTGGGAGTCCTAACACTAGTAGGTAGCTACTCTGGCTAATGCTCAGTCAAGGCTGGTCAGATGCTCAGCACTAAGCTGTTGAAGAGCCACACAGCCACACTTACTGGAAGTAGGTCTGAAACATCATTTTCTCTCCTGACTTTTCCTTTTGGTATTTGTTCCATGTCATCAGCTTCACTCAAAGCAGAGTTGTATATAACATCACTCATGTTTCCCTCAGTTTCTGCCTCCACAGCAAGTTTTAACCTGTTTTTTTCAGCTTCATTCATACGAATAATCGTTTCACCAGCATCTATTCCTAATGATTCTGAAAAAATCTTCAGGATTGCATTAACCATGCTCCCCAGGCTGCCCGGTGGAATGGTGTCCTTGATATTCCAGATGGTGCCTAAACATGAGAGAGTTGAAATACACAAATCTGTTAAAATAGTCAATTCCCAGCTCTGCAGTAGCCCTGTGTTTTGTAAGGACACAGCCTGCACTAAACACACTCAATGCTTGTATTTCAATTTGAATCTTCAAGTCTTTGCTCTACAGATTTATATTTTCTTCTGTTTTGCATTTCATGTTAAACTTATGATGGTTTTCACACACCTTAAGCTTAAATAAATTTCAACATGTAACAATACACAGAATATTTATGCAAAATGATCTTGGTGACATTTCTTACTTGTGATAACAAATCCACATTAAATAATAACTTTCTAAGGATTCTCAAAATTAAACTGATTTATTACCCTCCTAGTATCAAAACCCACCACGAATGATCATTTGAAGTCAGAAGAATGCAAGGTAGAGAATCTGAAGTATAAAACCTATGACTATTAAGGTCAAAACAATTCCGCTACAAGTCATTTTTGAGTTATTTTACTGCTGAAACCCAAATTAAAACAGACCAATTAAACTAGATGACCACACTGAAAGATACGGATTTCAGAATCAAACATTTAAAATTAGTTTTAAAACCAGCTGCAAATATTTGGTTAATCCAAATCACAAGAGGTACAAATAATCTCATGAACCATCCACACAGGATTTTATGACCCAGAGTACAGCAGAGAATGCTAAGCCTTCTGTCCTTCCCACCCTCCTTTACCTGCTGAACAGTGAATGCCCTGAGCATCCTACCTGCTATCAGAGTTCTCAACTGGACATGCTTCATTGTGCTCTCCGGACACAACATCACCATTTCCAATACTTGTTGTGCAGAAGCAGTGAATGAAGAAAGAAGATCTGGATTATCTTCTGTCACTGCTTGCAAGCAGTTTGCTGCAGTAAACAACAAAGATAATTAATAAACCAATAGTAGATTTCACTCTCCTAATAAGAAAATACTGTCTTCCTGAAAACAGGAGTAAAAAAACATGGACACAGGAAAAATATTTCATGCAGCATCATGTCATAACGGTATGACACTGTTCTTCACAAAGTGTTTTTTAAATTAAAAGACATTCTCTGGCAAACCTGTACACACAACTGGTGAGGATAGTAACACATCACACATGGGACTGGCCCAAATAATTTTAGCTACTCAAAATTTAATTTCTCCATTGTATATTAACTAGGGAAAACAAAAGATGCTGTGAGCACATAGACCTGCAGGACTATTTAGTAACCACACTACTAACACCACCAATAAAAACATACTGAAACTGATAGGAGTTGTTGGGTTTTTTCAATGGACTATGTCCTTTGCTTTACAAATTGAACTCTTCATTACCAAAACCAGAAAACAAAATGAAAAAACAGTCTCTTCCCAGAGCTTTCTTTCCACAGATTTTTTTCCTCATGTGTGACCACCAATAATCAGCCATTCTCATTTGGACTCCTTTGGAAAACAAGCACAACAGATGTCAACTTCTGAATGTTGTGTTGTTCAGCAAGAAATTCAAAGTATTATATTTGGTGTAAAGTATAAATAATGCTTAGGCAAGAGTATTATGCAAAGGCTGAGATAGCAGTGTTACATTCATATAGTAAATAAAAAAAAACAAACTTCATATCATGATCTCCTCTTTTTATCACTTACCTACTGAAATAGCCAGATCCACATTTGTGGAAAATTTCTTCATGTAATGCAGCACAGCCTCCAGACACCCTTCTTTATTGAATATGGATACTGCTGTACTGTTGCATTCACTAAGGCATAAAAAATATTAATAAAACATTTTTTCCAGGAAAAAAGTACTTGAACAACATGTTAATTAACTTGTATTTCCTCTTTTACATTTTAAAAACCTACATAATAATTACACATCAGGCAAAGAGTTATCCTTCACTGTCAAGGTCATGATCAGCTCTAAAAAATGCAGAAAGAGAGGCTGCATATCCTGGTCACCTCTGAGGAAAGCTGACTGCCACTGGCTGCTTCCTTACACACAGTGTTTGGGAGTTTATTTGGCAGCCTTAGTACAGTCTCACCTGCACAGAGCTAAAGAATGAAAGGCAGCTTACAGATGCAGCCTACATGCCAGCCCAGGGCTTTCTGCAGCCATGGAAGACTTCATCCACAAACCCTCAGACAACAGAGTGGGCTGTTGCCTCTCACATCAGAACAGTCACTTCAGAAAATGACTGCTCTAAGCATTCAGAAATGCAAGCTCAGTCAGTGCTAAATGGGACATTTACTTTAATCTCAAGCAGCGGGGTTTCTTTTTTTTCAAGTTTTCACAGCTATTCCCATTTTTAAACTAAATATATTAATACAAGACAAAATCAAACTAAAAAGACGTGGGACCTAATTGGCTCTAAAGGTCTTTAAAAATTTACTTTTGAAAATACCGTGTCTCAGAATTAATGCTAGCCCTGATTTCATCACTACCACACTCAGTAATGAAGCCAGAAGTTCATGGTCACTGCCACAAAGTTGAAAATACTGAAGTGTTTTATAGCACACAATGATTATAACTCCTGAACCAAAGCACTCACATCTATGAAAGCAACAAAAAGACCAAACATTGGTGAATCAGAGTTAGAACAAAAGGTATCACATATTCGGTGCAAGGTGCTGAGCAAGCAGTTTCTGTACTGCTGTAGATTCCAATCCTAAAAAAAACACAATTTATAAAAAAGGCCTCAAGCCACAGTACAGACACCAAGGCAGCTCTTCTGAAATACTGTATAGTACCAAACAAAATTCTGTGACAGAAGTGCATGACAATGTGGAGCTGTTACAAAACAAAGAGAAACAACACAAAATTGAAGAACTTCCACAACAGGTTTGTATTACTTCAATGTCAATGTGCATTTCTATATTAACAAGGTTGCCATTTCTCTTCCTTCACCTGGTATTTCCAATGTATACTAATTGAACTGATCACATTCTTTCTCACATAATTAAGCAAATTTGTATCAGTGCCTCAGTTACTAAGATGCAGATTGCCCACACATTTAGTATCAGCTTTTAGATTGGCTGCAGAGCAAGGAGGTAAGAAAAAACTTTCCTCATACTCCCAAAACACCAAAGTACAATGATCAGAATTTAATTTTCTCTGTCTCCACAATAAGGATCTACAGGAACTGCATGCAAAACCCCAAACTCCAAACTGCACAGGAGTCTATTTCAGAATGTGTTCAGAAAACAGTACCACAACTTAGGATGAACAACATAGAGAATGAAAAATCTGTCACTCTGCTAAAAACTATGCACTTTCAGAATCCTTCACTTACGAAAGTATCAGCAACTGAATGTATATTCCCATGTAATTTCTTTTCTGCCTCAATTACCATGCTCTTCTTCAGAAACAATTCATTTTATCTCTTTCAAAAGGCCATCATTAACACAGCACTTACCATACATTCCACAGCAAATTAATGGCCTCATTGGCTATGTCTTCAGTATAATTTTTATCCATCTCTCTGTGTTTCTGGTTAGCATCTAATCCAGTGCTGCACTACAAACAAACATGAGAACCAAGGTTGGGAAACAAGCCACAAGAAAAGCAAACATTTAAAACATCAGAAGCAGAGTTAATGATAAAATCTCTCACAAAGTGTTTATCTGACTACTTTCACATTCTCCAAAAACAAGGCCACAGGTTTAAACAATTTTTTCTCTTCTAGAAACAGTACTTGCTATGCATTCAGTAGTCTTTAAAAGCTTTTTTAAAAAATAAATACTTAGCAATTTCAGAACCCGAAATGCTGTTTCTTGCTAATACAGCCTACTTGCAATTTTAAACAGTTCTTTCTCATCAACAAGATTAATTCAGCAAATACCTTGCTGTGGTTTATAATAATGCTATTACTCATCCTTAAAATGGGGAAGAAACATACAGAAAATGATGGTATTGCTCAAGACTGCTCATACAAAGACAGCAGGTGATAGAATTCAATGAAATTTCCAAACTGCACAGCAACACCTGAACCAAACAAAGAACAGGTGTTCAGTACAGATTATTCTACCCAACTGTAAATCCAAGCTTTCACTTAGACAAAATTGTATATTAAAAAACCTCACTAGAATAATGCTGCAACAGAAATGAAAAAAAAAAAACAAAACAAAACAAAAAACAACAACAAACAAAGAGATCTGGATCTTGACTGACAAAAGACTTGTTTTGACTGATGTCCCAGGCCCAAAATCTCCAAACCATTTATGCAAAAGTCACCTTAGGCAGCAAACCCCACCACAGACCAAGTTGGAGGAGCAGCAAGTGGTTTGAAATCTCGGGAATAATTTTTGTGCTATTAAACATACTAAAACCTTTTTTTTAAAGACCTTTCAAATATCATAGCTTTGTAATGGCTTCATTAGTTTTAAAATCAGAATAAAAATAAACACACCTCCTTTAGAAGTGCAACAAGGGGTGTCATGATGTCCTTTGTCACCATGTCATCACAGACATCAAATCCTCCACAAGCACTTAGATTCCTGGGGGAAAAAAAAAATGCTTTGGATCAGATGCAATACTTTCCAGGATGTTTCAAAAAGCATGTATTCAGTATTCTCCAAAGGCTATATTTTGCTTTAAAATAAATCTGTTTAATCAGCAACCTTAATCTTTTACTTTCTTAATAGAAAACTTTGGTGTTAGGAGAAAAAAAAAAAAAGAAAAAAGGAATAACTTCACTTGTCTAACATAGCTAGAAAGTTTATTTGTACTAAAACATGACTTCTGTTAAATGTTACTCAGTGTAAGAAATAAAGTGAATGTTAACAAGGGTTATCATTACCTTTTTCTACAAATAAATCAAGCTGTAGGCCTGTCTGCATAACACCAGCTCAAAATGATGTTCAATATTTACAATTTCCTCAGAAAACTAGCTGTGTGCACTCTCTAACTAACCCGTGGCTGCTAGTGTTATGAAGGCACAAAACACCAGGCCAGTAGCACTCAAATTATCTATATTTCTTCATAAAACTACTTTTTTTTTTTTTTTTTTCCTAATGCAAAGATGGAAAGCAGCACATTCCACTGGGAGCACACAGAAAGGTAGTAGCTCCCTTATGCTGGTCCTGACATTGAAGCCTTCTGGAGCAGGAAAAGCCCCTCTCTGGGGAGCCTGACTGAGGTGGGTATATTTACTCAACATGGAGTTGAAACAAGAGAGGGTGGCATTCAAGTTCATGACTTTTAACAGCAGATACCCTCCTTAACATGCCAGAAGACCTCATTATAACTGAATATTAACAAACGCTTACCGGAGGGCACCTGCAGCTGTCTCCCGAACAGCTAAACTGTGATCCATCAACAAGGGCCCTAAACACCTGACAACATCTCTCTGCAGAAAGGCTGGGATTATGTGCTTCTCCTGCAACAGCTTGGAAATACTGGCACAGGCACACTCCCTCACTTCGGCACTTGGATGCTGCAGCTGGGGAGACACAAACAGGGCAGATTAGGGAGGAGGGAAAAGATAGCTTCAAGTTTTATTGAGTGGAAAGGCTGATCTGCCTTTTGATTTGCAAGCCATAGCTCCTGTTTTACTGCTCCTGAGTGGAATCAAGTGCTTTTAGCTTCCATGGAAGTTTGTAAATCTTTGTCTGGGTTGCATGTGTTAACTATATTGCTAGATAAATACTATTCTGGGTGTTTACAGAAGAGACATAGCTTAGACACAGATTTGACACTAGCTGGCACTGGTGAGACTTCCTATCAACTAGATTACCACACTTTAAAAAACAATGGGTAAAAGTTGGGAGGGGTAAATACCATCAAGGAGGTATAACAAGACATAACACATGCTAGCTGAAAAAAAAACAAAAAACAAAAAACTGAAAAGTCAAAAAATACAAAAAAACATGACAGCCTTTAGACTAAAACCATCTCTTTGCAAGGAGTGAGAGGTCTCTATGTCCATAAGGCAACACTGACTTGCATAGTAACAAAAGTTCAGGTGAGATGTTCCTGCAAATGTAACAATAACAGCAGAAGTTCCTGCACATTCATTCATTGAATTCATTGAAAACTTACCAGAAAAAATAAACATCTGCTGAAGAGCAGAGTGGAAAAAAGTGGTACCTCACATGCTGCCCCACTGAAACTGACCAAGGCCTCAGTGCACCCTCAGCCATGCAGCTAAGTACTTTTGTAATCTCTTTTTCTGACGTTTGGTTAGTTGTTGGGTTTTCATTTCGTTGGTTGGGTGGTTTTTTGGTTGTTGGCTTTTTTGGGGGTTTTTTGTTGTTGTTGTTGTTGTTCTGTTAGGGTTTTTTTAAGACTAAATAGGTTATTCCAGAAGAATAACCAAGCAGCAGCTTGTCCAGTGAGTTCACTTTGATGATGTGAACAAAAAGAATTTATTTTATTGAAACAGATTTTTCCTTCTGATTCTAAAATATCACGTGCAGAAGGTTTAAAATGCAGTTTTCGTCTGTAGTGTTTAAACCAAAGAAAGAAACCCAGACAACAAATGGTCAAATCTATTCGTCTTCCACATTTTCTATCAGATATTTCCCTGCGTATGGATCTTAAAGACTCCGGCTGGCTGTAGGAAACCTCTCCAGCGGCGGGGAGAATGAACCCAAGCACTGCAAAAACTCTTTAAACTCATCTCCTAGGACGAGTTTCCCTCCCTGCAGCCCCTGGGTCCCGGTCAGGAGGGCAGGGCAGGGCAGGGCAGGGCTGGGCTGGGGGGGATGCCTGGAGAGCGGCAGCAGCTCCGGCCTGGCCTGGGTCTGGGCCGTGCCTCACGCCCCAACAGCCGCCTGCGGGAGCAGCCGCGTCGCCGGAGACGGGACGGGAGGCGGGGGCCGACCCGCAGCCCCTTCCCGCGTCCAAGTGCAGGCGGACGGCACCGCACCGCACCCGACCCCCCTCCCCACACCGCAAGAGAAGGCCGAGACCCCGCCTCAACCCCCCCCCGGCACCGGCGGGCACAGCCCCCTCCTGTCCCTCCATCCCGGGCTGCGGCTGCCGGCTCTGCCCCGCTTCCCTGGCCGCGGGCAGGGGTCGCGCCCCGCCCGTCCCCATCCCCGCCCCCCCTGCGGCTGCCGCTCCTTCCCGCACCTTCTCCAGGAGCTCCGCTGCCGGCTCCTCCTCGGGGCTGCCTTCCCCGTCGCGCCGCAGCTCGGGGCCGGCGGGGGAGAACGGGCCCCTGCGGAACCTCCGCGCCCGGCTCTTTCCCATGGCTCCGCGGCTCCCACCGCCGCTCGGCGCCGGCGCACGCACGTGTGAGGCCCAGCGCAGGCGCAGCCGCGGAGCCGCGGAGCCACCGCGCCCCGCTCCGCCCTCGCCCCGCTCCGCCCTCGCCCCGCTCCGCCCTCGCCCCGCTCCGCCCTCGCCCCGCTCCGCCCTCGCCCCGCTCCGCCCTCGCCCCGCTCCGCCCTCGCCCCGCTCCGCCCTCGCCCCGCCAGCGGCTGAGGCGGGGGGTGTGAGGAGCTTGCTAATTCCAGCTGCAGCGAAGCGGCAAGGCCAGGCACGGCCCAGGGACAGCCCGGCTCAGCCACCTCCAGCAAGGTCAGCGGAACGCGGCTCTGCCCAACCAAACGCGTGTAACTTCCCCGGCAGCTCCGCCTCACCTGCATCCCTACAGGGGTTCCAGGACAGATGCCTCTTCGAGAGGTGTCCCCCCGGCTCAAAAACTCAAACAAGGTGAATGTTGAATGAAACAATTTCCACAAACAGCACTTAGAGATGCGGCATTGACCTGTAGAGTGGAAAACGGGAAGGACTTTCCCTCTGGTGCCAGAATCACATCAAATACAGGACATGTTGGTCTGGTACTAAAGTTAGACTTCAGCTATAAACTTCTGAAGCTCTTCAGAGTTCACCTGTGATCTGTATTTGCACGGTACAAAAGAAGATAACACCTGTTTATACAAAGAATTTATTTTACATTTACCTACAAAATATACAGCAGTTAAAAATAATGGGTGGGCAGAAGACTTACTGGAAAAATGACAGGAGACAATTCTTAATGTCTCAACTGACAAAGTTAGATCAATAGGCTGGCTGTAAAAGCCAGGCTACCTTGTAGTAGGAGTTACTGAAGTTTCAACAGCTTTGCAGCTCTAGTCAATTAAAAGAGTTTGAAACAATTAAAAAGGCACCTCGAACAATTTAAACTTAAAACTCTTCTTAATTTTAGCTATTCAGAAGTTACACTTTATACACATAACATCCACACCTTGTTTTTAACACTTTGAGTAACCCATCTCATTATTTTATTGTGGCACTCCGTATTTTCTTCACTAAATCTTTAGTTTTCCATTTGCAATACTAATTTTATATTCAGACCATCACAGCATAAAAATCCACTCAGATTGGTCATGTGGACTTAAGATACAGTACAACCTTGCAATCGGGATGATACAAGCATATTTAAGACAATCTTTAAAATATTAAAATCTTAAAATAGCAGTGTTGTGAACCAGAGCAAACAAGGAGCTACGTAAGACCACAAGGAAAGTGGCTGGTGCACTATATATACAACTTGACAAACGTGATCCTTGGTACAGTTGCAAAGTTCTTAAAGGGCAAGACCAGTCTTCTCCAGCACAGAGGACAGTCCTTCTGCAAGCCTTCTAACCAGTTCCAAAAAGAGTGACCAGGAAACGAGGACAGCCATAATCAGTCAGTGTGCTAATGAAACATCATGGGAATGGTAAGTGTTCCTTTCAATACTGTTCATGAGAACAAAAAAAATCCATACAGCAAATATTACTTCTTTTCCTGAACATTGGCATTGATCTGCTATTTACAATAGCTTACAAAGACATGTAACACAAATGAGGTTTGATTTTCAAGTTTGACATCATAGCCAATTAACATACTTTACCTGTATGTTCTGTTCTAGCCGAAGTAAAAAAGTGACACTAATACTGAAAAAGAGGTAATCAGAAGTAGCAAAAGCACTGATAATATGATAACAAAGAATTTGGATAAATATTCAAGAAAGTAATATTGCACACTTTCACTGTCAACTGTGTAAGACTTTTACTCCCAGGCAGTGACAACCAGTCCTGTTTGTTTTCTTGCTGTCATACTACCTTAAAAAAAAGGTCATTTTTGGTTTCCATGGCAGTGGAAAAAACTGAAGGAAGACAGCCCTTATTGAACATGAGGCCTAGGTTTCAAAATCAATTTTCCAGTCTGAAAAAAAAAAAAAAGGAAAAAAAAAAAAAAAAGAAAAAAGAAATTTAGACCCTGAAAGTTGAGCCCAACAATTGCACTTCAAGTTCAAATTTACCATCTCAGTTTAAAATGACACACAGAACAATACTGAGTATTCTACATTCCAGTTTTACAGACAGTTTTTTAAGGTGTATACAAGTGCTATTTAGGAAAAAATACAACTGGGTGTCTTTTTGAATCATCTGTATTTAAACAAATATAAAGTTTAGACAACCACAGACACTTACATCATCACAGGACATATTATATTCTGCCAAAACAGTTCTACATCTGGCTGCTATACTGTGTGGGTTTTGTCAAGGAAAGCAGCTAACACTTGTACATAGAAAAGTACAAACTGAAAAAGCAATGTTAGCATAGGCTTCAGTAACAGCAGTAACTACAAAACTTCTACCCTGACAAACTATTGAAGGATACATTGATGGGGCCACCACTCGTTTATGTATTCCAGCAAAGAATAATCCTATTAGGGTGATACAGCTAATTGTGAAAAATGGGTGATTCCAAAGTGATGTGAAAAATGACACCTAGGAAAGAAATCAGGTTAGTCCCACTATATACTTTTTAAAACACACAAAGTTGCTGCCTAGTTCACAATTTAAAAAGAAACAATAAAAAAACCCCAACCAAACAAAAAAGCCCTGCTCCTAGTAATTTCTAAGTACTTGCAATTAATTCTTCAGACAAGCATTCAAGGTGTAACATTTTTGGTAGGCACTGTCCCTGATTTTATTCCAGAATTGAGACCTCAACTCTAACAATGATCTCTCAGTTTCCTGGGAGAACCACCTTGAGCTTTCTTGTTTTCAAGATCACAGAATGGTTTGGGTAGGAAGGGACTTTAAAGATCATGCAGTTCCAACCCCCCTGCTATGAGGAGTTGCTGATACTGAACCACTTGACTGCGACACCAAGCTATGAAACAGAGGACATTTGGGATTACCATGATCACTACCTTTTGTGTCTCCGGGTCTATTAACCAGTTCCAAGCCCCAGTTGCTGTGCAGACCGATACCACTATCAGAATCACTGATGAAGAAAAGAATAAAAATCAAACAGTATACTCTACTCTTATTAAGAAGCATTTCTTTTTCAGCAGCAGCAGCTCTTAAGCATTTATTTCTTCTCCCACTTCTAGGGGAGGAAAAGCTTCTACTCGGAAGGTAGAAATGAAAATAGGTGAAGAAAATTTTATTATGTGAAGACAAAGATCTGTACAAGTGTCCTGGAAAGGACAAGTAGGTACCAAAATCTAAATTCTGTCAAGTGAAATCACGCTGATGCTTTGAAGAAACAAAAGTTTCCAAAATAACACAGCTAGCAAAAATATAAGTTGGAAGATTGGAGTAAGAGCTGTACCAATTGTTCAATATGCCATTTGAATTTATGCAACCTGGGCATCAGAAATGCAGCATCACTAACTTGCAAAGCAGAACAAAAGCTTCTATCCCCTAGCTCTTCTATACAAGAAAAGCCTGAGGCATTAGCACTAGCAGTTTCAGTGGCACATCTGAATTGTGTTGTGTTCCCCACAACGATACACATGATTACAGGCAAGGGTAGCCAGCATAAAGAAACACAAAATTTAAACAGGACTCAGAAGGCATGTTAGCACTAGCAGAAGATTAACAAAAAACTCTACACATCCAGAGTTGCTTAGAAAACAAATTCAATTCACTGTTAATGAATAACACTAGATACATATTAGAGTAACACAAAATACTCGACTGATTCTGAGATTACAAAGAGTTGGGGATCAGGGCTTGACAGAAAAAGAAAACAGGAGAAATATAAAGGCAGAGAAAGATCATATTCTATTCCACACCCATAAAGCCTTGCAGCTTCCATTGGACATTTGGCAGTTCTGAGTGTTTTCTGTGGAGCCTGATGTTCTGGATACAAATAGTCTTTTACCAGGGAAGAAAAACAGAAGAGAAAAAAACCAAAACAAAAAAAAAAGGGGGGGGGAAAAAAAAAACAGAGAGAGATAAAAAACCCACAGTTACATCTAGTATACTGAAGGGATCTACTGATCCCAAAGCTGGCAGCATATCTGCAGTGTTTCTGCCTTCCCCCCTTCTTCAAGCATTCAAGTTCAAACAGCAATGAGGACATATTCTGACATCAAGGCACACTACTGCTACTTTTTCACCTTTAATTTTTTAGGTACTATCTAACCCAGTCATATTTAGTTCAAGTAACTGTTGTGATTGGGAAGTCTGAGCCTTCAAAACAAATAAATAACAAAGACAAACAAAAAACCCAAACCAGAACAGAAGCAAATACACCTGTCCCAACTTTCCAGAAAAATTCAGCCTTGAGCCACTTCAATCTTTACCTCATTTTTCAAACTCTGCCAAAAGTATTAGTTGAGTATCTCATATTATCTTGTTGCAAAGTGTTTGAATGTGCATCACAGAAATTTTAAAGAGCATTGAAGCACAGATTTTTGTATGGGCAAACATAAATCAAAGATACACACTAATAAATGTAAAAAGCTTGAAACACAGTCTTATTTATCTCTTGGAATATCAAACTTACTTCTCCAACGTCCTGTAGCTGGTTGCAAACATGCAATATACTCAGTAAGTCTTCTTTCAAAAGCTTTGAGATCTGGGGAGGATGTATATCAAGCATAATTAGATCTTCATCTATTTATTACAATTTTAATGTAAAAGACAGAAGGAATTTGCTTTTCCTCTGTGTAAATTTACTTCTTAAGCAGGCAGAGAAAACCAATGCAATTATTTAGATTTAATAAAAGCACAAAGTAGCTTCACACAACTTTTTTTAGCTAAGAAGTATAATGACTGAGTTACACTAAATGCAAGAAACACTCCCACTTAAAAATAAGGGATTTGATATACTCGAGAAACCAGAGTATTTTAGAAATCTTTAAAAGTATTGAGAATTAGATTTAGGATAGCTTAAATAACCCCTCCACACAAGAAAAATTACACATTTTTGAGTACTAAGTACATTAGAAAATTATTAAAGTCTATTATCTATACAGTGGCAATCAAGAAAAATAAAGCTGGCCATTTGCCAGCTGTTGGTGATATTACTTGTAGCAGCATGGCTTTGATGATTATTTTGTAGAAACTTATGTGCCATGATACATATATATACACATGCATGTAAAAAACCATAGCAAACACTAGTCCAACAATCTTAATATATTTTTTCTTTACATAGATCTTTCTTATTGCCACCATATTCTCATGGCTTTTTCCACTGAAATTACTGATCAAGAATTTCAAGTTCAACTAATTTCTTAGAAAATCTCAGCCAGTCACCTGTTTGCCTACAAGGAGCTGTTTCACCTGAAGCCTATGATAGATTTAAGCTTCTCTTCAAAAAAGTCAAATATTGACAACATTCCAGTCAAAGCTAGAATTCTACCTGGAGTTGTTTTTATCAGTAGAAACTTAACTTTCAGCTGCAGAGTTTCAGTTACCATCACTCTGCAATTTTTTTCCTTCAACTTGCAACTATCACTACATTTTTATCAAAATAAAGATATTAAAGAACAAGATTGGAAGAAATATACCTGTTTTGATCATTACTAATGCAGTTTTCCAAACTGCAAATTTACTCCTAAGTGGTTTGGAGTTGAATTCATGGGGAAGATCAAAGCATCTTGACTTCAGCCACAGAACAGCTAACTAGTCTTAATTACTGCCAACAGCCCGGTAGTTATGGCCTGTCCTCCACCTCCCTTCTGGGGAAGGGAAGCCACTGCCATCAATTAAAGCTAATTAACTATTCCCTAACTAGCACAAACCCCTACAACGAGTTACTAAAGTGAGAGGGGAAATATGAGGCATCACATGAAAACCTATTATTTCAGAAATAGCACCCCGTAGGGATAAAATCAAGCAATTGATAAACAAGTTCTCAAGAAAACACATATAGTGCAATCAGCTTTTAAAAAAAAATGGAAAAAACCAAACCCCTCAGATAACAGAAGCTTAATGCTTCAACTTATTTTTAAATATCCATGTAACAAGGACATTCTCCGAGTTTATCACTTTAGCACCCAGCAGCTGTAATCAAGGCACATTCCTTGGATCTCTGCAGTTTGTACAAGCATCCCCACAAAGCTGTGACAACCTCAGACTACCATTTTTTGTTGACCTGTCCGCCTGTAGGATTTGCTAGGAAACAGCTGCCAAGTCTGAGACACTGATGCATTTTAGAAATCTCAGTCTTATCTTTGGACACAAAACCCCCTCATTTCTGGGTTTTGACATCCTGTAAACTTCAGAGAATCTGTGATGCAAACCACCGAGGTCCTCAGACAAGAGGGAATGATTTGAGGTCCTTTAAGGAGCCCTGTCACAGCTCAGTGCCTGCGGGGCTGCATGGGACTCTTCCCGGCTGGAAGAAACGCATTTCCCGGAAAAACCCAGGAGCGGAGCAGTAGCAGAAGGAGACTCGCACAAACTCAAGCCGGTAAGAGACACCGTAAAGGAAACCCAGCGAGGCAGGAGAGCGGCTGGCGGGCCCGTCCCCGGCTCCCTCGGCACAGGCCTCCCCCACCGGCCCCGCATTCCGCCGCGGCGGGGCGGCCGCTGAACAACGGCAGGAGGAGCCCGGCCCCGAGCCTCAGGATCCAGCCCAGACACCCCGCCCCAGCTCGCCTGTCTGGGCCGAGGAGGAGCGCCGGCCCCGGGAGCGCAGTGGAACGGGAGCCGAGGCCTCCCGGGGCCGCTTCGCCCCCCTGAGGGCAGCGCCTCGGTGGGGCCCGCTCCCGAGGAACGAGGCAGCGCACCCGGGCAGCCCGGCAGCGGAGCCGGAAGGGCCCGGCACACCGAAGAGACGGCTCCGGGCTGGCTGCGGGCCACCGCACTCACCCTCAGCCTGGTCCAGGGAGTTCATGGCGAGCGGGCAGCGGCAGCCACCGGCCGGGCCCCCCCGCAGCCACCGGCCGCCCCCCGCCAAACCCGCCCCACGCACCCACGGGGCGGCACCGCCCCCGCAAGAACACCGCGCCCTACTGGCCAGCCTCCCACTCGCCGCGCCCCTAATCAGCAAGCGGGTCCCGCATTGGTTGCGGGGAGGGGAAGGGGCGTGGCTCGCGTGTTGGTCCAGACACTTGAGGGCAGAGGCGGCGGAACCGGGACTGGTGCGGGTCTGGGGCGGGAAGGGGGGAAGCACCCGGAGGGGCTGTAACGGGTCTGGGGCGGGAGGAAGCAGCGGGACCCGAGCGGGACCCGAGCGGGACCCGGAGGGGCTGTAACGGGTCCGGGGCAGGAGGGACGGGGGGAAGCACCCGGACCCCAGCGGGACCCGGAGGGGCTGTAACGGGTCCGGGGCGGGCAGGGGGGAAGCCCCCGGGGGGGCTGTAACGGGTCCCAGGGAAGCCCCCGGAGGGGCAGGCGGGGGCTCTATCTCCTGCTGGGCAGCTCTGGAGCTTTTCCCGAGTTTCGGGCTCCTCTGGCTATGAGGCTGCCCCAAGCTCAGCCGTGCCGGAGCCCTCTCGGGGCGTTTTCCCGGGACGCGGGGCCGCTCTCTCTGTTGGCTGACGGGGTTCGAGGTGTTTCCACGCGTCTGCCCCGGGCTTTATTTAAGGGGGGGTTTTCCCGAGGCGGCGGCGGGACCTGGCGGGGCGGCCGTGGCCTTCAGCCGGTGCCGTGGCCTTCAGGCGGTACCGATACCGGTGCCGTGGCCTTCAGCCGGTGCCGTGGCCTTCAGCCGGTGCCGTGGCCTTCAGCCGGTGCCGTGGCCTTCAGCCGGTGCCGTGGCCTTCAGCCGGTGCCGTGGCGGTACCGATACCGGTACCGTGGCCTTCAGCCGGTGCCGTGGCCTGCGGGGCGGCTTCTGCCTGAGCGGGTCCAGCTCCTCCGGGCTGTGCTTCGGTGGTGAGTGTCGTCAAGGGGGGGGTGACATCTGAAATGGGGGGTGTCCACAGGCACTGTTCAAAGCTGAAGTGTTTCTATAGGCTGTAGGTGGCCCGGGGGACCAAGGACCATCAGCCCTCGTGAAGCCATGGCCCTTGCTGGTGTCTGCTGGAGTCTCAGACAGGATATGGAGGTAACAGAATTGTTATTTTTGCTAAATAAAAGCTTTTTAATTAGAGTAACCTAGTGAGTAAGCTCTTCAAGGACCAAGTCTCTCTGCTTGCCCTCTGATTTTTAGCTAATGGGTACTGGAGGCTGCATTGGTATTTTGTGGTCCAGTGTTGCTGTTCTGGAAAAGCTGAGAACTGCAGTGCTCTCAGGGGTGGAACATGGGGCTGTTTTCCTCCTTTTGTGTAGCATGGGCAGGGTATTACTTCTGTACAGACTTTCTTAAAGGGAAGTTGGAAAGTTGTGAAAATGTAGTCATTTTGTTCTCTTTTTTTATAAGTACTCACCAAAGACCTATGTCATCTAGGAAATCTTAAATTACTTTTGCTTTGGTGATGGCCCACTGAATGTGAATGAAGGCATAATATCATTTTTCAGAGCATTTTTATGAGTCTAACTTATTATGGTTTTGCATAGTTATTTAACACTAGTTTTACCAGTGTAAAAACCTCCAGAAATACTCCTACTAGTGGTGGTTGGAAGTTTGTCAGCCATGTGGAAAGGCTGAGCACACAGGATTACAGAATTGTTCTGGTTGGAAAGACCATTAATATCATCAGTTCCAACCATTTGATCATTGAGTCCAAACTCAGTGGTGTTACCTTTCTAGTACTAATAAAGGCTACAGCAGCACAGGAGTATTTCACACTGTCAAAAGACTGGAGCCTGGAAAATAGATTTCTTCCTTAC
Source organism: Phaethornis superciliosus (assembly GCA_023637945.1). Lineage (NCBI taxonomy): Eukaryota > Metazoa > Chordata > Aves > Apodiformes > Trochilidae > Phaethornis > Phaethornis superciliosus. Next base: position 13,537,522 of record JAJQWJ010000014.1, on the reverse strand, counting down.
TGCAGTTGGTAGAAACTCAAATTAGTGGCCAGGGAGTTAGATGCTACCAGAAAAAGGATGTGCTGTGCATAGCCCCTGGAGTTTTCGAGCACCTTGAAAGTATTAGAAAATTGTAATCTATACTATTTATATTCTATGAGCTTGTTCCTGAGCTCTGTTATGTTACTGTAGCTATTAGCTTTACTTCTGAACAGATATGGATGCTTTAAAGCTGTGTTTTATTCAAGCTTTCTTGTTTTGTAACACTTAAAAGCTGAACCTACACTAAGAAAAAATTGCAGGAAGAATAATGCTTGAGGTATTGAAGTACTTTATTGTTTGTAATGTAAAACTTTTTGGTCAATTCAAAATTATTTTATTTCCCTGCATTTTTTCTGAGTAACTTTTGTTACTCAGACAGACTGAGTACTGTCTTCTGTACAATTCTGTTGACTGAAGAGTAGCTGAACTAAATGAGACAAAACAATATAGCTCTCATTATAATACATCTATGACTTGAATAAATTTAAGTATACGTTTAGTGTATATGTTCATAATCCTTTATACTGTTCTGTGCCAAAACCTGTGAAGCCTTAAAATTACCAGCTTAAGCAAAAGGACCTGGTGCACACTTGGATTGCTTGGTAATGCAGAGATGATTGGAAGAAATGTGTTTTGTCAGTCTGGAATGATATCTTAAGTATCTCTTTCAAGGTGCAAGGGATGCATAATTTTGAGTTTATCATCTTTGGTATCTTTCTCTGGTTCTCACAGAACAGATATGTTGAGCATAATGTGAGAGCATCTGTTAGCAGCATCTGCTATCAGAGATAATTAGGGTGGGGTTGCTTATTTATTATAATTGCATTTCCAGCCTTCTGCATAATCCCTTCTCTGGCTTCTCTGCCTCTAAGCAATCCCCTCTTGAGGCAACATCTTAATGTTTAAGACTGTGAAAAATTCAGTCTTTTTAAATTATTCTGTATTTTTATAAATCTGTTTATCGTAGTATCTACCTTCCAAGTTTGAAGACTATTATCCTAACTTAATTTAGTGATATAAGGGTAGTGTTTACATATTTTCCTTTTCCTTGGAAGTTTAAAATCTCATCAAGAAGCTGTCCTTGTCCTTTTTTTTTTTTTTTTTTTTTTCATTTACTCTATTTGTCCCTGAGAAGTATAGTTTTATCCCTGGAACTACAGAAGTTTTTTGGTAAGGAAATCTGTATTCAGGACTTGGTTTCAGAAAAAAAATTATCCAAATTTTTTCTTGGTTACATTTTTAATCGCAGGCCTATTGAAAACATTTCAAAGTGCACCCTGCAAGGTAAGCTTTATCAAATAGCAGCATCTTCAATGGAAAAGAAAATGCTTTATGTTGGACATCTGAGCAAAATCGTCATTATCATCTTCACACATTAGTGTAGAAATTCCCAGTTTGTGTCTTGACATAATAGGAGTTTCATTTTCACTCCTCAGAATTGTTGTCTTCTGCTTTTTTCTGCAGCTGAGGTAAGGTAGTAAAACTCCCTCTTATTCCTTATCTTGCTTCAGAAGACAGGACTCTTGTATCCAGGATAACTTAATTCTGTTTTTTAGTTTATTGTTCCTCTTAACATGTACTAGAGTAGCTTAAAAGAATGTGCAAATTCTGTGGTTAAGAGAAACAATAATACTGGAGACAAATGGCAAAAAATAGCCACTACAGTGTTTTAGTGCTCTGTATTCAATATTATTTAATCTCCAAACTTGCTGTACTTCAGCCCAGGCATGGATCCATTTAGACTCAATGTCTTCTTAAGTGATTAATATGCAACTTGATCTCTCACCTGTGTTATAAAGTATTTTTCTTCTGAAGAATGCTTCAGTGCTGAAGAGGGTAATATTCTACAAAAGGCTGTTTTTTTAAAAAAATCTGGCAATTAGGAGCCAGAAGTGGTTTGTTTTGAGAATTAGCAGTGTGAACATACTACACTCAGCTGAAGAGAATACACACAAATAGTTGAGTTACTTGGAGTGCAAAGCATCCTGTGAGGAAGAACTGTGTGTTATTTGCAGATTAAAAAAAAAAATGGAAGGTGGCTATATGTTGGAGATAGGCAAACAAGCTCATTTCTTCTGACTCTTAAACTAGTGTACATCTGGAATAGCATGGTTCTTCAAATTATTTAGGGAAGTTATGTAATACAGCTGACAAATGTCCCAGTTTAGCTCCTAGTGTCTGCCTATAGAAAAAAAGTGAGTGTTTGTAGTTTCCCAGTTCCTTTGTTTGGAGTGAGATTTGAGTACCAGCATCAAAATGGAATAAAGTTTAGGAGAGAATGGGACAAAAGTAATTCTCTGTGGATTGAAATTCTCTTCTCAGACTGAGAAGTCTCCAGGTAAGTTTAACCATGTTTCTTAAGCCTTTTTTGTATGTCTGTAATAAATCTGTTGGAAAGAAGAAAAACTCTTTCAAAAGAACATTTTTATAATTTTTAACGGTATTGTTAAATGATGTAGTGATGTCCTAACATAGTGTTGCAGTCTGTGCTGTTGCTTCATTGATTTTTCCTTTTTTTGCAGATGACTGTACCTGGGATATTGTAGAGAACAGCTATACCTGAAGTTTTGTGGACAGATGCAGAAAGAATGAGATGTCTTCTGATTATCATTGTTGGCATCAGCAAGGAGCAAAAGTAGGTTTCTATTAAGATTTTTTTCAGCTAATTCTGTTATAGAGATAGTAATTACATAGGTAAGTGCAACCCAGTTCAGAAATATGACCCTGCAAATATGTAGATAATGTTTGAAGATCATGTCCATTTAAGGTTTCTGGTTCTCAATACTTACAGTTACCCCTAAAATTTTTTGTCTATCTCCTCGGCTTCGGAGTAGAATAGCTATGAGGGACTTGTCTAGGTTCTTTAAAATTTGCTTTAGAATTAAGTGTGATCTTAATCCAGTCATACTTTCTCTCTTTTTTTTTTTTTTTTTTTTTTTTTTTAATCTACCTTGCAACATTTGGCTGCTATATTTACTTGAGTAATTTTTGCTGATTGAGGCATGTCAGATACCTTTCTAATGTGAAAGATTCCTTTCAGTTGCCAACAATGGAAACATGGAAGCTGGCTATACAATGAGTGCTTTCAAGTGCACAGAACTTTTGTCTAATTTCTAGTTCTTAGTGCTTGAAGCAAAACTAGAAGAATACTATGGAAAAACTGAGTTCTTGGAGAAACATTCTGTTAAACAGAAGACAAAATGCTATCATAAGTTTTTCTAATCCTGAAAGACTTAATTTTCATTATATTGCTGTTCATCTTCTGGAAGTGAGCTGTGTCAACTTGAATAGAGATCTTAATCACTCAAATACAGATGCTGCTTTGATATTCAAACTTTCATTTCTCTCTTCGTCCCCATAGCCAAGTGTTTTGCACTGAATGTTATCCTATTCCTATGTATTTAATCCATTTGAAACTTACAGGAAATGTAGACTATATATTCTGCCTTCACATATCTTTGAATAACAGAATCAACAAAATCCTTTTAAGCTGAGACAGTTGCTTTTTTTATTGAATTCTGGTGCTCTAAATGCAATATTTAATTCCCTTCTACATCACTGACCTCTGTACTTGACATATCCCCTTCTGATGCTCAAATATGATTTGGAACGCACCAGAGATTTTCTGTTTCAGTTCATGGAGTACTGCAGAAGTGTAATGTAACATAATCTCTTCAAATGTGAGTTGGAAATTCTCTGCCTCTACCGTGCTCAACAGAGCACTTCAATAGTGCTCTATTGAAAAGTTTAGTCAAGTAGTAGGGAGACTTGAAATCCAGCTAGGAAAAACTACAGCTGCTGCAGCTGGGTTGGTTAATAGGACTGAAATGTGAGATAATCAGAGAAGGTTGTAAATTGACTTCCAATTTTTTTAACAATTAAACAAATTGATTTGTCAGCTTCAATTATTTTACAGTTGTTTTAAGCCCAAATATGTTGCTTTAATATGTAAATGAAACCCTTTTAGAACTGTTCAGGTGTACTGCAGTATGAAAAATAAGCCATGGCTCTTCCTTGATTGTATAATGTCCCCTGGTAATTTAAGGATCAGTGTTAGCAAGCTTTTTTGTTGATGAAGCAAATGGAGCTTGTGCCTTATCTCTCTGTATTGCTATTGGTAGGAAATGTCAACTTCAGTCAAAGAGTAAAATAGTTAAATTCCTTAAAGGATAACCTTTAGCACCTATCCTCAGAACATATGGACCATTGAGCTCTATTTTTGTGCTTCCTGTCTTCAGTATTTTTCTAAAAGCAGGCTACTGACAAACTACAGTTACTGACTAGTAATGCCAGTGTAATAGTTTATAATGGGATGTTATTTTCAGTTGAGTATTTCCCAGTATGCTAGGATGATAGAATAAAATGTCTAACATATATTTCTCTGGAAAAAAAAGATTAAATCAATTACAACAACCTGGTCTTGTGGTGGAACTGCATAAGTCACATCTTGGGTGTATGCTCCAAGAAGTTAAAAATGATAGGTTTATACCCTTGAACAGCCCTACATGGCACTTCTCTTGCACTGTGATCATGCTTCATTATTTTATTAACGGAAAGTTTAGCTTGCTTAAGAGATGTAATTTAAAGTAGTCCCCATTCAGAACCAAAGGTTATATTTCTTCAGACCTATTAAAATTTTAAATGCTAATTCATTGCACTTGGTAACAAAATTTGACCTAGTTAAAATGAGAGTTTTGAAATAGTTTATTGAAGTAAAATATAATAGTTCATGATACATGGGGTTATTAGACATCTGTCCTGAATTGTTGCTTTTTAAATGGCATAACATGATGCAACAAACTGAGATATAACAACCAAAGAAGGGAAGCTGTGCAAGGCATACAGTCTGTTTCTGGATATTACATATTTAAGTGCAGGATAATACTTGGGCTTGGATGAGTTATATTCAGTAAGTTACTATACAAATATTAGAAAATATGATTTATATTAATTTTACCACTGTACTGCAACTTCAAGCATATTTTAAGTCTGATGCAAATAAACTTGGGTGCATTGCAGCTAAATAATCTGTAAATAAATGACAGACACTAGAGTGCATCTATACTGTATGTAAAAAAATGCCAGTGTGTATATCAATGACATGCATCCTGAAGTAGTGTGTATATAGTCTTCACAGAACTGAACACATTATAAGGGCATACATAAATCCCCTAATGGACACTTTCTCTTGCAGGTTATAGTTGCAAAGTGAGCATTTGATCATCTGCATTTAAGGTAGTGATATCCAGCAGTCTAAGTAAAATGCAACTCGAAGGTTTAACATAATTCAGTAGTAAAAAAATGGAAAATTCTTGGAATTCCTTGTGATAAGGGGATAATGAGATTCTTGCAGTCTCCCACCCTTATGCTCTTAATCTGTTTTGAAGAATTGCTTACCACGTCTGTTCACTTAAACTAAGCCCTGTTCAAAATGATCCTTCAAGTCAGGTTGAAGACAGTGTCACAAGGATGCAAGCATTGGCACCCAGACCTTAAGTAATAATCTTGCTCTTCCCTGACCTGCAGGATTGCTGTCTTGCCAGTCACCCCTTCCTTAGGTTAAAGCTTCAGCTGGGAGACTGTCAGGGGCTCTTTGAATGTTGTTTCAGTTTTGTATTTCAAAGTAATTCTGGTTTTGTGACTGAGCTGATCACTTTTCACAGCACATTTACTTGTAAAAGTAGAACAAAATGTAGGATCTACTATGTGAAGTACAATCAAATAGGTTGGATGTGGAAAAATCTGAACTTGCAAATATTTGGCAGTGATCAAATAGTAGTTGAAAGACTGAAACTCAGCCATGCTATTTTCAGAGCAAACTTTATGTGAAAGAATAGGAGAGAAGGGGAGTATGCTGTTCTTTCTCTAAAAATGAATTTTTTCTATAGTTATAAAGGCGTAAGAATACAAAGCTCATCTTTTATGTCCTTAGTCTGAAATCGGATTCAACTACTGTCCTTGCATCTCTTTGAAGTTGGTATGGGTTAAGGTGAACACCTGGCTATTTTGGAAAGGCTTTTTTTTCCTCCCCTGTTGTGAACCTTTCTCGTTCTACAAAGCTTTCTTTTTTAGTTACCAAGTTGGTTGCAATTCTTTTGAGTTTCTGAAGCTCATTGAAAACCAAAAGGACAGGAGAAACAGCTAGGGCGGTTCAGGTTTTAAACATTCATATTCTTGGATGCATAAGATGTAGAAGTATGGTGCTTTGTTGTAAATTAAATACTGCTCTAATGATTGAAATTGTGATACTTGCTTAATTGGATTTTTCTGTTTTATTAATTGGTAGTGTAAAAAGAAACCACAGGTACACTCTTGGCAGCTATTGATTTTGGTGCCAAGTCTGATTCCTTGGGATGAATAGTAAGCACAAACTCTGTCAAAACTAGTGACCTACATAATGGTCATGGATTAAATCTTGCTTGGAACCAGACTCAGATGACATCTAATGTGTCTGTCATGACAAAATCACTGAGGTAAAATCTGTCTTTAACTTTCTGTACCATTTGCTAGTTTGTGTTTTAACTTGCATATTCAGATTAACTTTAATATCAGGGAGAGTTTTGCTTTGTGCTCCTGCTAGGATTAGTAACACAGCAGGTCAGTGTGCTCTGTTGTTAAATATGTACAAAAAGGTTATAGTTGTAGCTCAGTGATTGTAGATCTTTTAAAGTAGGGCACTATGGACAATACAGGCAAAGGCATTTGTAGCAGTTGGAATGTGGTCACTGTTTTGTCTGCAGTACTGATTTCTGTACCAGTTTTCAGATAGGTAACTGGCACGTCTTAAGCCTGGTGGTTTTGAACCTATGCAGTTAAGAGTGTCCTGTGCAAAAAAAAGCAGATTTTACTGTGTTTCAAAAGAGCTGGCATTTCTAAACAAGATTGTCAAGTGTAAAGGATAATCTTCTACCTCTTCTTTTAGCACCTGCTAAAGGATTTGGACTTCTGGGATATTCTTGACATCAACCTGCAAAATGGCCCCTGCTTGGAGAGCTGCCTTGCCTTTTGCCAGTGTCAGGTGAGAGTGACAGAGGTCTGTAGCTGTTTGGTTTAATAACTGTGAATCACCTCTAGTTAAGCCTGATAACGAAGTAAAGTGAAAAATCAAGATGGTAATTAACTTTTCACTGGAAGAGTGGAAGTGATTTTTGGATACAAGTTAGATATGAGAAGGGTGACCAGATACAGAAACTATAACTGTCTCTCACAGTATTTGGTTTTTTTGTCACAGCTATTCATGTTAAACCAGCACAGCACCAATGGGAGATTAACTTAGAGGACACTGCTGACACCATTTGCAATAGTGGAAGTCTTGCAACCACAGGAGCATTGCACCTTCTGTTGCTCTCCAGCCTGTGAGAACTCCTGAAAAATTAACGAAGTCTTTTCTGTTGAAACAAATGTTCATGAATGGCATTGTTGTAACTTCATAATTTTAAATTAGAAGATACTAAACAGTAACAAAATAAAGTTACCTGTTTCACACAGTTGTCACCAATTCTGCTTTGTGTTTGAAGTTCATCTGACTGTTCAAGTTAGAATGGGCAGGTCTGGTCAGACTTGGGTTTCAGTGCACGTTGAATAAGATGGGTGGAATTTCAATTCATGGAAAGTACATCAGCTGTTTTTGCATTTTACCTTAGAGAAGACAGTGATAGGACTAATTTCAGCCTCAACCAGAATTTTTAGTGTGGCTTGGTTTGACTAATAACTGACAGTTGAAATAGCTTTATACTGATCTCTTCTTCACTATTGAATTTGTTTGGCATTGGGTGTTACATTTTCATTTGTGTTCACTTCCATTAGAATGTGAAATTATTACCGTGGAAAAATGAAGGAGAACATTGAAATATTTTGTATTAGAAAGGCAGTTAAGTAAATTCATATGAATGATAACCAGATCTAAAAATATTTTTAATATTAACATTCTACTGAAATATGGAATATACTTGGATTTAATACATGCAAAATATATGGTAGCCCTTCTGCAAAAATACTTACTATCAAGATTAAATTATTGCTTATAAATTGAATATAAGAAACAAGGCCAGAAACACTGATCTTTAAACTTCATATCTTTTTCTACCTTCTGAAAGAGGCAATTACTTTTGTAGAGAAAATAGTTAGATGTGTATGAAGCACACATTAAGTTACTGGAAGTAACTTCTGTAATGCATTAAATAAATCGTAGATATTGCCTGCAACCATAACCGGCACAGTATCTTTTAGAAAAAAAGTCAAGTTCTTAAATGATCATAATGCCTTTAAAAATTTGAACACGTTATTTTATATACTTCTAGGTGTGTGACAGCTACATTCTACATTCTGTAATTATAGGGAGAAATTTCTGCTTATAGTGAGTAAGGAGGAACTGACCATTATGTATGATTATCAGTATCTCTTGCAACACAGACTCCTTAATGCTTTTACTGTGGATTGTGTAGCAGAGCACTTTGCCATCTAGATCACAGTGACTTCAGTATTGTTTTTTTCTGATAGTGCTTGCTTGATATGCTGTCATAACTCGTGTTTTCAGATGGGTTTTCATTATTGAATTTTTCATTCTATGAATTCATAAATTTAGTTTTGCCAAGAAACAATACCAGGTATAGATCTTAATTGAGCAGTATTTCCCTGTAGTGCAGACTGTGGAAAGTAGTCCTGTACCTGAGAACTAAGTAGTGTCTTTATGCCAGCTTATTTTTATCTTGCTCTTTTTCACTCACTTAATGCATTAGCTAAAACCATTAGGAACTAGCTCTCAACCCATGAGTAAGTAATAATATTACTGATTATTTTTCAAGACTCTCTCTAATACCTGTTTTTAAAAATAAGTATGACTTGTGTGGTAAGTGATAGTCTAATGATAACACTCACTTAGGGTAGCTGACTAGTCCTTAAACTGATTGCAGCCCACCTAACCTCCTACCTGTACAATCATTTGGCTGTTGATACTACAATGTCTGGGGGCTGCACATACTTACAAATTATCCTGCTGGTGTCCATGTGAGATAGGAGATTGCAAAAGCTTTCCCAGGGGAACCTGGAAGCTTGTTTCAGAGCCTGGAATTGAACTAATTCTCTTGAGCCTCACAGTAGGTCCTTAATCACAAAATCATTCCCTACTTTCCCCAAAGGGATTAAATGTAATAACTTGTATCATTTAAGGGCTTTTCCTTTTTAACACTTGAGGGTTTGAGGTGAACTTTACTAAGGAGTTGCATATCATGGTGTAAAATCTGCTTTTCAAAGGCAGAGAGTGGGAAATTGTGTTGCATGTGCAGGGTTTCATTGGGTCCTGCTGGCCCTACCTTAGGTAGAGAGCTGGCACCTCGTACACATAAACCCTAATCCATCCATCTGTGGCATGGGGAGGGTGCTGAAACTATGTTGTCTAAGGGAAGTAGTCTCAAGAACAGACATGAAGAATGTAGAAGAGAGTGTAAAGCGGTGTTTTGTTGCCATCTTAGGAGCTGACTTGAGCCTCTTGATTTCACACATGAAAAAAATCCAAGGGAACGCAAAGTAAAAACACTTTACACCTGCATTTGAATATAAGTGGGGTATTTCTGTGGGTATTTCCAAGAGGATTAGGTTTAAGTTAGTAGCATGACTGATGTGAAATCAGAAAAATAAAACCCAGAAGCTCTAAACTGTGTGTGTTCATGTGTGTGTACGAAGGCAATTGTGTTTGAAACGTTGAGTGTTTTTTTTCTGTATTTAAACAAGCAATCAACCCAAAAGAGTAACAAACACAGAAACTCACAGTGTCCTGAAACAAAAAACCCCAAACTCAGGCCTTGTAGGGTGTTGTCAACTAAATGCACTGTGGTTTTTTATTTTCCTGAGGAAACCTCTGAGCAGCTTAGTTTGGGTGTTTCTTTCATGGACTTGCTGTTTGCAGCTTCTGAAGTGATCTTAAAGTTTATTATGAGCTAAAATGGTTGCTTCTCCTTGAATGAGGTGTTTAGGTGAGGTATGCTCAATTTTAAATTGCTTAAAAAGGCCTGTGGTCCTTAAACATTCACAATACTGGGAAGCATGCCAGAACAGACTGATGTGCAGCAGACGGAACCATACAGGTGGGTAAAGGAACAGCAGCAAACAGAACTTTGACCAAGTAAATAAGTCCTACTGCATTTTAAAACAGAGCTGATACCGCTTCCCCTGTGGAAGAAGGGGCCCATTAGCTGAGGCATGCATTAGGGGAGCCAGTTGATGTCTCTGTGACCAAACCAGAGCTGTGCCCAGGGCATGGGTGCTGTGGGATCCCCACACCTCAGGGAGGGGCCTCAGGTGTGGGAGCATCAGCACAAACAGGCTCAGGCTGCTGGCCAGAAAAAGTAGAGGAGAAAGGCTGAGTTGCCACTGAGAATCTTGCTGTTGATTTCAGCAAGTCCAGCTACGTACAAGAGACTTAGCTGAAAGCAAAAGTACAAGATGGAAAATCACCTTTATCCTGGCCTAAACCAGGACACTGCCTTTGCTGCTCATCTGTCTGTTGCCTGTCAGTTTCTGGAGTTTTCTTCATTCTCCTCAAAGCTGCTGCCTGTGTGAGGAGGCTGTGAGACTGTGTGGAACAGCGGCCTTGCTGAGGATGGGTGTGAAGGGGACAAACTGCCAGTTGTAGTTTGTCTGGTCTTCAAAACTTTGTATTAAACCTGCGAATGAGACTAAATATGAAGTGTGGCTGGTGTCAGAGGCCTACAAGAGTTGTGTTGTGGACACCAAAGGGCTCTCGAGGTGTCCTTTCATAGATCCTGTTTGTTTTCTGAACTGCTTACCTGCATAGCAGTCACTTGAGGCCTATGTCATGTTTTACAAAGAGGAAGACGTATCAGATGAGATTTTAAGTAGAATGCTGCTCCAGCAATCATGTAGCAAAAGGAAAGATAACTTTCATCTGTAGTTAAGGCTGACATATGGCCCAGAGTGCTTGAATTATTGAATACTTTTCATATCGCTGGTAGTACTGCTGATTTAGTTGCCCTCAGGGCTCCTGTAGTGATATATTTTAAAGGCATTGTATTTTTCATCTTCCACTCTTACATCTTTAGCTGGATTGACTTTTCTGACAGAAAGCTTGGATTTAAAGTATTTTTCAGACAAACACCGGTGCTAGTCTGACCTGCTTTTGAACTTAAACATTGTATCTGGAGTAAATGAAAATGTTGCTGTTGAGATCAACTGGTTCTGCAGGGGTCCGGCAAAGTTTGAGTGACCGAGACAAGAGAAAGTGACTTCCTCATTTAAGGTGTGTGTTTTGGGGTATGTAACAACTTTCTGCAGTGTACCAGGGTAGTGGCTGCATATCAGTCTGTTACTTTCTGTGCACCAAAGGTCATGGAGGTGGGAAGAGGAGTGCGGGCTTCTGCCCTGGTGGAGAGGAGCAGCTGGCTGCCCTGGGTGGTCAGAGTTGCTGAGCATCAGAAAAACAGCTCTCACTGACAGCCCTTCACCAGGAGCCTGGGAATTAAACACAAATTGCAGAGGGTGAAGAGACATCTGAAGCCGCTCTCCTGCCCAAGCCGATCAAAATGCCACGGAAGCAGCGAGAGCCTGGTGGCTGCTGCAGCCCCACTGAGGGGAACAGTACCCTTGCTTTGACTTTTATTTCCACTGGCAAAATGCATGTGGCATGCGTTCTGCCCTCTGCACACCGGGGAGGAAAGTGCACTGCTCCCTTTGCCTGTGTTTTCTTTTATCCCGTTGCTTCAGCAGCTGGCAACTAGTGATGGGCAGGTGAGCCTCCTGCCAGGGGTGGGCAGCTCTCCTGCTCCACCTGGAAGGGCTGCCTGCTACCAGCAGTGCATCTGGAGGAGGGCCCTGCTGCAGGTAAGAGCTTTTTTATATGTTTATCTAAAGTCTATGAATTGCAAAGGCAGGCTTCAATTAATGCAGTTTTGCTTGTGCATATTGTTAAAAGGCTGTGTGTAAAAACCTTGTGGCACAGCAGGCACAGTTTTTTTCTATGCCTTATGGTATGAATCCTGGATGGGCTGTGGTGAAACTTGTCTTCTCAGTCCTCCTCACTCACATGAGCTGTGGGCTTCAAAAAAGATGATTTCTAGTGTTCTCCAAATGCAGAGCATGAGTAGGGAGCCTGGGGGTTATGTACCTGACCACATGTACCTTATGTATCTGTGCTGGCAGTAAGCTTTGATCTTTGCAACAGATGTGTTGAAAAATACAGATATACGTTAACTTGTTAATTGCTGACTGATGTTGCTGTAATGTCTAATTGTATGGTGATGGAAGCTTGATGGTTAACTATTTCAATGCTTTTTGGTACACTTCTATCAAGCTTTTCCTGATTTTGTATTCCTAAACAGTTTTTTCATAGTTACCTGTGATAATTAGTCCTGAGCATACAAACTTTGTGGTTTTAGGTTTTTTGTTTGGTTGGTTTGTTTCGTGGTTTTTGTGGGTTTTTTGTTTGTTTTTTGTTTTTTTGATTTTTAGTGGGCTTTGCTAGAGATGAGTGTGCTGCATGGGTACCAGGCAAGAAGGTGTTTCCTCCTGTGATAAGATATTTATGTGGTGCTTAGTTTTCCTTGTTCTGTAGGACAAATAAATGCTGTGAGCCTAAAGTCCTTAGCCTTTCTTTTGTGCTCACTTGTATGTTGTAAACTTTCTGGTGATGTTTGTATAAGTACATACTTTACTGGGTATTTTCCTCTTTGGTACTTCTTCCTCATCATCCTCTTATAGTGTTTAATGGGGTGTAACACTGTTGGGGATGTGAGTGAAATGTGTAGAGAGAAGAAAAGCTCCATTCTCCTGTCTGTTATGAAGGAAATCCTGTACAGTGTTGGCTTGATAGTACTTAAGTGACTTTGTCTTAGCAGCTTTTTAATATCCTTTCAGTGAGACGTAATAACTCAGAAATGCTCAATGCCAAATTCTGACGTCTTCTGTAATTACAGTTTTTTATTTCCAGGGTAAATTTTAGACTCAAGTGTCAGTAACTGAGAACTGTTCTGATTATTTTGAGATGTGCAGTGCTGTGTTTGTATGTGCTGCAACCTGTGTGTAGTGCTGGTTTTGTGTTGAGGCTACATTAAAAAAAATATTTAGATGCTCCAGTTCATCCCCATCCCTGATGTGTACAACAGTTATGCTGTATTCCTTAGTTATGATTATTTTCTGGTGTGTTTCGTTCCTGTTCATATAGTTCTGCAGCACATTTGTCTCAATATATGTGAGGTGATTTAAAATCAAAGCCTTCTTATCTAATAGAGGCAGAGGGTGTTCAGGAGTTGGGAGGCTCCTTGTAGATAAAAGCCAGCAACAGATGACTCTAAGGGTCGTGTGTTAAGTCCAAGAGCTGAGAGATGACAAAAATGGTGATGCTGATCTTGGATTTTCTTGCCTGTCACAGCTTTTCTGTGTACTTTTAGGCAAGGCTCATAAAAAGTGTCTGTAACTGGGTCTTGTTTGTGTAAAAATTTCTCTAAGTACCAATTTGGTGTGCTGGCAATGGGTACTCAAGATCTTCTGACTCTCTTGACCTCATCAATGAGAGACAAACATCAGAGAAAAGTCAGAGGATACAGGAGGCTGTGTGCAGTGTGTGCTAAATGCTGGGTGATAACTGAAGGCACTCCTTTAGGTATACTCCCTACAGTAAAAAACAAAACCCTGATGGTAAATAGAATTGTGTTGCTCCTTATCAAATAGTCACTTGAGAAGTGGTGTGTCTTCATTTACATATGCAGCCTTGTAATCAAAGTGTATGCCCTTCCTGGGGTGTTGCAGACCTTGTGGTGGACCAGACACCTTCAACTCAGACACGTCCTAGCAACTGAACATTTTATGTATCTGTAAAGCTTTGTGAAGCTTCCTAGGGAATGAAAAAACAAAATGAATCAATAATGTATTGCTTTGCTTTCTTTAGTAGCAATTTCCAGTGCACTTCACTGCAATCCAGCTGTGGGACAGTTGAGTAACATCTGCTTGGATCTTCTCTCTGACTTTTGGAGGGAGGAGTGCAAATTGTGAGGTTTGTGTAAAGTAATCAGCTTCATTGAAGCAAGAAGTCTAGTGCAAATGGAATGAATGGGAGGAGGAGGAGGAGGAACTCTTCTTGGAAATGTATCTGCTGCCTCTTGTGAGTTAAACTGAAATTGCAAGACCAGATAACTTGTTTCTTAGGGAAGCCGTGAGATTTCCATCCTCATCTTTACTGCAAGCATTTAGGCTTTTGGGTCAAATCTTACTGAGGTTTCTGCTACTGACAACTCTGTGGAAAGGTGGGGTGCAAAGACAAGCTGTAGGCAGGACAAATTGGTTTATCAAGCCAAGCACAGCCTGTGTGCTCTGGTGTGAGCACTAAGAAACCCATTTTCTGGCAAAACTTTAAAACAGCAAAGCAGCAAGGTAGTAAATAACAAAGACTTTGTTTCTGTCTGACTCGATTGGCTAAGTGGACTCTATCAGCAAACACAGCCAAAGGCAAGAGCTGGCTTTTGCTGCACATCTGGGTACAAGAAAGGGGAAGGTTGTGTTTCAGGTGGGAGATGGTGCCTTGGAGCTGCAGCTAGAAGACTTCGAGGTGTGCTGCAGCAAGAGAAATAAATACAGTCCTTGAACAGCTTAATTTTTTGTTTTGTTTTGTTGGTTTTAGTGAAAGGGAAAATACTTCTACTGGTGCTGTTTTCAAAGAAAACTGGTTTTGAAGTCCATATTTTAGACAGGATTTGGAGATGTATTGGGAGCCTATTAGAGACCACAGAGACAAGTTGTGGCTGTGAGAACAAGTCTCATATTGTTAAGTTTTAAGAAATTATTTTTTCTCTCAAAAAGATATTGTGAATGTTATACAAGTGTTCAGGTACCTCAGCAGAAGAAAGACATCTAATAACTGGGAAGGTCTTAATTCTTGCTGACAAGGATGTAATGTAGTAATGTACCTCAAGTTCGAGGGGTTTATTCATTCAAGTCATTCAACCAGCCTTTTTTTTTTTTTTTTTTTTCCCCTTTATTTTTCTTTTCCCTTTGTCCTTGTAGGGACTTGCTGAAAACCCCATGCATACATTGGCCTATCTGCTTTTTTCAACAATTTAGAGCTCCAACGGGTTAATTGCTTTAGAGAAGTCATCCAGATGAATGGGCAGAGCAGCTAATCTAACGATTCTGGGCTTACATCCCTGGCCAGGGTGGTGTTATTAATTACTCCTGCTGCTGGTTAGCAATCAGAGCTAGCACCTTCCCTATCGGGGCTGTCACACCTCTCCTGAGCTTGCTGAACGGTTCCTTCAGTGCCTTTTCTCCAGCGCCAAGCCTTCCCTTCATGCCCTACAGACTGGAGTCCCAAAGCAGTGCCCTAAGGGGTGAGGGAAGGGGGAAATGGCCCTTTCTGTGCCCAACCCTGCTCTGGGGCTTTTCACCTTGCTCACCCACAGGCTTGTGTCTGTGTGCTCAGCTGCCTCTGGCTGAGCTGCTCGCAGGAGCCTCGGGACCAGTTTTCCGGCTTTCTGGGAAGGGGCTGTGTGGGTTAGGCAAGCCGTGGCTTCAAAGTGACCGGGAGATGTCAGTGGTTTGTTGGGACAAACGGGAACCCGGAGGGTTATTTGTCAAGTTTTTGACTGCGTTCCCAGGCTGGAGCAGCACCCGCTTGGGCTCGCCTTTACCTCAGGGGTTTGAGACAGCCCAGAGCTGCTGACTTGCTCCAGCTGTTGGTGGTGGAAACAGACACCGGGATGAACCCCAGAGTCCTCGGAGGGCCACGCGTGGGTGTGCTGGCTCTCCAGGACCCACGGAGGCAGCTACGGAGGAAGCCTCCCCGAGGCTGGACAAGGAGGAGAACCCCGGCCCTGGTCGGGCAGAGCGGTGCCGGTGTTTACAGGCTCCGTTCCCGCTCGTTCTCAGCGGCCGGGCCGTCCCCGAGGAGCTCCCCGAGGCCCCTCCTCCCGCGTTGCCTCCGCGCTGCCTCCGCGGGGCGCGGTCGTTCCGCCTGTGTCCGCCAGGGGGCAGCGGAGCACCGGGCAGCGCCGGGGCGGGGGGGGGCGGAGCGGCCCCGAGGGGCGGGAGGCAGCGGGGAGGGGGGACAGGGGACAAGGGACAGGGAGGAGCCGGCGGCACCGCTTTAAATGGCGGGGGGTAAGGGCCTGCTCCTCCCGGCACGGCTGTGGGGAGCGTGTCCGTGTGTTGGGAAGGAAGCGTTGGGAAGGGCTGTGCCGGCGGGGAAGGGCTGGTCTGACAGGGTACAAGGACCCCGGCGTTATAGGGTAGGGGTGGCTTCTGGAAGCCTTCAAAAAGAGGAGGGAAGGAGGTGGGGGAGAGGCAAGAAGAGACATTAAAATACTGTGTCTGAGCTTTGCTCAGTTAGGTGGGGGTGCTTGTCGTGTGGGGCGGGGTGTTTATGTCACAAAAATGTGCTAGAAGTTACTGATCTGACACCCACCTCTATAAATACCATATTCTACAGTATTTTTATCCATTCAGTATGAAGCCTGTTCTGGCAGATGCTTAAGCAAAGAACAGAAAGGAAAAGCAGAGCTGCATGACAGAGGACTTTCTTCTCTAGACTGAGGGTATCTTGTGCAATCCCCTCCTCCAACTGCTTGAAGGCAGCAAGTTGAACAACCAGGGCTGTGTGAGGTTGGTCTTGGGGGTGCCATGGGCAAAAGCTGGATGAGGGGCCACAGCCCTCAAGCAGGGCAAAGGAGGAGCAGCTTTTCTGGGAGCCGTGCACCCAGGCCAGCCCATGCCCACACTTCAGTAGCAAGCTGCAAAGGTGTCAGGGTTTAACACTGGCCCAGCAATTAAACCAAATAACAGATGCTCTCTATTACAGAGAGCCCCCTCTCCTCCCTGATAGAGAAAGGAGATAGAATAAGGGAGAGAGACTTATGGATTGGAGACTAAACTACACAACTTTAATAAAGAAGTAATGATAAATACGAAAAATTACTAAATATGTACAAATATACAGGAAAATTAATACCACATACTCCTCCCTTTCCCCCAATAACTCTCACGTCACCACCGAGGCTGCAGGGCAGCCCTGGGAAAGTCCAGGCTGGAATCCTGGAGTCGGCAGCAGTTGGGATCTGGAGGCAGGAACACACAGATTCAGGCTGGCATGGATCAGGACCACAGGCACAGGGACGGACAGAATCCTCCCAGGATGCTGAAGCAAAACCAGGAACAGGTAAAGAAGGGAAGCAGGAAGGGCTTGACCCTTGTGATCCCTCAAATTTATCCTGACTATGACGTGTATGGGATGGAATACTCTGTTTGGTCAATTCTGGCATCTGTCTTGTCTGGTCCTCCCCAAAGGAGGGTTCAGCTGGGACCTCCTTACTCCTTCTGGAAGGTAAAATGTTCCTCAGAGCTGAGCAGTGTCCTGCACACCAGTCTCACTGCTTGGCTCTGCACACCAGTCTCCATCTGTAACTATAAACATTGAGTGTTATCAGTCCTAGAAGCAGACACTGTCTGAGAAACTTGCTGTTAATTTCAGCAAGTGCAACTACTTACAAGAGACTTAACTGAAAGCAGAAGTACAAACCAGAAAATCACCTTTATCCTGTCCCAAACCAGGACAAAAGGAAGGCTCTGTAATACCTAGAAAAATCACCAGTCCTCACTTTGCTCTTTAAGATTGTTAATTGAAAGTTGCTTTATCTGGGGAAAATTAAAGGTTTTTTTCTATCTTTGTACCTGTGCTCTGGCCCTGTTCTACCACTGAAAGCTTGCATAGCAGAACTGGGGAAGAGAAGGGCATAAGGTTGTTTTTGGGTTTCTTCCCAGTTTCTTTGTTCTGCTTCCCACCTGGAGTGTCTGTAAGAATGAAAATTTGTAATGAAATGAAAAATTTTGCAAAAAAGATGTAAATTTCCATGCAAACACTGACATGGTTTTGGTTCAGAGAGGGAAATGCTCTTTGCCAACTTCCTCTGAGTTTTAAAAACAGCCAAACAAAAATACCCCCAAATTAGAAATAAACACCCCTGTTTCTACCCACCCAGGGTAACCCTGGTGTTTGGGGGCAGTGAGGCCCACAGGTGGGTATCCAGGAGAACACCTCCTGTTCAGAATTCCCTGCACCCACCTAACCATTACACCTGTAGAAAATTGTGCCTTACTTCTGGTTTGCTATGGTAACACATAGCAAACATAGGCTGGCTTATCTACTAAGAATCTCCCAAATATCCTACTGAAAGTATTACAGCACTTAAACACTTTCCCCCCTCCCCAAAATTCCCCGAGTTGGAAAAGCCCCCTTTGCACATCAGGCTCTCTCCTGCCTTCCCCCATGGCAAAGCAGGTTGGAAAATGCTTTGTTGTAAGCCTCAAGTGAGGCTCTGAAGGAAAGAGTTTAATTTCATTATTTGTTGTGGGAAGTGAACAAAATTAGTGCCTGTGCAGGGCAGGCAGCCACGTGGTGCTGGGCTCTGTGCAAGAGAGGTGCCCTGCCTGCTGCTTTTTTGCACAGCTGTGCAGTTATTCTTGCCAATTTTGATAATGAAGCTGATCCCTTTTAATAACTTACTGGGGAACTGAGAAGTCTTCAGAGAGAGAAATACCTGCTCCTTTCTTCACAGGGTGGAGCGTGGCTGTGACTTGGAGGTCACCAGGTCTGGGGCTGCCAGGGACACCACCAGCACCTGCCTTGCAAAGCTCTGAGACCTGCCAGCACCAGCCCCGGGTAGGCAGGACCTTCCTGTGCTGCTGGGGCATCTGTGCTGGCCTGGCCAGAGCAGGGTGCTTCATGCCAATGTACTGTGGCTGTCTGTCCTGGGAAACTGCATCCCCTCAGAAATGGGATGGTTTTGCACCGTGGAACACAAGGGAACCCATCCCACCAGTGTGCAAAGCCACCTCCTGTGCTTAGGCACAAACTGAGTTACCTGATTAATGTTAGTGTTCATATGTACTTTCAGCCTGGGCTAATTTTAGAGCTTGGGATAAGGATGATAATGGATTCAGTCAGTCAGAAACAGCTATTCTGCTTTGAATACACTGAGCTGGATACAGAAGAATTTCCCTACAGAGGCAAGTTGTTTAAACTAAGCAGGTTTTGTCTGTGTTCTGCATCATCTGCAATTAGCCAGCAGGGCAGCACCCCACTTGGGAGCTGGCACTGGGCTCAGCCATGGTCCTCAGTGCCCATGTGGCTCCCTGTCCCCTGCAGAAAGAGCCAGTGGGTCCTCTGGGTCACCCCAACCTGCCAGCCACAGCCTTTCCCCATGGGATGGAGTACCTCAACCCCTCCTGATGGCAGAACTTCAAGTTCCTTGGAGACACAGGCTGGTTTGGGTGTTTATCTGTGGTATCCCTGCAGGTGACAATTTTCTGGCTGATTTATTTGTTTCCATTTGAAATTAAATTGTTTTGTCAAAAAAGCGACACAGCAAGGTGAGATAATTGGAATGTTTTGGAAAAGCACGAGGAAGAGAGTTTAAATATTTTTTTCCCATGGATAGAAGTTCTCTTTATAATCTTTCTCCTGTGCATCTGTGTTTGGGATTCACTTCCACAGCTGCTTGTCCCAAGTGCAGCACTGTGGGACATGGTTATGCCACCACTATCATGGGCCTGGGATGGACAGTGGGCAACACACTGCCCCTAGGAGGGTACCACAGCCACAGCATGCAGGGCTCTACAGAGATGTTGGTATTTTAGGAAAGTCTTGAAAATAATCAAAAATCTGCCTGGTCTCTTCTTTTAAGAAAAATCTTTCCAGAGAGATAAAAGGGCCAGCCCCTTGCCATCCTCCCCACACAGGGTGTTCCCTGCCCTGTGCCCACCCCAGCTCCTAGGTTAGCCATGTGCTGAGCTGTTGAAAATATTGGAAGTGAGAGCTTGGTGTAGAGGTCTGAAGTGAATGAAGGATGGCAGGGGAGTTGTTCATGAAGAAATGGAGTGGGAGAAAATTGCTGTGGATCAATGTAATCTAATTTTTTTACTTCTGTGATTTAAATACATGCTTTAATAATTTATTAAGGGGGAGCATCTAACGGGCAGGAGGGAAATGATAAAGGATGATTTAACAGAAAGCAGTACAGGGCAATAAAATATTGAAGCCAGTCATTAAAGTGTGCATGATGTCCAGGTAATTAAAGATGGGAGAGAGAGAAGATGAGACAGAGTTTGTGTGTTGGGTGAGAAGCACTGCAGGACCATTAAAAAGTCCCCTGGATGTGAGCTTTGTTATTCTGGGCATTTCCATGCAGATCCTAAAGAGCACAATAGGCTTATAGGGTCTTTCATCTGGGAATTAGATTTAAGCTTAAAACTGAAGAAATACAAAAGGACACTTCTAGTTCTCAAAAGTCATCATTCTTTTTCTTCTACTGTTATTTTAGTTCACAGGAAGGGTTTGATTTGTCTTGAGCTTCTGGGCTTGGGGCAGAGCATCCCCAGAGCAGCCCTGCAGGCAGCCCAGTGCTGTCAGGGGCTCTGGTGCAAACAGCTGTTGAGGCATCACCCTCTTGCAGTGCTGTGTGCCTGCCCTATGGCCCATTTGTGGGAGAAAGTAAAAGCAGACAAAAGCTGCTCCAAGGTGTGTTAAAGGGAAACATTTTCACTGCTGACACTGCCCATCCTCGGAGAGGAAAAGGACTGAAACTTCACAGCAGTGACAGTAATGGGGCAAAAATAGCAAGAAGTGGCACATTGCACTGAAGCTTCAGCAGATCTTGTTCAGATGTTTGAAAGTAAGTATTCAACTGAGTCTCATCAGGATCATAAAAGGTGGTAAAATTTAATTCTTCCTCTACTTGTGGGAGGGCCTCATACAGGGACTGCAGGTCCTGTTCTCACCACATCTTTGCGCTTGCTTTTGTAAAAACATTTTAGAGGCATCATCTGGTAAACATCAAGAATAGAGGACTGTGGTGTTGTTTTTCTTATGATATCTTTAAGCTCTTTGCAACATGCTGTTCAGGTTTCTGGACATAATTTTGTATTAAATTGTATGTGCTAGGAAGGTCGTGTTCTGCCTGCCCAACAAGAACTTGTCTGAGACACCAGTTTGATTTTTCTACTTCACTGGAAATTTCTTCCTGATAATCCTGAGTACATTCCTTAACTGGAATCTCTGTCTCTGGTGATGGGACAGTGCTCAGGCTTCTGTGGGGCTCAGTCTGATGATGAAAGTGTACAGAAATACCACTGAGAATTAATTTATTGCTTCTTGTGTGTTTGATTTTGGACCCAACAACAGTAATCATAGGAAATAATAATTTGGATAGATTTTCTATATATTTAACATTTTTTAAAGTTTACTCTACAGAAAAACAGCATTAACCTCAAAATTCTGGTTGTTGTCTGTTTCAGTGCAAGTGAACACAACCCAGTCATCTCATCTCGTATTTCTTGTTAATAGTACTTAGTGATTAGTATGTGGTAAGTGATTTAGTAAAAGCTATTTAGAGGCCAGATTTTTCAGGGAGCTCTTACAGTTTCACAGTACCACTACTAGTGGGCTGGATTTCAAATACATACACATTTGGTTACTGTTTAGCAACCTGAAAAACTATGGGAGCATTACTTCTGGTATGCTCACTCTAACTGGCCTGTGTGTGTTTGGAAAGGTTTGTACCCCTGACGTTGCTTCAGCAGAAAAGCACTCAAATAAATAAATGCAATGGTAACACTTTGCCAAACCTTGTTCCAGACAAAATCCTTCCTCCTGCTTTCCCTCACCTCTCATTACCACAGACACCTCCTCTTACCAGGCTTTCATCCCCCATGTTTCTGCAGGGCTCTGGAGTTGTTGGTTGGAGGAGCCCCACAACAGGGACAGGAGTTGGGGCAGAGAGGCTGAGGGGAGTAATGGCTTTTGCTTTGTACATCTGTCAGCTAATGCTTAACTAATGCAGAATTACTGTCAGCCTCCTGCAGAGCTCACTTTCCTCTGCACCTGAATGCGTAATGACTCTGTGGCAAGGAATTAGAAATAAATGCTTAATGGCTGGACATTTAGAAAACTAGGAAAGCAGCAGAAATTTGTCACAGTTGTCTCAATGGTGTGGGGCAGTGGGTGCCAGTGGTGCAAGGCCTCCCATGATGCTGGTGGCCGCTGGGAAGCTTTCACCCACCAGATGTGACCATGCTGAGGTGCAGTGCTGCCTGGGACAGCAGCTGCTGATGCCTGGGAGATGCTGTCCTGGTTTGGGGGCTACCTCCCCTCCAGGGGTGGCTCTTTGGGCAGGAATCTGTTCCCAGTGCCAAACCCCTTGCTGGCATCACAGCTCTCCCACAGCAGTGCTGGTGCATGGGGCTTCCCTGGGGCTGTGGAGCACCCTGGAGCCACTGTGGTGCTTTGCCCCAGAGAGCAGAGCAGTCCCAGTGCCGAGCTCTTGTCGCTCAGTTTGCAAACCCCTCTGGAACCATGTGGGAGGAAATATGTTTTCTAAATGTTAGTCATTACCAGCTAATGGAGATGTTAGGAAATGAGGTGAGCTTGGAGATGCGGGGGTGGCCAAACACAGGCCAGTGGGGAGGGCTGTGCCACCACAGGGGGTTGGCAGGATGTGGGGATTTGCTATGGGCAGCCCTGAGAAAGCCTATTTCTCAAAAAAATTACTGTTGGAAATATTAACCTGTCTATTAGTAGGATGGGAACAAATCCCAAATGACATCTCCTTGCAGTGGGGACTATGTTCCCCCTCACCAGTGTCCCTTCCATGCCCTGGAGGGGCCCCAATGTACTATGAACAATCCTATACTGCTTTGGGGCAAAGTGGAATGGATTAGTTTTCACCAGTTTCAGCTTGGCCTGGGCAGTAAGAGACTGTGGTGGCCTGACCTGGTGACTCAGTGACAGCTGAGGCTGGCCATGCTTCCAGCAGGTACTGCTGGGCTCAGTGGTGATCCTTCATCCAGGGTCCAGTTCAAGCTGCACATCTCTACATGCCTCCCATCTTGATGGATCTTTGGAAAACAGCATCGACCTCCCTGCTTTGGGCAGGAAGAGCTGATGTGCACAGAAAGATTTTCAAGGTAGAAACATTTCCATTAGTGCTGTTGACAAAGATGGGCATCACCTTCAATGAGTTGTGGTATCCTAATTTCACACTTGGTTCAATAGCAGCATTAGATCATGACTGAGCTGGGCTGAGACATCTGTTATGGGTGTTCAGTTGTGAGCTCCTTGTTTCAAGGGTGACAGCAAGAATGTTCCCTGAGACAGTGTCTTTATGTTGTTTTTTGGGTTGGTGTTTGTTTTTTGTTTGTTTCTTGTTTAGATTGTTTTCCCATGCACTACACGCTAGCTATTTTAGAAAAGAATTGCATTGGAAAAATTTAAATCTACCATAATTTCTCAGTACAACCACCAGGGAAAATACCGCCCCGTGTACAAATGTTGAATGAGGTTTTAAAAGCAAGTGGTGTCAGAGGTGACTGGTGTTTTGTCTTTGAAATAGTGCATGAAATATGTATTTGGAAACACAGACATGAGCTGTGAGTGCAGAGCAAAGGCTGGGGCTGCTGGGCCATGGTGCTGCAGTGGGGGATGCCAGGTGGCCACGGCACGAATCGGTGCTGGGCTGCTCGGCCACTCAGCCACCCTCACATGGACACAAGGACGTGCAGCATACAGCCACTGACCCTGCTGGCAGTGCCCTCTTTGGGAGCACAAATGGTGCCTTGATCCATGGCCACGGTCCTGTCAGCCTGCACGGCCCCAGGCCACGCATACTTTTGACCCATAAATATAGAATTATATATATACTGCTTGTTGAGGGTTATGTCCTTCAAGCAATGTGCAGCTCTGGTAGGAGATGCCCAAACTTGCCCTGGCAGCCTACTGCCATTCCCAGCAGTGCTCTGGGTGCACAGAGTGGCATGGATTAGCTCTGAATCCATCTGCTGCCCCCATACATGTGGGGTCAGGCTCTTTGCAGGAGTCAGCAGAGCTCCCACTGCTTGTTAATAACCTAAGCCTGGAGCGAGTCCTTGGTGCTGGGATTTAATAGGGCCTGGAGTTATTAAGGTATCTTAAAAATGGAAACCACAGTTGAGGTACCATCTCCAGATTGCACTAATGGAAGCATCATTCAATTTTACTTAGCACAAGCAGGTGTGGTCATTAAAACAGCTTTAAACAAATATCCTGTGCATGGTGGAGTCTAGGAAGAAATTGTGCACCTAACCTCAGTGTTTCTGCACTAACTCGTTTGCTAGGATAATACAAATGATGCTTAACTAATTTAAAGAATTAGTTTAGTACAGGCTTATGCTTTTTGAAAGCAGATTTGAAAGTTATTACTCATGAGCCATGTGAGTCATGAGCCCATGACTCAGGGCTCCTTTGGAGATCATGGTACCTCAAGCAAGAGTTTGCTGTTAATGATGTGTCTGAGGCAGGGTGAGCGCTGTGAGTTGGCCTGGGTTGAGTTGGTGTAGCCTTATTCCTTGTGTCTTACCACTCGACAATGGTGATGCTTAAATTGGAGGGGAAAATAAAAAAAAAAAAAAAGGCAAAAACAGGGGAAGGGGTTAGGCTATTGACTAACCCACAAACTGACTCTGCTGCTGGACTTTGGCAAATTTGCCACCCCGATCCCTAGGCCATACCAAATGCTCAGTGGCCTGGCAGACCTTTGCCATGTGGGGAATTTTTGGCTTAATGTACTTCCAAAGAAGGTAACCCGAACTGCTTTGGGAAAGTGTCCTAAGTCCTGATGCAGATAGACCACAAAGCTGCCAGGGCCCAACTACTTTGAATTCATAGGTCCAAACCACCAAATTTCTCTGTTTTAGAGCCTGATCTCCTGTAATCTGCCAGTGCAGCAGAAACAGGAGCTCTTGCCCAGCATAGTTGTACTGCCACATGAATTACTTGCTTTTTTCCCTGAAAAGTGCCAGCGCTATAGCAAGAGTGTTTTGAGAGTCCAGCTTTATTGTAACCTGCTGATTCCAAGTCCAATTTATTCCTTTAACTGGTAAAGGGATGTTTTTTTCCCTTACTGTGGGCATGGTGAGCCAGCCTGGCATCAGGTTGGAGCAATTCCTTTTCAGGGATTGCCATCAGTGGCAAAGATTCTGCAGGCTGAGTTAAGCCCTCAGAGACATCCATGCTGGGACACGTGCACATCTCCAGCTGTGATCAGTGTGGCCAGAGGGACTCTGGTCCCCAGCACTGCTGCATCACCAGCTCACTGCTCTCACTGGGTTGAGTTACATACGGTCTGTTGGCAGGTAGGACAAGTACACAGTTGTTATGGGTAAAATGGTCTGCCATGTCCTGTGCCAGCTTCCATCACTTACAGATAAAGAAATGATCTTATGTTTGGACCATAGTCTTAGAAATACTACTAGAGCAACCACAGTGACCTCTCAGCTTTCTACTCTTGGGTCTCCTAAAGCTGTGCAAAATTAAGGGGAGTCTGCTCAGCTCTTACAGGGCTCCTGCACCTCATAATGGGCCAAGGAAGTGACAGACATGGTACCCTTGCCTAGATCCATCTGGGCCAAATATTAGCTACAGCCACATCCAGCTGTCAAATTACTTAATTGGACTGGAGGTCCCAGTGTGTTCCAGGGTTTAGATCCCTTTCAAAGAGCTATTTCCACACTCTGCTGAAGTGTTCCCCACAGCTCTGGCACTCATCTTCTAACAGCCACAGCTCTAATTGTTTTGTTAAATTTTGCACACAGTTTGTAGCATCCATTATCTCTTTTACATCATTCCTTTTGAAGAGGAGGGCTCCACGCAGGCTTATTCACGTAGGTCCAGCAGACCTAAAAAGTTCACCTCATCTTGGTACAGCACCATCTGCAGAAATCTGAGCATAAATGCAGAGCAAGAAAGGGCAGCAACAACAAGAGCAGAAGAAAGCAGTGTGCCTGGGAGAGTGATATGAGGAGAAAAAGAGAGAATTTTCTTTGATGTATTTGTTTCCTCTTATTAGTATCCATCTAGTGGTGCTCAGGCTGAGGTAGCTGACCTGTCCAAAAGTTAGTGATCCACAGACAATCCACTCCCAATAGTGCAAAAGTACAGACATCACAGAATGAAAATAGCAGAAGTCAAGATGAAGGAGGAAACCATGGGCTGCCAGATATGAGTGGGAATAATCTAAGTTCACCCAAGTGGCAGAGGTACTATCTTAGTTTGTGGAGAGTGAGGGGAAAAAAATGTCTTAACAATTTCACTCTCCCACCTATAAGCACATCTCTTCTGTGTTTTCTGTGCTGCTACGGATAAAGACTGCCCATGCTTGAAAGGACCTGGCAGGGTATGAGGTCAACCTTATACAATTTCCTCTAATTGTGTGGGTCTGGCTGACCTCCTTCTTCCAGCACAAGGAGGGAAAATGGCTGGCAGAGATGACAAAGGAAAAATATGGCCAAAACTTTGTGGCAGGAGATTGCCTGTGATCACAGACCACCATTTTCATGACATGGGCTCTGTGTGTGAGGGTGTTCTGGCTCCTCACTGCTGCCTGCTGGGCACAGCAGCCCACAAAGGATGTGGCAAAAGGCACGGGGCATTACACACCTGAATGAGCCTGCCCTGCCTGGAGCAGATGGCAAGCTTAGGTTTACCCCATGTTCATCTTTCTCTTCCTCTACTGAGGCATGGGGTTGCTCTGCAGGTAGGAAAAGGGGAGGAAATACACATTTGTGTGCCATCAACCAGCCCTGTACTCTGGTGTGTGGCTGACTCCCTTGGCTGCAGGTCCTGGAAATGTTATGTCCCCTTTCAGCTCCATTTCTTCATTTAGAGAGTGCTTTTGTGCTGCAGAGGGTGTTTTGCTGTTTTTCTGGGAGATTTGCATGAGTGAAAGTGATGGCTCATCCCCTGGGTGACCACTGCCAGGGCATCATACAGTGGCCCCCAGCCTCCCCTCCAGACCAGAGGAGAGTGTGTCTTGCAGCTCTCCACAGTGACACTTGAACAGCTTTTCCCAGTAAAGTTCTTGAAATTTTTCTAGTCTTGGAAGGAGGTGTGTTGGGCATTGGTACTAGCTTAAAAGTTTATTTGAATTGCTCCCTGGAGACAGTGCCAGCTTTGTGTTCATCTCTGTTGGAAAGAGACGAGAAGAAATTTCACAGAGACAGTAAGTCAATATTGGCTCTTATAGGTATCACTTCATAATAATGCCTTTTGACAAATGGATGTCAGTTCTCCAGAAACTCTAGCTCAGGAAAGCAGAAAATGAAAACTTGCTGGAAGTTTTTATTGCTGATGCTTCATGTACAATCACAGGGAGTTTGCACCATCTCCTTTCTCAGCAACAGTTCCTAAGGAGATGAAAATATAATAGATGGACAGCAGTAAAATAAATCACTAGCTCTTAAAACTATGGAAAATAGTATCACAGGGAATAATTACTCAGAACCACTAAACAGTTCTGTAAAGAGGAAATGTTTTTAAAAAGATTTCTCTCAGCTAGAAGAAGCTGCAGGATGTGCCCACTAGGTCTCTGGCTGTGCTGGCCCAGGGGCTGGGTTGCTAACAGCAGGAACTTGCCATGCTGTGAGAATGCTGGGCTGGGGGAGCAGTCTGCTCTCCCCTCCTGCAGCAGGACCCCTGGTGCTGATGGCTGCAGCTCCAGCTCTATGGGCACCTGAAGGCCCCGGGGTCTGTGAGTCCTCTGGGTCCACTCCCTGCACGTCAGGTTGTAAATGCACTTTGGAGCATGTAAGGACTATCCCCTTGCTTGCCCTGATGAATTCTTGCCTTTACAAGAGGAAAGGTAAAATGCTCCAGAGGAGCCTGTGATTGCCATTGACTCTTGTGGGAGATCCAAATGCTCAACTCATTTGCAGTGATCCTCCTCAAAATGCAGACTTATTTATCTTCTATATGAGAGGTGGTCTACTGGAGCTTGCAGAGGCAAATCAGAAAACTCTACTGTCTACACAGAGGAGAATTTATCAGCTCTTTTCCAGATTTGTCATGTTTGCCTGTCACCTGGAAGCATATACTATGTCCAAGCTACCTCAGGGTCCCTTTCATTCATAAAACCTTGGTTCCTGGCAGGAGGTGGTAGTGGGGTGCCCTGAATACCTAGGGCTGCATCTGAATTTTGCAGGGAAAATGCAAGGTGAGGTCTGGAGCAAGGTGATGTCTGAAGCTTGTTGCTGAGGATGCCCTCACATCTCAGGGCTGTCTTTCTCTGCTACTCTGCTTATCCAGAAAGCACACAAACCTTCCAGCCTTAAAAACTTCCAAACAAGGATCCTGTAACTCTCTGAAATGGGCTACTTTGCCTGGCAAGGCTGAGCAGATTATTCACTTAAAATTCAAAGAGTTGTGTTGAAAAACTTTCACATTAAAGGATTTGGGAAAATTTAGGACCAGATAATCATGGGAGCACAGATTTGGAGGAAATCTTGGGAACGTCTTGGTCTGCCTCTCTGCTGTCAAACAGGACCAGGCATATCTAGACTATCACTTGCTCCTTGCTTCATCTGATTTGGAAAAACAAGCAAAGAGAAAAGGTCTGGAGCATCTCTGGAGATGTCTTCCTCCTGAGCTTCCTCCATACCAGGCTCAGATCTCTCCTGCTGCTACTAGAGAGCATCATCCATGTCCTGGAGCAGCACTGATTTGCTCCTCTTTGCAAAACTCTTCACTTCTGGGGAGGCTGTAACCTTATCTTCCCTAAGCTTCATCTCCAGTAGACCAAATACATTAAACCTGTCCTCCAAGGCCATGTTTTTAAGCTGCTCATTGTTTTTTGCTCTTCTCCTCTAGACTTTCTGCAGCTCATGGTGGGCAGGTGGGTGGGCAGTTGGCCTGGTGCAAGGCATTGCTGCTGCTGGTAGCTGCATCCCACTGCTGACTTTTCCCCTCACATTACTCAGCAGGGATGGGGGCTGTGTCTGGGACTCTCCTCACCTCCTTCAAGCTCCTTTACAAAGGTCTCACCTCACTCCCACTGAAGAAGACACCAAGGGTTGAACTGAGACAATGGCTGGACCTGGACCTGGACCTGGACCTGGACCTGGACCTGGACCTGGACCTGGACCTGGACCTGGACCTGTACGCTCCTGCTTCCTGGGCTCACACCAGCTCCTGCCACACACTGCCAGGGAGTGGGGGCACCCAGCCTTGTCTGCAGCTGGCATTAATGCCACCAGAGCTGGCTTCTTAGAGCTGCAGAGAGGTGAAAAGGATCCAGTCCCCTCCTCAGTGAGTGGGGCCATTGTGTACATACAAAGCCTGCAGCCACCTCTGGCTCTTGCACTCTTTGCTCCAGTGCTATCTTGCACAGAAACCCTGATGTATTCAAATTACATTTGTAAGATCTTTAGGCTACTGCTTGTGATTGTCAGTAACTTGTGATTGTCAGTAGCTTACAAGAGCTTTGCCTGACCTTACTGAGGAGATTACATGTCAGTCTTGCTAGACATGTTTTCAAAAGCAGCCTTTAAATCTGTGCACTGAAATTGCAGTGTGTGGATAAACAGCCCGATGGTGCCAGAGGGTGGCTGGTGATTGCAGGTGGAAGGGTGTATAGAAAAAGCCCTGAATGAACAAGTGTAGAGGTTGACCCAGGGCTATCTCGGAAAACGAGAGCACTTCATCTTCTTTTCTAGCTTTTCTACCAAGCCACAAATATTGAACAGCCCTCTCAAGTCATTTGAGGATGTTAGGATGTACAAACAGAACAAATGCAAAGATGCTACCTAATAAATAAAGTTACAGGGTGACTTGCCAGCATGGTGATGATACAGCAACCTGACATGCCCAGAACACCACATGACCACAGACCTTTGGGGGCTTATGCACCAGGGCCAGACCTGCACCTCACAGCACTGCTCCCCAGGCAACCCTGAAGAAATCCAATCCCCTCTTTTTTCACTCTGAAGGCTCCGTGCTGAGCTGCTGTAAGAGCCCATGGAGAGCTAGTCCATGGAGAGCTTTCCAGTTCCACTGCCTAAACCCTTAGATATGCCCCTAAATCTTATGTTAACAATAAAATGTGAAAATGCACACATCCAGGTGAAGGCTTCATGTAGAATAGAAGCAGGAGTCTCAAAAATATCTTAACTACATCAATATTTTGTTTAATAGGATAGTTTAATAGGAAGGACAGTTATATATATAATTTACCAAGGACTTCCTACCTGCCTGTTTTCCTGAGTGCTATGGTGGTAATCTTGGCATTATTACTAGGTAGACAGACATACAGATTTAGCTTTTAATGTAAAAGAGCTTCTACAGGTGGGCAGTGGTTTTCTAGTTTGTTACTCCCCATGCTGTGCAATCATACTGGGCTGCCCATTGCATGGGGCTTTTTTAAGGCTATGCAGGATTCAGGAGTGTGAAATGTTAGATGTGGATATGACTTCATGGGGAAAACAATAACAAATATGTTGAGAATAATGCATACCCCAGTATTTTTAAATTTTGTAGTTTAAGAAATCAGACTTTAATCCCAGAAAGATTTAAGATGAGAGTCATCCTCCTTTTGCCTCATGCAGACCTCAGTAACCAGCAGCTTAAGGAAAATAGAATATAACTCAAAGACTGCATAAAACTACAGCTGGCTATAAATCACAAAATTTAACCTAACATCCCATCTCTCCTATGCTTTACAGATTGCATTACTTTTTAGGCTGGTATTTACCATTTTAAAGGTGACTGTTACAGATTAAACCCATTTAAATTTTGCCACCAAAAAGCATCCAATGCTTTGACTTGGGGTAGCTACCATGGCAAGTACTATTTCTTCCAGTTAATTTTAGACATCAAGAAAACCTAATTCCTTCGGGTTGTTTTTGGTGCCACAGCCTGAGAAAGCACAGCTCAGTGTTGGTGATCTCTTTTCCACAGGGGCTGCTGCAATGTGTGCTGCTCCACGCAGCTCCAAAAGAACTGGGGCTGCTGTAATTAATGTAGCAAAACCTAGCTTCTGGTGGCAGTCAATTCCTTATGTTTATGTGGTGAGGAGTGCTAAAGGTTGTGGTTTAGAAAAAGAAAAAAGTGGAAGAGAAAAAGGAAAAAAAAGGGAAAAAAACCCCAAACAGCAGCTGGGATGAGACCAGCTCCTGTCCACTGAGAAACAGGCTGTATTGGTGGGCCTGAAGCAAGGTGGAGAGAGTAAGGTGTGCACCTCGGGTGTAGAGGCCCCAGCTTGTCCATTTTCCTGAAAACAGATGCAATTATGGTAAAAATTGCACAGTAAAACTCTCAGGGTGACTCGGGGCAATGAAACCGAATGCTGGGGTGGGAGCTCTGGTGGTGTCACCTCCCTGTCCATTACCTGGTGTCCAAAGGAGATGTGGGTATAAGGAGCAAGGAGCAGGAAGGGCTGGTGCTCTCCAAACCAGTCCTGGCTTAAAATACACACCTCACTATCTTGGCGAAAATGAACAATTTGTGTATTTGAACTAGAATATCCTGAATCCACTCAAGCTCCTGCTGCTGAACTTCTGCTGCCTGCTGTGTTAAGGTTTCATGCTGCATCTTCCTGGGTTTTGCAGTGCTCAAACCAGCAATGCAGTGTGGCCATGATGTCGTGAGGAGGTTATTGACACAGGAGTGATCACAGATTTCTCTTTATGAGGATTAACCACGGAGACAGTTACACTTAAGTATAAGCATATGCTTAATTTGATTTTCATACCTGATATAGCATGGTGATTATTGACCAAAGTGTTTGAACTCAGATGAAAGCTTCTCCACAGACTGAGGAAGGCATACACCAAAATTACTTGAGCTGAAATTGTCTGCCCATGGGCAGCAACCTTCTCCAGAGCCAGAAAGGCTTGCAGGGAGGCCGCACATCCCTTCCAGGGGGGCTGGCTCCCACCAGTGTGTATGTTTTCTAACCCAGCATGAATGGGTTGCATGAGGGCAGATCAACAGCCTGGCTGAGGCCATGCTCAAACCTGTCTGCTTGTGAGCCCTGGAGGGGTGCCTGGCATCCACGCATCAGAGAAGGATGCCTGACATTGGTGCATACAGCAGATGATGCCCTAATTCAGTTTCCAAACAGCATTTTGCATCTAGGTTATGCTGACAAGGAGCACCCTGCAGCTAAGCAGAAAAAAAAATCCCAAAATTTGCATGTACAGGGGTTTGCACCAGTTTCTTTGCAGCAGGGTACAAGAAGCGTGAGTGAAACTGGGCTGCAGCTCCCACAGGCGGGCAAAGCCCAAACCCTTTGCCAGGCCAATGTCACTGGGCCGGGGTGTCCCCTGCTCCCCCAGGCAGCTGGTGCCCACAGCTTGGCTCCTTGAAACCCATCCTCTGGATGTGCCTCCCTGCGGATGGCTGCTTGGCTTCTCCCTGCCAGGGACAGCTCATTTTTCTGGGAAGGAGGCGATGCTGCGGACAGCAGAGCTGCTCTCCTGTGTGCTACGTAGGAGGGAGCCTCCCATGGCCCAGATACATCAAACTGCATAAGGTTCTCTCCTAGTGGGAGCTCTGGGACTTTGCTTCAGGAATCTGCAGCGTTGAGGTGGTTTCTCAATGGGACAGTGGGACCCACGGGTGGCAGTGGCGTGGGCTGCAGCAGCCGGTGCATGGACAGGGCGCTTGCAGGAAGCAGGGACCTGGCAGGAGTTTGAATCAGATATCCCTGCTGAGGGAGCCCTGTGGCACCAAGCACTGGGAGGTGTCTGCAGGTGTTATTCTCAGTCACGTCTTCCTGCTGCACTCCCTCCAGGGATGTGTTTGTAATGGGGTTGGAGGGTGCCAGCAATCCATAAAAGAGTGACAGACAAGCTGTTATATTGTTATATTTTGCTACCTATCATTTTTATGTCACTTTTAATGTATGAATTATACCCCCATTGTGTGTAATTATATTTCTCCTCCCAACTCTGCTCAAAGAACAATGAAAAGATGGAGCTGTTAATATTAAAAACAGCACATCTCTCAAAAAAAGTTAGAGGTCACACCTTAATTCCTGGCGCATGAGGATAGTTAATCAAAGGATGATGGGACTAGAATGAGTATGGGGACAGAAATATCCTGCATAATTTCTTGTGGAATTTAATTAGAAAGGAAGTATTAATAGCATCTGTATGTGCAACTCTATTTTGGCTTGCAATGTGAGTGGCCTTACCTAGAGCCAGGATCACGGAAGGAAAGCCCACTGAACTTTCCTTTCTCTCCTTCTCTCTCTCTCTCTCTTTTTTTTTTAAGAAAAATAATGAGCCAAAATCAATAATAATAATACTTAATAACATTAAACCCCACCAGGAATCAACTTTCTATCAGCTCTCCTTAGAGTTTGTCTCTTAGGTCAGGAGATGATGCTAATCGATGAGGCATTTTGCAAAAGTTCGTGCTCTACTCATCCCAGTAATGAACTTTCAACCTTTAATTTTCTTAGTAGCACACGATTCCTCGATGGGAAAGTCACCATGGGGGCCTTCCTGTTAGAAAACCAATTATTTATGCTAACTGGGGGGTTGGTACTGTTTGACTTTGATCCCCAGTTACTTGGGCACATCCATTTCTGGGCCATCCCATCACTGCAGGATGAGGGTTGGCTGCAGACCAGAACTTCCAGGCTGCTTTCTTTCCAAAATGACCTTCTCTGCTCCCAGGGAAGGGACCTCATTCTGACTTCAGATTCAGAGTACTCCTACTGGATGGCACAACTGGAAAATGTTTAAGCAGAAATACACAACAGCTTATTGTAACTAAGAAGTGGATTTCCTTCCTTTCCCACTCAATGCAAACCAAGGTTTTTATTCCTTTGTATTCATTTTCTCACAAAAGAGAAAAAGATAATATAGTCAATATCTTACAGCTTTATTTCAATTATGAGATCACAAGCATACTCTCTTTCTTAATGAATGAAGAAATGAAGTCTTGATTATTGAATTCAGCAGTTTGAAAAACGCTCAGTTCAGATGAAAACTGCTACACAGATGCAAAGCATTTTCTTACTTGTTATTTTGTTTGCTTTCCTTTTGTGGTTCCTAGGCAGGTGGGCTGGAGGCTGGCTGGGGGCACAGGGCAGAGCATGGCCTGTCTGTACCTGACACAGGAGTGCAGGTTTGCAGATCTGCTGGGATCTGCTGGGAGATGTGGACCAAGGGGAAGTCACAGAGTGTGAGGAGGAGGCTGAGACTAAACAGGACAGGATGTCCCTTGGGGTCACACTGTTCCCAGATCTGCCTCAAAGAATGTCATACCTCAAACAGTCCACCATTCAAGTGTTTGTTTTTAAAAATGATTTTTTTCTCTTCAGCAATCCTGATGATGGAGATCAGAACCATAAAGCAAATTAAATTTCATCCTTAGCACCCAATCCTGCTCCAGCACTGGTGCTAGAGACCTGACTGAAGCAAACCCCAGCGGTGCCATTGCCTTTAGTTGGGGTCAGGAACTTTGAAAGAGCATCTTGCAGCAGAAAGTGTGTGCAGGTGTCCCCTTGGATGCCTCTGTGACTGCTTTAAATGTCCTTCTTCTTCTTTGGTTCATGGTTATGTTTTCAGAAATACTCCTTTTCTTAGGACAAGGAATGACCTGCACAGCCTGTCAGGAATGTCAGAGCCTTCCCATCCAGTGCCTGCCCCATGAACAGCACAGAGCAGCCAGCAGTGCAGGGGAGGGCCTTGGTACATCAGCTACAGAGGGTCAGTTTAGCCCTGATCTCCTGTCCCTCACACTGACATAAACAAAACTATTGCCCATGGAATCACTTGGCAAAGCTGGTTCCTTGCCCTGACATGGGGCTGTTTGCTCATTGAGGTTTCATGGCATTACAGGTAGAAATGCAGCCAAAGCTTTTGCTGAGCTGCACTGTAAAGTGAGAGTGCTTCATCAACAGCCACCTTCAGAGTGCTGATGTCAAGAGTAAAGATTTCCCAGAGCAGCAGGACAGCAATAAGCCATTCACAGAGGGGCTGGCCAGGGTGGGGAGAGGTTTGTGCTGCTCTGTTAGCAGGTGGCTGTGAGGAAGGGGTGCACATGGCTACCTCAAAGCTTGGATTTGTACTTACCTAGGACAAAAAACGTGTTATGCAAGGGAGGTTTGCTTTGACCTTTAGATGAAGGCAATATTTTCTAAGCATTCAGGCTGTTATTTTGTAGTGGCACCTTGCTTTGCTGAAGATTCTTCTACGTGGGCTTCCTGGTAGAACTGAGATCCTGAGTCCCTGGTTTATGGGGTCTACAGTTAGGTCGCTGACTCAGTGGAGTGATTTGTATGATTACATGGAGCCAGGCAACATGCTACAGGCTGAACATCCATGGGAATAACAAATAATCTCACCATTTGCCCCCATTTTCCACCCAGTGGCCCCTGCCTGACTTTCAGAGGTGGTGGAAGTCAGATTTTGGTATACACCCTACCAGTCAGTGGTACAAAAGCAGCCAGTGGGTAGACCCAAAATGCCACCTGCACCCACCAGGAGGCTGCCCTGCAGACCCAGCCATGGCAGGATTGTCTGGCCAGCCAGGCACTGGAGAAAGGAGCTGGAGCTCAGCAGAGAGAGAGACTGCTGCCAGTGCTGCCACAGTCATTTTGTGCTGAGGAGTG
The DNA here is from genome assembly GCA_023637945.1 of Phaethornis superciliosus. Lineage (NCBI taxonomy): Eukaryota > Metazoa > Chordata > Aves > Apodiformes > Trochilidae > Phaethornis > Phaethornis superciliosus. The sequence continues at coordinate 13,502,081 of JAJQWJ010000014.1, read as the reverse complement.
TGTGTTCCCCTGGGCAGACAGCAGCTCATGCTGGGAGGAGCTGCCTTATTCTCATTGTCCCTCATGCTGCTGCTTGTGCCAGTGCAGGGGAGGTGGAAACCTGGATGGGCCTGAGCCACCTTCCTCTGCAAAACCTTCTATTTCTGGAAGGGAGCCAGTGGCTGCAGCACAAGAGGAGAGAAGGATGCTTATTGCCTCCACGCAGGGGCACAGGCATGTTTGGGCACTGTGACTGCTGGTGGCTGTAGAGGATTTTCAGTAAGCCCTGGCTCTTGGGCTCATGCAGGCACTTGGGCTCCAATTATAGTGATATCTTGCTCTCAGTCCAATTAAAATTTTATAATCTCTTCACCAGCTGGGGTGGACAGAGTGTTATGCCAGGTCAAGAAATATCTCCTAGCTACAGTACTTCTCCAGGAAGTTTTTGGCTCCGTGAGGAATAGTACCTACACAGATACAATGGAGAATGGCTGTAAAACTGCAGAACTTGCAGCTTCCTTGCAGCCCTTTTTGCAAGCTATTTTATTCTATGTTCAGGGGCAGAAAAATTAGGCTTTGAAATATGAGTTGTAGATAAGGCTATGAGGAAGCTTAGGATCACAGCCTTAGGTGTAAATAAAGCTGTAATACATAAAGCATTAAAAAGGTGAAGTATAATGGCAGCCTCCAAAGATTTCTGAACAGCTGCAAGGAAGTCTGCCTTATTGCTGTGATTTTAACATGAATTATATGACAGTAGGAAAGACCTGCTTCTGATCAGAGAAATGGCTCCATGGCTGTTTGCAGCAATACACCAAGGGCTCTATTTTAATCAGAGGTAGCTGCCATTCGGTCACCTTTTTGTTAATGGTGTTATTGATTATACAGAGCTGCTCGCAAGCCTCAAAGCACTTTACAGAATTAGGGGAAGCCTCTAGAGCAGAGTTGTTGTTTGTTTGTTTTTCCTCTGCAGCGCAGCTTCGCTGCAGACCAAATCCTGAGGTCTGTACTTAGCTCTGTCTTAGCCAGATCTTGCCTAGGCAAAGCTCCAGCTGGCTTTGGTGCTCTCCCAGGAAAGGCAGTGAGCTGCTCAGGGCCAGTGCAGTCAGTGGCAGGAAGTGCTAGGATTTTGCCCAATAATTAAATTTGTAAATAATAAATGAAGTAATTAATTTGGGCCTTGCTAGTGCCTGTCTTCAAGCTGGGTGTTTCTCACAGTTTTTGGAAATGGCTCACCGTGGGCAGAGCCGGGCAGGGTGTGCTGCTTCAGCCCCATGTGGAGCATCCAGCCCAGTGCCACTGTTGTACTCAAACTCATTTTGATTTACCAGCCCTGGTGAAAAGCCACAACCTCATCAGATTCCCGTGTCCCTGCTTTAGAGCCTTGAACTGAGAAGATGATGTGCTGGGAGATACTTGCTTTGCTCTCCAAGCTGGCTCTGGAAGCACGGCTAGTGAGGTGCAAGGGGACCAGCAAGCATGACTTTTCATCAGGTAGGAAAACTTTCAGAGCAGAAGTCATCTCCTCTTCCTGGCCCTGGCATGACAGCTACCATCCTACCATCTGTTGGTGAAGAGCAGAAAAGGAGCAACAACAAACCCCTTCATAAATCACATCTAAGACATGCAGGTATGTGTGGCACCATGTTGGCTGCCATCCCTCAGGAAAGCAGGGGAAGGTGTGCCATGCCACAAAGAGCCCTTGGAAAAGCTGGTCAGAACCTTCCCAGGGGTCAGTGCCAGCTGTGCTGGCACTGATGAGCAGCAGGTGACACTCAGCTTGGGGCAGGGGGGAAGGCAGGTGTCACACTGCAGCAGGCTGGCAAGGACCTGTGGCCTCCCGCCACATTTTCCTCCAGAATCTCATCCCTGGTTGCTACCCCTCGGGGGGTAAAAGGGTTGGCAGAGGCAGGGGCGATGGCAAGGAGACATCATGGCTCCTGGGCTGTGGCTTTGCCAGCACCACCCCGTGGGCTGCTGAAGTGCCAGCACTGTGGGTGCAGCGAGCATTGGAACTGACAAGCCCCATGAGGTGTCAGAGCTCAGTGGCTGTGCAGGGCAGCCCTGGCATGGTGGGAATCTCCTGGTGGGTTAATTCTGTATTTCTGGGCCAGTTTAGCAGAATGTCCTGGTGCAGGGGAGCCTGGCAGAGCTGCAAAGAGGGGGCTGAGCCACTGCAAACAATGCCTTTAAGAAGGTGATATTATGTCTTGATGTCCAAAAGATGCTCATAGAGATCTGAACTGGACCTTGCAAGTGCTGATAACCCCTGGCAGAAGGATTACAGCTCCAGAGGTTTATAATTTTCAAGGACACTGTATTATTTAAAGGTGCTCTCTAAGATGGCAACCAGCCTTGACCACGGTCCAGCTCATCCCCCCAGCTCCCTCTGGAGCAGGGCTCCTGCAGCTCCCGCAGAGCTTTTCTGTAAATGTTATAAAGCTCTTTTTGTATTTTTAATAACAAGGTGGACAATAACTCTATTTACAGGGAAATCTTCCTTTTGCAGGAGAATCATGTATACCTCCTTCTCATTTGTTGCTGCCTGTTCCTACAACCCTCTTGCAAATGGGTAATTCTTGTTCTGATTTTTTTTCTAGCAGAGATGTTTTGTTTTCCTGTTGGATGATGCTGTCTGTTCAGTCTGTGGAGGATTAACCTATGCGCTGTTGCTAGGTGGCCTTAAGCAAAGAAATAACGTAGATCACAGGCTCCTGCATTCCTACAGTATGTAACTCCCTTGTTCAGCAAGATTTTCTTTCTCTGTCCCTCTCATGTTTTGTGTTTATGGCTGTGGAGGTATATATCAGAGGATGCATATGTAATTTGAACAAAAATAAGGGACCAGAGCCCTCTAAAACATCAGGTTTATTTGGTCTTAAAATATTTAGTAACTAACTCTTTGCCAGCTCTTTTCATACCTCGGTTTCTGATGGTGTCCAAGCCTCTTCCATAACTTTCAGATATTTTTTTTTCCCTGATGTGAGGTCTTGGTCTCTTGAGGGACACACAGCTCATCATCACAGCCCACAGGCACTGGGAGCAGGAGTTGTCAGTGGGGCCAGGGCTCACACCCTTCTGAGACCACCTGGGTGTGTCAGGGTGTCATCAGTGTCACAACATGAAGAGTTTGGGCAGCTCAATGTGTACAAAAAATGTGCCGAGCACTGGGAAGAGTTCAGGGAAGAGCTGCAGAAGTGATTGCAGGGCTGACAGAACTGGCTGAGGAGCAAAGATTAGAAGAATTTCATAGCTCTGTCACGCCTTAGTGCCTGTTGTTTTTTGAGGCACTTCAGTGCTTCTGCTCAAAGGACCTTTGAAGTCTCTTACGACCCAAATACAGCCTGAGTCGTGGATCATTCCCCAGAGAGACACAGTAGTTAACAGCTCCATTTGCTCAGTGGTGAAACTGAGTCAGTGATTCGAGAGCCTTTTTTTCCTTGCAGCCTATGCTCAAATGTGCACTTTTTAGAGGTAACTGCACTTCACGTGGACACAGAGTCCTGTGGCACTGCCCCGAGGCCATACAATGGACTCCGAAAACCCAGCCATGCTTCTGTTGACTCCAGAGCCTAACTTCTCTCTCTGCTCCAGCTCCCATCTCTGGTGGTATTGCTCTGGTCCTCTGTGCCCTGCCTGCAAAGGCTTATTTTCTACTTACTGAAAACAGTGAGAGGATTTTGCAGAGTGGTTTTGTAGTGAAACAGGACTCCTCAGCCTTCTTCTGTGCATGTATATCCATATGAACTTCTGACAGCGTTAAGAGAGGCAGAGACCCAAACACCCAGTTTCTTCAGATATGGGGTGAATGAGAGCACCCTGTGAGGGCAGATGGGTACCTTCTCCCTGTGTAGCCCTGCATCCAGAGTTCTGGCTCTTTCTGAGAGACCTTTGGTGTCTGCACCTCCAGAGCAAGCCATCAGAATAAGCCAGCTGTGTTTATTTGGGTAAGCTTTTTTTTTCCTGTACTGACTGCTGATGACCTGGATTTTCACGTTTTTACTTTGACCCATCCTGCTGTTTGAACTGCTCCTAAGCAGTGTTTATTGGCCTTTTTTGGATGCTGATTAGAACTGAGCAAATACATTAGAATGAATATTTAATGTTTGGGCTCAAGTTTTCATGTGTCTTTTCTTGACAGTTAATTTTACAGACGTTTCCTGAAATGTGGCTATTCTGAAAAGGCTTGAAATACCCTAAAATTGTACAATGGATTATTAAATTAATATTTCACACTGACACCATTCCGGGCAGTTACCAACTGGCTGTGTAAAGCCTGTAGTGTCACAGCCAGGTCCAGACAGGGCACACGAAGCCATGTTTCGAGTGTACACACTCAGGTGTGCAAATGTAGTCAGCAGTTGCCATGGACATTTTCCACATTCAAAACATGCTTGCCATTACTGTTCTGCCCAGGAAAGCTCAGGTCATTTGACCAGTAAATAGAAGGCAGGTACAGTACAGCCCCAGGCAGAGCTAGCAAAACCCACTCCAAAATTACAGACATCTGTGTTTGGCATTGCTGTCACTGGCCCACCTCTATTTCTGATGCCTGGTTAGGGGCAAGGTGACCCATGGGCCTGCTGAGTGCTCTCCATGGATACATTCCTGCTTCCTGGCCTCTTGTTTTCCAGGCTGGCTCGCATGTTGAACCTGGCAGATTGCATTAATAAAACAGGTCGGTCTGAAATGCCCACAGGATTTTTTTTCTCCTAGCACAGCAGGAGATTTCTTATATATACAAAGACCTCTGATGTAAAAACACGCATTTCTACAGAGCTCTGGTGTTCTTCCTCCTGTGGCTCTTTAGTTCAGCTGCCTCACCATGGCTTTGGTGCTGGGGATGGGCTGGCTGTGCCATGCCAGCACAGTGCTGCCGGGATGGGCTGCAGCGGGACGGTGCCTCCGGGCAGGTACGGCTGCAGGACCAGCCTGCTCCCAGCCTGCTCCCCCACACTGCCAGAGCAGACTGCAGAGAGGATGGACGGGCTGGTAGCTGAGAAATGGCTAAGGGGTTAGGAGCTGTTGACCTGTTCCCATCCAGCCAGGCTGCCCTTATCCTGTGGGCATGGGGCAGGTAACTGCTAAAAAGGCACCAAAACCGACCAGGAGAGGAGCACCATGGCAGGGCGGTGGTGCTGGATGAGGTGCGTGGCTCCTCTGAAACAGAGAGCAAGGGGACAAAACCCACAGGCAGACCTCCACGACCATCCCAGGGCTGGTGCCAGGGACCCTTGGAGGGACAATCCATCTTTTTCCTCCTGCTGTGGTGCTGCCTGATGCAGCAGCCAGCTGGAGCAGCTTACCCCACTGAAAGCCTGGGGGCAGCTGTGGCCTTGGGCTGCTTGAAGAAGCTGGAAGGAGGTGGTCTGCATGGAGATTCAGTGTCTGGGCTTCAAATAGGTGGCTGCCTCCAAGTGGCTGGTGCTCCTGACCCCGTGTGTGTGTGCGAGCCCACCTAGGGAAGTAAAGCCAGTGTCCTGGGAGGAGTGCTCTAACCCCGAAGGAGGCAAATCTCTCCAAATTGCTGGAGAAGAAACAAACTGCTGTGTGTCAGAAACTGTATGAATTTAATTCCAGTGGAAAGCAAGACAGTTGTTGCTACCATCTGAAATTACTCACAGCCCTGTGGTAGCCCTGAGCCAAGAGCTCTTTCAGCTCCAGATGTCTGCTAATGCTAATGCTAATGCTGAAGCAGAAATAGTGGTTGTTTTGCAAACTTTATGCAATCAAGGAGTCTTCTTCAGTTCCTAAACTAGGTTCTTCCATATTTATTATCTAAGAGTGGATCATATTCATGGCTAAAATTTGGAAAGTGTTAAAAAGGTGGCACTATGTATATGTAGCTTTTGAAATACAAAGGCTGAGGTTTTGGAAAGGCCTGAATTTAATGGAAATTCATTTCCACTGAAAGTGAATGGGAGCTTGGTAATTAGGGGAGCTTCCCTGGGAAACTCCAGCCTGTGTATCTGCTAGATATGCCAGAGCACTTCAGTAGCATTTCACAACTAAAAGCAGAATTGTTGATGTAATCAAAACTTCCCAAAGTTTTTGCCGGCCTGTGAGTACTTAGCCATTGGTTACTTATGATCACATAGCACTTGGAGAAGGCAAGGCCTTATACAAATGTCATGTCTTATTGCTATTGATTAGTTGTATGGCTACGATTTGAGCAGAGTATGGTCAAATTAACTTTATTAATTATTTATTGCACAGTAACTAGATATTTAATACATCTGTGCAGCTATTGTGTCTTCTCTGCAGTTTGATCAACATTTTCTTCACGCAGAGGAACAACACTCACGTTCCATAAAGGATATTTTCTAACTTTAAATCTAGTGGCAGAGCAGGGACTGTTCCCAGCGAGGCCCAGTTCATTTTGGGAGCTGGACCGAGTGCATAACAGCAATGGCTCCACCAAGCAGAGATGCTGCCCTGGTGCTAGGGCTCTAGAAAAGAAAGCTGCGTGTATGGGGAGAAACCCCGCATCCCCCGGGGTATGCGCCGGAGGTGATGCTCTTAAAAATCCTTGGCCAAGAAAGCGCGGCTGTGAAAAACTGGCAACTCCAAATGGGGTGGGGGGAAGAGTTAATCTGTGCCTCAGGCTGAGAGCGGGGGGGATTCGGCGGGGAAAGCAGGAGGAGGCCCCCGGCTCCCGCTGCGGGACTGGCGGCAGCGAGCATGCGTGTGCTCTCCGGGGCTGCATTCAGCTGTGTGCAGGCACCGGCCCCCCGCTCCCCCCGCTCCCCCCGCTCCCCCCGCTCCCCCCGGCCGGCCGAGCCCGAGCATGGGGCCCCCACGGCCTCCCCGCGCACAAAGCGAAGGCAAAGCCCCCCGTGGGGCCGGGGCTGGCGGCAGATGCCGGGCCGGCACTCAGGGCTGCCAGCACCATCACATGGCTGGGGTTCGGCTGCTTTCCTGGGGAATGCGGTGCTAACCTTTGCGTTTCCTAAGCGGAGCTGGGCGCGTGTGCTGCTCGAACCCAAACCTCTTTTGTGCTGAGGACAGGCCGCGGGTCCCTTCCCAGGGGACGGAGCCCAGGCACCAGCTGGCAGAAATCCAAGCGGTGCCCCCACCGATGGGTGAGTCGGGAAGGCGGGAAAGTCCTTCCAGAGGGGCTGTCCCTGTCCATCCCTGCCTGACGGTGGCAGAGCCTCCGCACCCCCGGCCTCGCTGCCCCTGCCTCCTCCCTCCGTCCCCCCGCCTCGCCCCCGGCACCGCTCGCTTTCTCACAGCTCCCGCTGCTTCGTGTTCCTCCCCTGGCTCCCGTTGCTATGCCCTGCTGGGCCAGCCGCAGGCAGGAATTCCTGGCCCGTCCGGCTCCTCCCAGCGTGGCCCCCGTGCCCCTGGCTTCACCACCGATGATTCCACCCCCTCCCCCCACGCCTCTGCCCCGGGGCTGGGCACAACACCAGAGCTACAGCCTCAGAAATGCACCGGGCTCCTTTCCCACGGCGTGTCTTCAGGGGGATGCATTTTTTCCCCGTCTTGAGGAGACATGCCAGGACGTCCCATTATTCTGCTCGCCTCATGGAGATGCCTCATGAGCTGATGGCCACTTTGGGCTCGGTTTTCCCTCGGGAGCTGCAGCCCCGGGTTACCGCCCACCCGTGTCACCAGAGCCTGCCGCCTGCACCCCACTGGGTGTCCCGGGCAGCAGTGTGACAGAGCTGTCCTGGTACCCTGTACCGTGCCACACCGGGACACGGCAAGGACACTCGGGGCAGTCCCGAGAAAGCCACCCAGCAGTCCCCAGGGGGCTGGCCCCATGGCACAGGCTCATCCCAAGGGAGCAGTGGTGGTTGCCCTGAGAAGTGTGGGAGTTTTCCGGTAGCTCTCCTCGATGTTTGTGCCTGTCTCTGGGAAACACTGTGCCCCGGGGCACTCGGCCTTCGGTGCGTGGTTGGAGGATGCAACAATAACATTGGGCAGCAGAGCAAGGTAGCCAAATAAAACAAGCAAACAGCAGGGCAAATTTTTAAGTGGCATTGTTATACATATTTTGAGAATTTGTACTGCAGCACTTAAAAATGTGCTTTAGGATTAAAAACAAAACAAAACAAAACAACACCAAACAAACAAACAAACAAAAAAAACCACCACAAAACAAACAAACCCCCCCCCCCCCCCTAAATGTAAATGTAAATAATCCCAGCTCTCTTACTATCCTTTGGCTTCTCCTATTTCGCTCATCTGGCTGTAAGCCTTATCAGTCCTTTCTAACTAAGAAAAGAGTCGTAATATAAGAAGAATAAACACTGCCAATCATAGGATTTAAAGAGGACATCAGAAGGGCTGTTAATAGGGAAATATTCTGTGACCCTTCCAAAACCATGTGGAGGGATGAAACCAAAAGAGATTTGTAAAAAAACTAAGCAGATTTTATAGAAACTCCTTTTCTCCCTACTGGATTTAACGGAGAATGAGATTCTTTCTCTGGATTTTTGGCATCATCTCACATTATTCAATCGAGAGGAGATAATTTAATATTAACTCCTATAGAAGTTTTTCATGCGAATAAAAACTCCGTGTTCTCACACTGCCACCTGCTCCCCAACCACAACCAAGCTCATTCATGTCATCACCACTTCGGGGGTGGGGACGACGACCATAAGTATCTCGGTGTTAAAGAACAAACTTTCTTGAAAATGCTGCTTTTAAAACTGCCTGGGGGTCTGCCTGTGCAGCTGTGGGGTTTGGGAATCAATAGCACAACGCGGTACGCTGTGTCTTTTGGCGTAATTACAGAGTGAAAGCAGACACAGAAAAGAAGCAAGTGGAAACTATTAATTTTGTAGAATAGGACTTGATTTGTGTTTCAGTTTTCTTTTCTTTGGTGCAGTGGGAAGGAGCTGAAAGAGGAAGTGACAGCAGCACTTTGGCTGCCCAGCCTCGGGATATTTGATTTCATGTGTGGCTGCTGATTGGATTTCCTGGCCCCATGGACAGGTCTGGGAGTGCAGAAGCAGAGGTGATGTTGCTGCTTCCCTGTCATCATGGGGATATTGGGCAAGGATGGGGCCGAGCTGGGACACATCATAGTGCAGTTGGGAGCACTGGCTTCATATCTCTGGGGTTAAACACGAGAGGCCTCTGAAAGCTGTTGATGGTGGTTTTAAGGGTAGAGATGATCTTGAGGGTGAGAAGGCTTTGGTGTAAAGGGTAAGCAAGGGTAAGCAACTCTTCTTGATCACACTTTCCTAAGCAGCAGCAGTAGTAGTGATGTCTGGACAGCAGAGTGGTAGATGGCAGGCTAATGCTTGCAGGAGTGGAAATACAGTCAAGGATTACTCTTTTTGTTTGGTTTATGAGGAAAACAGAGGTGGGGAAAGATGAAGTGGGTTACCCAAGATTGTTTTCCACAAGTCCTCTCATTCTTATCACATTTTCTTTGTTTGCTTGTTTTTGTTTTGTTTTGTCATACTGGGAATTTAACAGTATAGTGGAAGCCTTCAGAAATGTAGGATTTTTTAAGAGAAGATGTGTTTCCCAGTGTAAAATACTTGTAGGAGCCTAGACTCTGTCGACAGGTTGCTCTTTGGCCGCTGTTAGGAGCCTGGCCCAGATGGCTGCTGCCTGGTAATTGTTTGGCAGTCTTTGATGCAGCATTTTGAGACTCTTTCCACTCTGTGGGTGCTGCCAGGTTCAGTTCCTGGAGTGAGTTTGCCCCGAGGCACCCCAGCACTTAACACCCTGCTGGGACCAGTTTTAATGGCTTTGGAAATTCACCTTGCACTCCTAGAGATGGCCCTGGTCTAGTGCGAATGGAACTTTTTGACTGCAAGGTGTAAGGAAAAGCTACAGGTCCACTGCTGTCAACATTGTTAAACCTTTTCTCTGGATAGAGAGAAATCTTCTGTCTCTGGAGGGTAATTCTGAATATCTCATAAACATTACACAGATACATGGCACAGTTATTTATAATCATAAAGAGAAACAAGGATGCCTGAATATATGGGCGACATGAATCACTCCGAATGCTGGAGATCGATCCATAATACCTTAAATAAGTACTCTGAGTCCAAGTGCTAATTATCCGCTAATGGGGTATTTGTTCTCCTTCAGTTATGTAAAAGTACACAGCATTCAGTTTAAAGACTTCGTTTAAACGGCTTTGGAGGGGTGAAGAAGGAACAGCCCTGGAGGCTGCTGCCAGGGTTTGCTCCTTGCTGAGCTCCCGGGGCTGCCCTTGCACGGGGCCCTCGCCATTTTAGCTGCATTTCTGACTCCGCATCTCAACATTATCCCAGTCAGCCACGCTGAGGTGTAAATAACATTATACATCCCATATCGTGGGGGTTTCTCGCCACAGCTGCTGGTCAGACAGCAGTGAAGATGCCTGGTGAGTACAAGGGGAGCTTCCTCTCAAGTAACAAAGCCCCAGAAAGTGAATGAGCTCTTTGATGGCAACCCTGCTGAGAAAGGCTCTCGGTGGGCACACTGAGCTCCTGTCCTGGGGAAAGAGATGCAGTGACCCATCCTCATTGCAGAAATGCCTCCTCGGAGCTTCGCACAGCCGAGGTGACACCGAGGAGCTGGCGAGGGCCAGGGACTTGCTCTGGAGCCAGCAGCTGGAGAGAGGCCCTAAGATACCTCCATTGGCCAGCTTGCCCCAGAGCCATCCAGCACCATGTGTACAGCAGGGCTTCCCCCTCTTCTAACTGATTCAAATTGAGAATGTATTTTTTATTCCTTAAATCTTCGTAGAAGCAGTACAGATGCATGTCCATCAGGGACAAAAGGAACCCGGAACAAGCTACTCACAGATACTTTTTCCCAGTTGTGTTAAAAATATGGAAATATGATACTTTCTTATACTTAACATTCTAAGTTCTTAAGTAACATTATAATGCTATAAGTTATCTTTACAGGAATATTCAAAAGGCAGGCACAGAGCCTGGAAAATTGTTTGTGCTAAAGGCAGTTTTGTCATGAAGTGCAGATCCTCTGCCTGACTCCCACACTGTCTCCTGCAGCATCTAATTGGAACAGAGGCTAAAATGAATACTTTGGCTGGTGAACTGTGGAAAGGGAAAAATACCTGCTTGTATTTGTAGGGTCTTGCACGGCCAGTATCTTTAGCACTGTTATCAGTAATGATTGTTTTCCTGTAACTGTGAAGAGGTGTGTGAGTGCAGTTCTTCTATAGATGGGTATTTTGTGATATTTGAGCTAAATTCAGCTACAGTGTATGATAGTATTTTTCAAAGTGTCACTAACTGCACCACTTACTCTGCCTTGATTTCAGGCTATTGTATGTCTTCTTTAACACAAGGAAAAATGATTGATAGAAGGAAGTGCTGTACACAAGTGAAAATGAATTTAAACTCACCATGCTTATCAGAGATGTATGAATACTAATGCTGGTGCACATGGTATGTGCCTTGTGAACAGGCTTACAATCCTGCACATAGCAAAGTGTGTTACACAGTGAAACTTTACCTTTGTTTTGCAGTGGTCTTGGATAACATCTCAATCTCTTTCCACTGTTGCTTCTCAAAGTGTAAAGTCGGGCATTCTGGCTGGCTCCACACCAACAGCTCTTCACATTTTCCTTTCTGTACACATCCTCTGGAGCACCCCTGGTTTCTATTGCTCCATAGCCCGAATTTCAGGCTATGTCAGTCCCCTCTTATGACTGAAATGTGGGATTCCGGTTACTTGTTCATGTAAAGGGTTCAGAGGCATTAACTCAAGAACACCACAGAAACTAGGCTGGTATTCTAGTCAGGGCTTTTATTCAGTTTGTCTGATGCTCTGTGGATGCTGCCTGCCTTTGTGTGCTCCTGTCCCATGTTTATCCTGATGCTGCCTTCGTGCTTCCTATTTGACATATTTTCCTGTAAATAAAGAGTAACGCTGTCTTGCAGCTGTATCCACTGTGACATTTGACTCCAATGAATGAGTGAATTGTGCTGTGCACTTTGGACACATTCTCTCTTTTTAAGAAATAATCCAGTCCTTTAAGATTTTCCTGTATGTGCCTGTATTCCTGTGCAGATCCAGAGACCTCAGGTATTTGCCCACCTGTCTCAAACCTCAGCCAAACCAGTTCCTGCTGTACGATATATTCTTCATTTTAAGGTTGATTCTGCTACTGGCTGCTCTACAATTAAGGTGACCTTCCCTGTGCTGCCTGGTCATCTGGTGTTACCAGACAAGTCCTTTTATGTGTTAAAGATACTAATATTTTTTTTATTTTAGCAAGTTTAAAACCATACTAAGGCTGGATTTCTTGAAGCAGACTTGATCTATTGGGTACCTAACTCCCTCAGTCCTCATTGAACATCCTGGCTGTAATTTTTTTAATTTTTTGCCTTTATACAACTGTCCTATTTTTGTGTAACTTGTAATTTCAATCTGATTCTGAAAAACCTGCAAAATAATTATGTCTCTACATATAAATATATAGAGTTTTGCTCTCAGTATCAAATGCCAATAAATCAATATGTGCTAGAGAGGCTGGTAGCCTTACCTGCATTTCTCAGAGGAAAGCTCAACCATTCATTTCCTCTATTGCTGCCAGGGTGGAACTACCTGAGATAATACTGTCTGTGCCAGCTCTCTGCTTACACATAGTCACTGGGGAAAACTCAACCCAAAATGCTAATGTTCTGGATGCTCCCTGACCAGTGTGGATGGAATAATATCTTGTGATAACAGGATGGTGTAACTACTTTCCAGAAAAGAAGAGAGCTCTCTGTTAGTATTGTTATGAGTCATATCTTCCTGAAAATGTCATCAGACTTCAAAAATTATGTTCACTGTACATGCATGTGGCAGAAGAGAGCAGAGCAAAACAAAATCATAATCTCAAGTTAGTTGGAATGAAAAGAAACAAAAAAATCCCTTTTTTTGTTTGTTTGTTTTACCCTACCTGGAAAGTGAGCTTGTTTGTACAAGTGCTGATGTCTTTGAAGAAGACCATGGGAGCAAGCGGAGGGGCAGGGCCCACGATGGCATCCCTGGATCAGGGCTTGGTGCCTCCAAGTCAGCTTCAGAGGACTGGGATGGGAAATGTGGTGGAGGTGATGGATACTGTGAAGCTGTCACTTTGCCTCCACCAAAAAAACCCATCTTCAGACAAGCCACCCTGAGCTCAGGGGTCTCTCACAAGTAGCTGCATTGTGTATAGTATAGGAGCCTTGTCATGTATAATGTAGCACAGAGACATCCCTGAACGGGGGTTCCATGCAGAGAGTCCAGCATTCAGATTGCCCCAGTGACCTGATGGGATGAGGATGTTGTCCAAAGCTGCAGCAGAGCTCTTGGTTCTCTCCCAAAGAGAACAGCTCTGCACTTTGGCACTTTTGTCCTTGCACTTTTATTAAAATTCCCCAGAATAAAAAGGAAAGGCATCTGTGAAGAAACAAGATTGATAATAGATTCAAAATGTATTTTTATTGCATTCTAGATTACCATAATTAAATTAAATTATTAAATGTATTTTTATTAAATTAGCACACAGGATGGTGTCATTGGCTTTAAATATTTTAATAAAGTCTGTGAAGTCTTCCCTTGCTATTACCACTCTTGGAATGTATCTATTTAAATGACAATGTGAGTTTTAAGTTCTGGCCCTGAGAAAAAAGCCTGGATGGGTGAACTCTGCATTTCTCTGGGGGAGCTCAGCAGGGTTACAGGGCTTTCTTTGCTCAAGAGTGGCTGTGGGACTGGAACTCACTGTACATATATCTGGAGGAGATACACAAATGATGTGTTGTGACAATAGCAGCAAAGCATTTAGGCACTTGTTGAAAAACTCTGTGGAACAGAGATGTACTTACAGAGCAGGGCCTAGAGGAAATCTGTGTATTGCTGAGTCTGAAGATAATAGGGACAAATTAATTAATAATCATATATGTATGCACTACATTTAAGACAGATTTATGTATGTGTTTCATTTTTTTAATGTCAAATTTGCCTTCTTGCTTTCTTTCTCACTATAAAACGGGTATTTTTCAACAGATGCCAGCATGGAAAGCAGTGGTTTCAAGTGTGCTGCTGCTTTTTTGATGAGAGCTGGGAGAGTGAACTTGAACCATTTCCATGGAAGGGGTTCGGGATGCTCAGACCACAGCAGACCACTGCTCCGAACCAGGTAGGGGCTTGCAAATAAACCTCACAGGCCCTCTGGCAAGAGAAAAAGTAAAAAAAAAAACAAACAACAAAACAACTAAAATGAAAGTTTATAATTTCTTAATGAACTGGGGGGAAAAAGGGGGAAGTTGTAGAAATGGTTTATTTTAATTATGGCATTTAAAATTATTTTTTAAAATTTATAGAAAATGTGGAGGCAGAGGGCTGGACAGCAAAGGGGCTTGGGATGGTAACAGGGCTTCTTGTGAATTACTTGCCAAGTTGAATGTGTAAAACTAAGGTTGAAATCCCCTCTTTGCTGGATTGCACGGGGATTTGAATTTGGGTCTCTGAACTCCTCTGAGAGTGCCCAACTGCCAGCACATTCTGGGATGAGAATCTGTCCTGCTGAAGCTGTTCTGCTTTGTAAGAATAATTAAATATTCATTGGGCCAGTGAGAGAACAGAAACAATTTGATAGCCTGGGGATTAAGCCTCTCCAATAAGATGAAGATACAGAAGTAATTCAGTTCCTGATCTGACTCTGATGATGAACGGATATGAATCTAGGGTCAAGCCGACCAAATTTACTAAAAATCCCAGTTGGATTTTTTAGTTTATCAATATCACAACAATTTTTTTTTGCTCCCTGTCAGCCCCTCTTATGTCTTTATAGAGCCTGGTATCACATTGGCTTCTGTAATGGTGAATCTCCATGGAATAGAATTATCACCATTTTCTATTGGGATCAGAATCAGGGCCACAGGCTCTTTAGCAATCCATCTTTGTCCTGGGTTAGTCTTTCTGAATGCCCAATCTGACACAGAGTGCAGTGATGTAGCAGAAGTGTATCTTGATTTCAGTGGTGTTACAGAAACATTTTTTACTGTATATCCAGGTGGTAATCTGGATTCATATAGTAGGAGGGAACTGTATACCTTTATTGTGATGTTAATAAAACAAATAGTTTCTGTCAAACTTTAAGCAACCAGAAAATCACTACTAAGCACCCCTTTGAATCTGATACTGCCTTAAGAAAAAATCATCGCAGTTCTATCCTGAATTCACTTGACAACAAACAAACTTACTGGGTTTGAGTTTCTTTTGGCGGATAAGAAAAAAATGTAAAGAGGAAGATGTTTTCCAGGTGAAGGTCACCAGCAGGAAAGTGGTGCCTTCACCCAGCCCCCTTTCTGACCCCAGCACAGGCTGAGTGGCTGCACCTTCCCTGCTCCCTGGAGGGAGTGCCCAGATCCTGTTCCTCTGCCAGGGCTGTTTTCACAGGACCTGCACATAACCCCCACAGATCCTTCCATTACAGACACCTTCCCTTCTGCTGTCTGGATGGACATTATGGCTCTCAGGACAGCACGGGCCCACCATGTGGAGGGGGGGAATGTTCGGAGAGGGTTCCTGGCAGGCTGCTCAGGGTACCTGAGGTTTCAGCATCACCTCGGTACTACAAAGCAGCAAAGTCTGCGTGAAAGACAAGCCCCTTCTGAGAGGGAGAAGAAACTCACCGAGTTCTATATCGAGCGTTTTCATTCATAACTTGGCACTGAGTGCTCCGTGGGATAACAAGTTTAAAACACTTAGGATTTTTCCAGAAGAAACCTTCCCAGCAGAGCGATTCCAGCTCCTGCTAAATTTAACACGTTGGGAAAGGCAAAGTAAATAAATCTTCCCTCCCAGCTCTCCAGAAGCATCCGAGCAGCGGGTGGATGTGTATGTGTCTGGTTTAACCCTCCGCCTCCATTCCCCCCCCCCCCCCCCCGCAACTTTTCCTGCGGCCGCTAAGCCCTTCGCATTCGGGGGACATTTCGCCGCCCCCCCGATGCGGATCAAAGGCGACTGGAGCCGCCACCGCGGGGGGCTGCGCGCTGCGGAACCGGCCGCGGAGGCACCGCCGGCCGGGCGGAGCCGGGGAGCCGGCAAGGGGGGCGGCTCCGCGCGGTTCCGCGCCGCTCCGCGCGGCGGCGGCGAGTCCGGTCCGCGGCGGCGAGTCCGCGTTTTGCGGGCGGCCGCTGTATTTCCCGGGCCGTCCATGGCTCGGTGCTGTTGGCTCTCTCTCCGTCTGATCGGCGCAGGCTGCGCGGGGCTCCCTACGGGATCAGAGCGCTCCCCCGCCGGGACTCCACTCCTCACATCCTCCTGCTGGGACTCAGCTACATTTCCAGCCAAGCCTGGCTTTATTATGTGTGTCTGCACTGCAGCCCCAGCAGCAAGATCAGGAGGAGGAAAAGGAGCCAGGACAAAGAAAAGAGAGGGAGGCTGGCGAGAGCTAAAGAAAATAAAAACCCAGGGCAGCAGCGGCAGCAGCGGCAGCAATGAAGGCAGGAGCGGTGCCACCTTCCAGCGAATAACCCATGGAGGCAGCTAGCGGCCCCGGCATCGATGCAAAGAAGCACTCACCTTGTTCCGCCAAGTGCGTGCGTGCAGGGGAAGGCGGCGGCCAGCGCGGACGGCCGCGGAGAGCCCACCCGCCCGCCCGCCCAGCTCCGCGCCGCGCACCGCCGGCCGCACCGCGCCGGGGACACAGGGCGGCCGCCCCTCGGCCCCCGCGGCCAGCATAAAAAAGGACTCGTCGCCCTCCCCGGCCAGCAGCGGGGGCGAGCAAGGGAGAGGCAGCCGAGGGCGAGCGGGCAGAGAGGGAGGGAGGGGGCCGAGCGCGGCCGGGGGAGGATTTAGAAGAATCGCAACAAGGTCGCACCCCCGGAGCGCCCCGGATTGCCGGGGCCGGTGCTCGTCGTGGGTTTAGACACTGAATTATTCTCTCCGTGCGCCCTCCCCCACCCCAAACCCAGGGACCCCGCGCAGGGCTCTGCTTTTTTTTTTTTTTTTTCTCTGTTTTCTTTTCTTTTTTTTTTTTTTTTCTTTCTTTTTTTCTTTTTTTTAATTATTATTCTGAAAGTGCGAGCCGGACTGAGAGCCTCAGGGAGCCCGCAAACTTTAAAGAGAACAAAAAGGCGGTGGGGGCGCGGGCCAGGATCCCTTTGCGTCGGTTGTATTTGCACATCCAAGTGGGGGGGGAAGGAAGAAAACAAAACAAAACAAAAAACCCCAACCAAACAAAACCAGAGGAAAAAATACTGCAACTGTTGCGCCTGTGATTTTTTTTTTGTTTGTTTTTGCTTTTTTCCCCCGGGGGGAAGGTGCCCGAGGGGGTGGAAAGGGGAGCTGAACTTGCCGCATTGCAACAGGCAAAAGAAGTGAGAAAATCAAATAATCGATCCCGCTGCTGCTGCTGCCGCTTCGCCTCGCAAAGTTTGGAAGGAGGGGGGGGGGGGGGGAGTTAGAGAGAAAGCAGGGAGAGGAAGGGAGAGCAGGGACGGGAGGAAGACGAAGAGAAGGAGGAGAAGCCACGGCGGCCGGACATGTCCAGGAGGAAGCAAGCCAAGCCCCGCTCGGTGAAAGGTAAGGCATCCTCCGTCGGCCCCGGGCAGCCGCCTCCGCCGCCGCGACGCGGCCAATCAGGGCTGTGTCCCGGTTTGGCGGGGATTGCAAATCCCCCCCCCGATACGGGCCGGTGGTGGCGGAGCCCCCCCCGGAACGGGCGGCGGGCGGGCGAGCTCTCCATGTCGGGCATCCACACCGCACCGGGAGCTCGCCCGCCCGCCGTCCGTTCCGTTCCATTCCGTTCCGTTCCGTTCCGTTCCGTTCCGTTCCGCCGGTGTGTGCTGTGTGGGTACCGCGGTGCCGGCACGTGTGGCGGTAACTGAGGGGAGAAGCCGGGAGCATCGCTGAGGCGGGGAGGGTGGAAAGTTTGGCGGTGATGCTGGGGAGCGGCGGCTCATCACTGGGCTCAATGGGGAAGGGAGGAATGGAGCATTTTATGGTTTTAGCCGGTTTAGCTTGAATTGAACGTTTCTTTATGATTGGGAATAGCAGCGCCGTCTGTTTCCTCCCGCCGTCCAATGCGCGTAAAGGTGGTGAAAGAAGGAGAGAATTAAAACCGATTTGATAGATAAAGGTTCAAAACTTGCTAGGGCTTGGAGAAACAATAGCCAAATTTAGTAAAAGCCGCTTTAATAAAGGTTGAACTTTAAACTTTGCATATTCTTCACCATCCACAGGGAAGGGGTGTATAAAACTGCCTGTTTACCTCCAAAAGAAAGCTGCTGGCGAAATGTAAAGGGAGGGCCGGGACCAGCTCCACGCCTTGCCAGGTTTTTGACTTTTAAGTGATGTGGTAGGAGAGGGGAAGGCGTGATTTCCGAAGCCTTTCGCTCCCGGCCACGAGGAGCTTTGCTGAGCTGGGTAAGGTTTTATTGTCCTCTGCACAAAGCAGAAGTCGCAAACTCAGTGGTCTGGGGGCTTTGTTGTAGAAGCACAAAAGGATCGTAACTTTCGATGCCCGTATCGAAACAAAAAGTCTAAAGTGTTCATAATTTCAAAACTTGCAGGTGGACAAAATTAGCGTGGAGTTAATTGACCAGCTAAAGAAGGAATCGCATCCTGATCCAAAGCCATTTTACATTTTTTTTTTTGGTGAAATACCCACTGTTTAACGAATGATCGCAATGTAAATCGTGGGTGCTTCCAATGTGTGTGAAGTTTTTGTGAAGTCAGTCCTTCACCTCCATACAAACCCCTTCATCATTCTTTCCCCCTCCCCAAGACTAACAGGATCTGGTGGCATTGTGCTGTGGGGCAGGTCTGCAGCCTTGTGACCCTCTGCAATTCAGGACAATCTCAGCTAAAGGAGCTGCTTCAGTAACTGGTAGATGAATGTTACAGAAAGGACAGAGCTGGAGCTATTTCTAGGGGATGCTCTGAAATATATTGTTTGAAACTAAAAGGATCGTCGTCTGGAAACATTGGTGAAGGCCTCGGGTCATGACTTCCCTCAAATGAGGGGATCAGGTTTAGTGGCCAGGCCTCTGGAGTTTAAAATATTTTCCTGTGCTAAAACGTCACATTTTATGCTCAGGAAATAGTTCTATGCCAGGAGAAACCTTATTTGCTCTAGAAGCTCAATTAGTAAACATTGACACAGTATGCTATAATAATCTTAGATGTTTACTGTTTACTAGTAATTTGTTTTCTACCTCATTACTTTTAAGGCAGCAACATCTCTCACAAGGGGTTGATACTTTATAATGAAATTTTGACCCTAATTCTAATGCAGAACTAATCACTATTTACAACAGCATTTTTATGAATCAAAACAGGTAACTTACTGGTAAGTCATATCTCAGAAACATTATCCCTGCAAAGCAGAAATATCTAGAAGGTCTTTGAAGCAGTGAGCTGGGTAAATCCCAGTTTTTAAAGATTCTAAATATTTCTGTAGTCTTTAGGCACAAAAAAAAAAAAATTTTAAAAAAAGTGTTTTCAGCTTCAGCATAAACTGGTTGTAGATTACATGTCTTAGCATGAGCTGAGTAATGAGGGAGTCCAAGAAATGATCTGAATTTAGTTGAAATTTTGGATAATAGAGGGCAACCCATATGTTTACGTAGGATAAAGAATTTCTTCCTTTCTTTATATTCATCCATATCACCTGCTTTTAAAAAGTCCATCGTACATGTTTTGTGGTCTAGGGAGCTGGCAACCCAGTAGATTGCCACAGTACATGTTTCCATGGAAATAATTGAGATGTAATAAATAAAGGCACTCTGAGGTCATAGGTTTCCCAATTCAGCTGAGAAGAAAATAAGCATAAATTATGTGGATATATGTGTAGCATTTAGGATTTGAAATAATCTACTGTTTTTCTCTTTTTTCATGTATTTATTTCACTTTGTAAAGCAGCTTTGCTATTTATTAACTACTACTGAGATTTGTGCATTCTTTTTCATTCAGAAAGATTATGCACTAAAATAGAATCAGTGTGTGCCTGTGATGAAAGGGATTATTTTGCATGCAAAAGGCAAGTCGCCTGCACATTAACTGGGAGCAATGCTGTCTGACATTAAAGAAGAGGCTGACTTTGACAGAAGTATCAAATGTTGACAACTGTTAGGTGCACGTTATTTAAAATAAAGTGATTTCAGACCAAACCGGGATGCCAGCAAAGCTGCAGGTCATGTGGTCCCTGTTCTGTATTAGCATCTCTCAGGTTCAGCCTGACAAAACTTGCAGTAATTCCTGCAGCTGTAACTCCAGTAGTAGCCACTGACTTTTCCCTGATGTGGGATTTATGATTTGCAATACAAAACGCTGATTTGTTTTGACCAATACTTTGTGCTAACTTGAAAATACTAACCTTGTAGCTAGAGCCTGAGGACAAAGTTCTGCTGGGCTTAAAGGAAGGTTTTTTCAGAGCACTGAGGGTGGAGTAAAAGTAGGAGGGGTTGAGTCTTTGTTGGCTTACAAAATAAACGTTTTGGTGACAGTGTGATGGTAGTAGGGATGGAGTAAAACACCAGCCTGTTCTGAAGCTTTACTTTACAGACAAAGCCCATGAAAGTAATTTTCCTCAGCACAGACCCTTCTGTTGCCCTGCTACCCGTAGCCTCATCTGCTGAGGGGGTTTTCTGTTGTCTGTAAGATGTAAGACTTGTACCTTATTCAATGTCATTAAAGCCACGTGGTCTTGAACCCCAGAACCCTAACGTGCTTATGAACACCCACAGACACTATCTGTCCCGTTAAAAATGATGGGGCTGATGTCAACACCAGTGTCCTTAAAGTTTGGTTTGTGCTGCTAGCTCTGGGGGGCAGCTGGCACCCAGTCGGCTGTGGGGGCTGAGGAAAGCAGGCGCTCATCATTAGTGTTAATTAAATCATGGCTTCTCATGCTTCAACTTGGGGCCTTTGGAAGCAGTTTTGTGAAGTGCTGAGATGCTCGTAACAGTAAGTAGTAGGTTTCCAGTCCCGTGTAATTGTAATTGAGGAATTACTCGACTGCACTTTGTGGGGACTGGGCTGGCTTTGGCACAAGGTTTTAAGCATCAGATGCACTTTAGTTGCTGAATTTGACAGTTCTGCAAATTGCTGTCAGCTTGCAAGGGGAATTTGTGCATGAACATGCTAGTCGGTAATCAAACTGTTTTGCAAAAGGATGCACTAATTAACTCTAGATTTGTTATCCTACTTGAAGTTGCAGAATTGCTGTCATATTTTTTTGCTTTCAGTTGGCAAAAAATGCTGATAAACTTTAGATTCACACCCTACCTGCCTCATTTGTGTCAGTCAAGAGGAGGAAAGGAGGTTGCTTCACTACTTTGTTATCTGCAAAGTAAATAAAAATACTTCAACCATTTGCTGAGTTCCAATTAGTTGATTGCTATGAATGATCTTCTTTAAAGGAATGCTGTTTTACCTATCTGCTCATACAAAGGTTTGATTTTGAATGTCTTGTGAAAAGGATTCTCTTTGTCTTGATTGATGTCAAGAATAAAAGCGTGATGGTAATATCCCTTTGAAAGCTATTGTATTGTCAGCTCTGGCTGACAGCAGGAGGCCCTCCTAGTGCTATAGATTAGCGCTGTGAAAACACTGACATTTTCTTTGTTATATTGCTGTTGTTCTGCTTGCAAAGTCAATTATACAATGTCGGAGCTCAGTTACAGAGTTGACTGTGGAAGTAACAATGTCTTTCATACTTGTCTTAAAGATATAATTTTCCTTTTTTCCCAGTTGATGGAGAAGAACCTGAAGGTACTGGAACGGTTCATTCTACAAATTAAATTTTGACAAGTACCATCATAATTGCCAAATACAAGAGACTTGTGTGATTATCCTTTAATTTTACAGTTCATTCAAGTTTTGGTGGAATTTTATTGATACAGTGAAAGCAGTAGCTAAAATTGATAAAACTTGTATCAAATAAGATTACGTTCTTGATTGTTCTTTATCAAGTGTAGCTTTTGGGGGATTAGGAATAATTGGAGATGTAGGTGTTTCATTGTGGGGCTGGTGTCCTGAGAACAGTTGAATCCATGCAGTATACTGAGCACTGCCTTCAGGGATTAGCCTGCAGTTTTTAATTTTTGCCTGTGTATTTTGCTACAAGCCTAGCAGCATTCTCCCTTGAACTCTGTAAGTCCCATTTTCCTGCCTTTCTTTCCCTTGAGTGTGCTCTCCTGGATGGGATCTGGGTGGTATTTAACTAGTTTTACTGATTGAAACTCCTGCCTGTGTGCAAACACCTTTTAATTGTGGCCTGTTCCCATTGGTCCTGGCAAACATAATGAATAAATGTGCCCCAAAATTTAAAACGATGGGAAAGATAATGCAAAAGGTTTCTATATGAAGGGGAAGAAAATAGAATTCTTATATTTTAGTGATGCCATCCACGAAAAACATCTACCATGTAACAGTAGTAGCTCTCAGAGAACGCTTCACATTTTTTTCTTCAAAAATATTTGTGTACAATCAGTGCAAATTAAAGAACATCATTCAATGCTGAATTGCTTCAGATGACACGTGCAAAAAAAAAAAAAATCAGAGAGCTCTTGTTAGGATGTTAATTGTAGGATTTCTAAATTACTGTTATAAACTAATAGAGTAACAAAAGATTCCACAGTTACCAGTAATTTGTCAGGATTTATTTTGTTTTTCTTCAATAATTGAAAATTAATGTCTTGAAGTGAAAGCAGATGTTCATGCCATCCTCTGAATTGGATATAAACATGATGTTTTGTAGATGTGTTAAGCTTGTGTAAACACAAATTGTCTTATCATAGACTGAGCTCTGGCTTGGTTTTATCTATTGTTTGGTGCCATATTAACTTTCAGGTTAAACCTGGGTTAGTGGTTTCAGCCTGGTTAAATTAACTAAGCCAAGTGCTTGGGGGGGCACCCAGTGATCTGTTATTATAGTAAACATTTTTAAAACTGTACCTCACCTCCTGGATTTGTGAATGATGATACTTTCTTATACTCCAGAATGAATATTTACTTCAATTTTGATAAATGTGCTCTTAATTGTTTACTTGGTTATTGTTACTGAACTAGGTTACCTATTTCTCTGCTTGCCATCTCTCCCCAGTCCCATTTTATGGAATCAGTGTCTTTTCATTACAACATTTGAAAAAAGCAAAACACAGTTTTGTTTTGTTTTTTAAAGAATAAAAATGATCTTTTGGTCTCATGTGTCAGTCTGCAATCTGTAAAAGATAAGAAATTTCTTCATGTATTTTAATATTCTCTTAAACAAAAGATTATTAATTACTCACAACAATTGAGCTGTCTTATAAAAATGCCTACATCAACCCCTCAATGCTCCATCAGTATTCTCCTTAAATGCTTCTGTAAACGGATGGCTGTTATGTTCGCTTGTATCCTAATAAAAGTGCTAGAGTAATGAAATACTAATAATATAAAACCTATTACAGACTCCTGCTAAATCTTGACTGACAAATGGTGGTGGAGGGGAGGGTCTGCTTCTGGTGCCTGCACTGGTGGAGATGGAGTTGGAGAATGTGGGTGGGAGCTGGAGCCGAGTGGGGACCAGCCCTGAGCTCTCTGTAGTGCCTGCATTTATTCCAAATACTTTCAGAGCTCAGAAGTAGATTCTTGTGCATTTTGTTTCCTGATGCCTAATACTAAACGTACAGAAGCTGGTTCGTTGTTCTTTTAGACACAGAGGGTGATGAGTTTTAAGTACCACATCTTCTTGACAGCATCTAGATACATGTATGTGTGCAGCAGTGAATTGTGGTGGTTTATCAGAGTCGCTTTATTGTAAGGAGCAGAAAGATGTGCAGAGACTGAACGGTCTCTTGTGACATTTCCAGCTACGGGGAAGGCTCGCACTCCAACCTCTTGCAATGGTTTGTTTTCTAAAACACAAACAAAGGGACCTGATGGGCTTGGAAACTGGGTGATGCTGTTTGGAATGGGCCCACAGACCTGGCTGTGGTACAGTGAGTTGGTGTGTAAGCATCAGCTTTCCACTGTATGACTTATTCTGGGTAGCACTGCAATACCCTTCTGAATCTAGCGATAAGTAGCTTCATTATATTGTTTGCATTTGCTTAGAAAGAAAACCTTTTCCTTTCTAGCCACAGATTAGGCAACAGAAAGACCAATTTGCAGAGCTTGTAAATGCCACTTGTTAATCATATGCAGTAAAATTATTAATTTTTTTTTTTTTCCCCCCTTGGATGTATTAAATCAACTTTTTAGCTTTTTAGGTAATTGAAATTTGCCCTTTTGTTACCTGGGCATGAATTATTTTTTAAATTTTGCCCTGCTGTGAGGTTTATCTCTTCTGTTCATCCTAATTAAATAAAACCTACTGTTGTTCGCCAGTCTGGTGTTGAAGTGAATTACCTGCCTGAAGGCTTGCGCTGGTGTCTGCACTCTTGTTGCAGCAGCAGCCGTTGACTAACACATTTACTTTTAGATTTTCATTTCAAAGGGCTCAGCTTGTGAAGTGTGACAGGTGAACGGTGAATGCTTTACAGGACTTTCAAGAGCTGAACAAACAGTAAAGGACTTATTGCTACCTCAGCGGAGTGGCAAGTACAAATGTAAGGCAGCCTTTGTGGCAGAGGAGTGTTTCCTTTGCTGAATAAAGGCCACTCAGGAGACCTGAAGGGCTCGCTTGGGTATGCTGCAGATGAAATAATCTCAGTTGTGGTCTCATTTAAGACCACCCTACCTGCGGGTCCTGGGCAATTTCTAGTGGGGTTGATCTCAGTCTATTTGTAGCATCACCCACAGTCGTCTTCTCCTTGGGTCTGGTACTGCTAACTAAGTCTGCTTCAGAAGTGTAACGGTTGGAGTTGCTTTACACAGGTGTGATTTCCAGTTCATATTAGAGAAGGTAAACAATGCATTCGGGTTTTAAAGCGAAGCAGAGGGAAAGGTCCCTGCTTGTAGAGAAACAGTTTGTCTAAGCCTCTGATCGTGCTACAAAAAACACACTGCTCACCACTGAAATCCTGTTAGGAGTAAAAGTACAGGAGTTAACAAGTCACTGCGCTCCAGTCTCTGTTGGCTCCTGCTGGGCTCTGGAGGTTTGGTCAAATGTGGCCTAATTCTGCTTTCCAAATATTAAAAAATATTACACAGAGGGCAAAAAGACAAGTTCTTAATATGCATATCCTGGGAAAATCCTAAACCAGTATTTTTACCCCCTTCAGTCCCAAGGCTAATCAAAATTCCTTTGTTTCCACATCTACCATTAAAATATATGCCTCCCTTGGTTGTCTGCTGACTGTACGAGTTTAACCACTCAATCGATTGGACTCACAAAAGCTGTTACTGGCTTTACATCAGATTTGCCCAAAGGTAATTTAGAGACAAGGGTGAGGCTCCAGGCAACCTCCACCAGGACGGGTACTTAAATTACCAGCTCTGCTCATTGCTTGATGATCCTCACCTGCCTGAGCTGAGGTTTTTCTATCACGATGGTGGTAGGTTAGCCCAGCCTCTACCTCCTGAGTGCTGGAACTTGCTTCACATGTTGGTGAATTGAGTGGTAATGAAGAGAAGTCTATAAAGACAGACTTGCCATGTTTTTTAAAAGAGGGGGTTTGGTGCAATGCAGAGGTGAAGTCTGTCTGTGAGTGAGCATCTTGGACCCACTTTTGCAGCTTTTAAGGTCAGTAAAATGTATCCCCTTGCTACTAATTGGAGCTGGATTGGGTGTTTAGGTGTAGATCAACAATGTAAGTTTGAACTCCTTGAATCTGCTGGTGAAGAGATGGTATTAATCAAGATTCTGGTTGATGCTAGAGGACTGAGAGTAGCCTGGGCTTGTAACAGCTCTGGGGTGAAAACTCTCTTGTTTTGGTGGCAGTGTTTCTTACTAACCTTAGCAGGGATGGGTTTCTCATTTCTTGCTTTGCAATTGAGAGAGAAGAAGCAAAGAGATTTGATGGGAATAGTCACTTGGTATCCAGTGCTGCAGAGAGCTTCTGCTAGATCTCTGGGCTTCCATCTGTGGGGGTTTCTAGGAGAGCACTGGACAAGTTCAAGGTGCAGAGGATGAAGTGATGTTATAAGAGCTCCCTGAGAGCACTGCAGGAAACCCAGGAGACACACATTGTGTTTAACATGTTGGTATAAACAGGTACATTTACGAAGCAAACTTGACTGATTATGCAGCCTATTAGCCTTCTTTTTTCCAAACTGGAAAACTTAAAGGAAGGAAGAGAAAACATATGGTGGAAGGATCAGCTTAATACTTGGGAAGGCAGAAATGCTAACCAGAGAAAGATGGAAATAAATTGGGGAAACTAGGAAATCTGTTGCTGGTGGTTGAGTATAGAGTGTGTCTGATGAGTAGATATAAACTTTTGGCACAGGGGCTTACCTGGAACTGCATCTATATTATTTTTAACTTTTGGCTTAAAGAGTGAGATAAGGAATAGATCTGAGAAGGGTTTTCAGCTCTGTGGAGAAGTTTATGATCAGTAATAAGAAAACACTACTTGTTAAACATCTAAACAAAGTAGCTTTTCTACTCTTAATAGACAGTGACAGTGCTTTGCTGTCTGGAAGAATGTAGCTGTTGTGGTTTATAGCTGTTTTCTGTTTATTATAGAGAGATTTGAGGAAAATTGTGATTGCAGTCATTAATTCTGGAAGTTTCAACTATTTTATAGTCATGATAACATCTGAACTTGGCCTGTGAGAACTCCTAATTGTTCAGGGTTTTGGAGGGAAGCAGAGGTCAGGATGGTAAGAGGTAAAACTAGGCTTTCAACACTTCTTTTGTGAACGCACACAAAAATATATAATATATGATGTTTGTTCCTGTGTAGATGAAGGAGAAGGTCTAGAGGAGTACGTGGTATCTTTTGTTAGACTAACTTCTGTGGTTACAGAACATCTGGAAGTTTTTCTTGATGCTCAAGCCTGCTTTTTGTTCTGACAAAAAAGCAGCAGCCTACTGGCTATTTTGCTTGATAGGTAAATGCAGCTTTGCTTTAATTTATTCAAGCTCTTACTCAAATTTCTCTTGCTTCATTAGTTTACTCACATGAGTAAAAATATACTGGACTACATAATAATGCCAAGCTCATAATATTTATTGCTGAATTTTATGGATGTGTTTCAGTTGGATATTTTGCTCATGGCCTCCTTTATTTCTAGGAAAATGGCATGCCTTGCCCTTCATAATTTCTTTGCTTTTACTGACCAGACTGTTCCCCCAGAGGGCATGTGGGATGTGGCAGAGTATTGAAAATACTGGGATGGAGAAGTAGAGAAGGAGGGCTGTGTGTGAATTGCATCTTATTTGTGTTTACACTAGAATTATATGGCAAAATCAGTGTGTATCTGGCAGTATTACTTTGTTGGGAAATGTGGCAGACAGCTCTGGGTGAGAAAGTTGTTACCTTCAGGCAATTTCTTAAAAGATAAAGAAGTACTTTGAGTCAAATTCTGAGCATCCTTTAGAAGTATGGTACAATATATTATGAGCCATTTTAAAATGAAACTACGCATGCTTGTCTTCAGATCCTGTACTGTCACTTAATGCTTGTGTACGAGTCCAATCATTTGATTGCCTTCATTCCAAGGGTGTTTTCTTTCTGAATTTATTTACTACTTGATAACAGATAAGTAGGATTTGGTTTAAAGCTCCCATTTGTTTTATTTTGTTTACTATTCCTGATTCTAAACAAACACTCAACAGAGAGCTTCATTTTTTATTCTTCTTGCTATAAGTAAATTCAGTAATAAACCCAAACTCAAAGGTGAGGGTCTGAAAAAAACCAAAACCAAACCAACAAACCCACTAAAACCCCCAAACATAAACCCCAGACCCCTGGGAGATGCTTGGCAGAGCCATGGTGTGACTGGTTTCCAGCACACCGAGGGGTGCTGCAGAGCAGGGAGCTGCCAGGCTCTGCCTGCAGAGCAGCCGGGTGTCCCTGCCTGCAGCAGGAGCTGCTGCTCCAGAGACTCGGGAGGGGGGGATGAGGAAAAATCCCCTGCAATTGGCAGCAAGATGCTGCTTCAGTGGTGAGGCTGTTTCAGGCAGGCAAATCTCCCGCAGGCACGCTTTGCAGGGTGCTCTGACAGGCACCAGAAATTCACCCAAAGACCAAATGCATATTTTTATAAAGAAGTAGCTCTGCTATGATTTCCTTCTAGCCAGTGGGGCTGTATTAAAAATGTGGCTCCAAAGAAAATGCGTAGAAAAAAAATGAGCTTTTAATTTGTCACCTGCTGCTGAACCACCCTGTCCTTCTTGAGATGCCAAGTTGTAAATGAGGTTTTTGTATCCCCCATACATGGCCTTCCAAGAAGTGTTCTGTGTGTCGTAGCTGTCAGTGGCACAGCTGAAGACATCAGACCGATGGCTTAAAACCTGCTGTGGTCTGTGTGGAGCAAGCAAAGCCAATGCAGCCCAAAACCTGAGCAAACAGAAAGGCAAGGAGAGAATTTGTTGTCTCCAGGGGCCTAGGAGGGAGGCCCTGACTGCCTCCAGAGCAGGGTCTGCTCTAAGCTTTCTGTCCAGCGATGCCAAGGAATAAAGGATGCAAGATTGCCTCTTTGTGCTGTCATTCAAGAGAGATGTTGAAAAACTCTGTTTAGTTAATCTTTAAAAAATTTTGGTTTTGGAGAGTAGTGTCTTGTTTGGCTGCATATTCTGTAGCCTCTTCCAGCATGCATGTTTGTGGAAACTGCAGGGATGGCAGGTATCCCAGCTGACAAATGCAGTTTGTCTCCTAGCAAACCTCAAGCCACCTAATGAGAGCTTATCTTGAGGCAGAAATGAGGAACTCTGATTTTTAATCTGCAGACAGATGATGGGTTGAAGGGAAACTAGCCCAGCTGTGGGACCAGCAGGGAAACTAGCTGTTCCCAGTGCTTCTCCCCCCAGGAGAGCAGCTGCTGCTGTTACAGCCGCCCCAGCCAGGTAGAGACAGCTGCCCTTCACCATTGCACTTGCATGCCTATCTTGAGTTGGCAGCTGCAAATTAATAATAGTACGAAATAATCCTTACATGAAGATGCATAACTAACCTTGTCATACCGTCCTCTTTGCTCTCCTTGTTGCATATTTTCTTCCTGTTTTCTTCATATAGCCTGTGAAAATGTTGGTGGAGTCCCTTTAGCAGCTTTGCTTCCTTTCCCACAGCATCTTTCCTACCTTGGAGCTTGGGAAGCTTGAGGATGATTTACTTTGGGGAATACCTACCGGTAGGTTTTCCTCCCTAGGTGGCATCCTCTTTACTGCCTTTTTTCCTTTTGAATCTTGTCTGGTTTTGCTCCCAGCAGTTATGCATATGCAGTTGTGTATAACAGCAACGCTGGAGCATGTCAGCAGAGCTCCCAGGGCCAGTCATGCCTTGGGCAGGGAAGCAGGAAGGGGCAGGACACAACCTGCCTGTGGGCTGCTGTGCCCAGAGCCCAGCCTCAGCCACTGCTTGGTTTGCAGTGGCACCTGCTGAGGTGACAGCAAGGAGGAGACACAGTGGAATCATCCTGCTGCTTTGGTAAGCTGAAGGCTGGTGGTGCACTTATTAGAGGGAATTTATCTGCTCTTCTGTCTTTTTTGCTGTCTACTGCTGGCTTGAGTAGATTTTCTTTTATTGGCTCACCCCAACAGGTTTGTTTTCTTCTGGAGATTTTTTTTTTTTTTTTTTTTAAATTTAATTTAATATTTCTGAGCTGGAAAAACACATCAGTGCCTGGCTTAAATGCAGGCTGCTTACAGGCATATATTAAACCCCACTGCTCTAGAAGGGAGTGTGAAGATGAATCCTGGTTGGTTCAGGGCTGCCATTACCTTACACTCAGCCTGTGAAAATTTTTTTTTTTTTTTTTTTTCTTGTGGCTGTGTCCACTGCTGCATGAGGTGAGGGCTGGGATTTGCTCTCCATTTCTGGATCTTTAACACTGCCTACCTAGCAAAGGACTCATGGAGCCGATTTTACCCACCTGCCCATCAGAAAAATAACCTTGCAGCTCTCTGCTGGCTGTGGAGGAGTCTTGTGTGTCCTCTTTCCCAGCGTTCTGGTGGCATCAGTTTGGATCAAATCTTTCTCAAGAATGCCTCTGCTGGGGAGGCTGGAGTGTGTCTGCTCACCTGGGAGGTGGATTGGCCTCTGCAGTGGGCTGATGGGCAGGTCACAAAACCCTTGCAGATGTGTCCAAGAAATGACTGCTGAGGCAAATGCTCAGCTCTGGTGAAGCGAAGGATGCAAAACCACATGAGCACAGCCTGAAGTTTACTGAAAGTGATGAAGAATACACTCAGGTTACACCACTGCTTGCTGCTCACTGTTGTCTCCCATTCCTATGAGACTTGTGTGTCCCAGCAGAGCTCTGTGCTTGTGTCTGGGTGCTGCTCCCATTCCCTCCCTGGGTTGGGGGGGGATGCAGAGCAGAGAGCGAGCTGGTGTGAGGAGAAGGCAGTCACCCAGAGATCAGAGTTTGGCTGAGCTGGGGTCTCGCATTGCTCCTGTCTTGGTTGGAGTTGCTGGCAGGAGCCTCATGTGAGACAGCGTTGCTGGAGAGCAATTTGAAGTTAAAATAATGTACTAAGAAATCAGATTTATGTATCTCTAGAAAAAGGAAGACTTGTTCTGCTTTTAGCTTCCACCATAGGTTGTGTCACTATGGGGCACATGTCACTAAGTGGGTGCTCCTGCTAACCTGGTGCTTAAATACCAGCTGGGTCTTTGGCAGATGCTGGTCTGCCTCCTGTGCTTGGATGGCAGGAGATACAGTGGTAAATCCCACCTCTTTTTGTTATTTTACACAAGCTTTTTGCTTGTGGCTGAATTTTGGTTATGGTTGACTCAAATACCACTTCGTTCCTTCCACAGCCTCAGGTATAGGCTGGCTTTTGTGTCTGGAGTTGTAGCATAGCCATGGAGTGAAGGAGAGAGCCTCTGCTGCCCAAAACTCCCAATGTGTCACCAGCCTGCTCCTTAGGGTTGCAGCAGTGGCTTGTGCTTGGTAGTGTTCTTATTTAGGTTATTTCTCCTGTTTCTAAGTCTTTCCTTGCTAGGAAAGGGTTATCTTTCTCCTCTCTCTCTCTTTCTCCCTTTCTCCTCCTTTGCTTATTTTTAGTCATAGGAAGCAGAAGAATTGGCTATTTGCCAAATAGGAAAAAAAAAACCCCAACAAACAAAAGCCCCAAAGCAACCACAATATTGTACCTGTCCTTAAAAAAAAGAAAAAAAAATTGCCCTGTAAGTAACTACTGATGTGTTTTTATTTTAGTAGAAGCTTGTGACTCAATGTTAAACCAATAGCACATCAAAGAGTAAAGCAGGGTGATTTCTTGTGTGTTTTCCTATTTATTGTTAATCTTGTTCAGATTTGGGAAAACATTGTGGTTTAAAACTATGAAGAAATGCTGTCTTTTATAAAGGAATAAAAGAGATTAAATCTTTAACTCAGTTTGCTTGTGCAATAGCAGTGGTTGGGCTGCTGTCTGGGCTTTCAAACAGCCTTACTTTAAAAAAAAAAAAAAAAGCTTTAAATTTATAAATATTTCTGTCTCTCTTCCTTTCTCTTTTGCAATACCTTACATACATTGTCTGTTCTGCTGTTAACTCCCTGATGCAGAATTCCTAAGTTTGGGCTAATAGAAAATTTGGAGGATTCTTCATTATCTGAACCTCTTGAGAAATACCAAATATGTTCCAGTAATTGTGGTGTAGTACAACAGGGAGTCACACTGGCAGTTTGTTGGAAAGGGTTTTTCCTGTAGTTATGAAAACCATACAACTATTAAAATCCCCAAAACTGAAGCCGTTGGGATTACTCATATACTTACAGTTAAGCGCATGCCTAAAGGTAGATATATTCAGCATGTGGTTTTTGACTTGCTTTGGATTCCTAGCTTGAGAATATCAGAAAAAAAAAATATTCCTCAACTCACATCAGTCTCGTGCAGCCTTTTTGTTCTGAGCTTGCATTGCTGTAGCATGCTGGGCTGCAGCATCTTGACAGAAGCACCTAGGTTGGCTACAACACAAATTAATAACAGAGAATGGAAAGTTTGCAGAACTCCAGGATGTTGGAGCGACTTGGAGTCAGATTCATTTCCTTCTGCCATCTCTTCTGCCTCTGCCACAGGTCCTCAATAAATGTGCACGTGTCATGTAATTTTTCTCTCTCTTTATCTTAGTTATTTCCCTTCTTGCTTGTATGCAGAGAAGGTATAACATCTGTCTCTTGGAGAGGAGTGTGAATTTATTAAATGCTGTAAGATGCTGGATAGCTAAAAGTGAAATGAGATACCAGTATTATAGGTCAGGTCATAATATCTGGGTTTTTTCTGTGGTTGTTTCATCTTCCCTACTCTAAATCAATTCTATAGAATAGAATTAACAGGAAAAACTATAAAGTGATTCTTGTTTTATAGCTTCAGTATAGGGACTCCTATCCTCACTAGGTAATCACTTACTGAGAAGGTGCTGGTTGCCTCTTCTAAAAGGCTGGAATACAGAAAGGTTCTGCTCTTGCTTAGTTTCTCTCTGGAAAGCTTCCTTTGGTTAAATATTTTTTCTCTCGTATAACAGTGGCATGTGTCTAGGAGTGTCTTGATATATCATCCTAAGGAGTTAGCAAACCTATTCTGCTTACAAAACAAATTGCATTTTATGTCTATGAAACTGTATAAACAATTTGCTTTGAGTCACAATTTGGAAATATGCAGGTTGTGGAGCATAACTAATACAAAAAAATGTTTTTGTTGCACTTTAAAGAAAATCCATTGGCAAAGTACCAATATGTGGGTGAATATAATTTTAAAAACAGTCCCAGCCACTTTGTAGAAAAATACAATGCAGTACATAAGCTCATTTTAGACACTACTTATTCTACCATGTCCCATTAGTTGATGTTTGCATAGTGCTTTGAAAATATAAAGCACTATATAACTGCTTATTATTACTACATTATTATTACTCTCCCTCTTGAAAAAAGACCCTCTAGGGAGAGTGAGACTTGCTTTGCATTTCATCTGTAGTGCAGATCCTACCAGAAGCATGCCCATTTGTTTTGGTTTTACGTTCTTTCCTCCCTACTTCCACCCTTCTAGAAAAAAAAATAAAAATAAAAAATTGTGTTTTAGAGATTAGAGTTTTTATTTGGTTTATGCTGGTAGCTACACCAATGAGAGTATTACTTGACTCCTGAAATAGCTTTTTATTTCAGTCTGTGCAATGAAATTAATTACTGTCCTGGTCTTGCCCTCTGTGGTCTGTGGGTGCTACAGAGGCACCTCACCCTGCCTTGGGCATGGAGGGATAAGCAGGAGCTGGTGATGATGCCCTTTGCTGGGTTCCTCCTGCCTTGCCTGTCCATCAGTGTGGGCCAAAGAATAAAAAATTGCTGAGTGAAGAGAGTACAGGGATTGTGCCAGGAAAGCTTAAGAAGAATTTCCTTCCTACAGAGAGGAAGTGCTACAATTTTTTCGGCAGTACCCAAACTATTGTTTTTCCTTGTAAAGAAAATTTGTCAGTCCCTCGTCTCCTTTACACTCTTCTAACAGCAGCCTGTATCACTGCAGGAGAACAAGATTTCAGTCTAAGTTATTTTAACCCCCTTTATCCCTTGAATCCTTATTGTGAGAAGGGCTTTTCATAGGCAGTGTTAACCATTTACATTCTGAAATCTGAGCGAACTCCTGTGCCTCTGCACTGTATACTGTGCTATACCATGGCTGATGCTACAATCATGGCTGATGAAGTTTGGATTAATTTTTGCCTGGGCACTCGTAGGCTTACATTGTCATAAACCAGGGAAAAAGTAATCATAAGCCTTCTTTGAGTAGAGTGAGGAATATTTCACTCCTCTCCTAGTTCTACCTTTGTTACACAGCTCTCTCACAGTACTCTGGTCCCTGGCTGTCCCTGTTCTGCTTCCAGCATCTAGGAGGGGAGAGCCCAAAGATGTTTTTTGCAGAGCGTAATCTGACATATTTGTCACTGTGTTTGGCCTTTGGTTATGTCACCACACACAGCCATTGAATAATGAGGTCACAGGCAGCATTTCAGCCTCATTTCCAGCAGAAACAGGGTTTCATGTTGCCATCCTTATCTGTGTGTGCCCTTTGGTGGTGGCTCTGTCTGAGCTGGTGTCCCCCAGCTGTGGCAGGGGGTGCTGGTTGTTGGTAGCTGTAGTCCTGAACCTCTACAAACAACTGAACAGCCAGGTGGAAAACGGGGGAACCTTCCAAATCATCTGGAAAGACTTCAGTGAACACTGAACAGCCCGTGCAGGTGAGTGCGTGTGGGATGGAGAGGCTGCAGCATGTGGGAGTCCTGGTTGTGCTCAGAGCTCCCTTTCCTTTATTCGTTTAAAGTGATTAATGGTTCAGCTGTGTGGCTGCCCACATTGCCAGGCATTGTCTGTATCAAAGCTGAAGTGTAAATGAGGTCTGATAACCTAAACCCATGTATTATGTTACTATTTTTTAAAGGGTTCATTACCCTTATAAGTGCAGGTTTCAGAGAGGAAAGCAGCAGGCTGTGGGGAGATGTAGGGCTGGCATTGGCTGGGTGGGACAAGAGACAGTAAGGACTTTGCCCTCTGGACTGCCAGTCCTGAAGTTACTGGCCAGGAATTCATCTGTGGGCAAGTTTTGCTGTGGCTGGCACCCAGGAACTTATCAGTGTTGCTGAGCTAAAATCATAGAGTATTTTTTATTGGAAAGGGCTTTTAAAGGTCACCTAGGCCAGCCCCCCTGCAATGAACAGGGACATCTTGAACTAGATCAGGTTGCTCAGAGCTCTGTCCAGCCTGGTCTTGAATGTTCCCAGCAAAGGGGCATCTACCACCTCTCTGGGAAAACTTGTGACGGTGTTTCACCACCCTCATCATAAAAGAAAATCTTTATCTGAATCTACTCCAAATATATCCTTTTAGCTTAAACTATTGCCCCTTGTCCTATCACTACAGGCCCTGATAAAAGGTCTGTCCCCCTCTTTCTTGTAAGTCCCCTTCAAGTATTGAAAGGCTGTAATGAAGTCTTCTGGGAGCCTCCAGGTTGAACAATCCCAAATTTCTCAGCCTGTCTACATAGGAGAGGTGTTCAATCCCTCTGATCACTTCTGTGGCTCTCCTCGGGACTTGTTTGAACAGTTCTATTTCTTTCTTATGGTAAGGACTCCAGAACTGGATGCTATCCTCCAGGTGGGGTCTCACCAGAGTGGAACAGAAGTGCAGAATCACTTTGACCTGCTGGCCATGCTTGTTTTTATGCAGCCCATGATATGATTGGTTTTTTTGGGGCCGTGACCATGCATTTCTGGGTTATATTGAGTTTTTTCATCCATTAGTTATCCCCAGGACCTTCTCCTTAGGGCTGTTCTGAATATCTTCATTCCCAAGCCTGTGTTGATACTGAGATTTGCTCCAACCCAACTGCAGGACCTTGTGCTTGGCCTTGTTGAACCTCATGTGGTTCACAGGGACTCACTTCTGGAGCTTGTCCAGGTCCCTCTGGATGGCATCCCATCCCTCAGGTGTGTCAACCACACCGTTTAGTTTTGTGTCACCTGCAAACTTCCTGAGGGTGCATTTGATCCCACTGGCTATGTTATTGAAGAAGATACTAAACAGTAATGGTTCCAGTGTGGATCCCTGAGGGACAGGATCTCCATTTCTCCATTGTCAGTGATCTCCCTTTAGACACTGAGCTGTTGCCTACTGCTATGAGTGGTGGGATGGATTGGTACAACCTTGTGTCCCTCCCTGCTTCAATCTTTTCTAAACAGTGATTATTTTGGGGGTGGAAAAGTGTAAATTTTTATACACTGGAAGCTTAAATTCAGAATGAAAACCAGTTCACTTGGGTACCCTGGGTTGTGGAGGAAAGAGCCTGGGGCAACAGCAGGTGTATGTACTTTATGGCTAAAAAGAACAAAAATTCCACAGCTTTTCTTGCCTCTTTCAATCTGAACCTGCCAAGTTTATAGAAACCTTGTCAGTGAGAGCAGACTTGTTACTCTGGCTCCAGGTGATACCCATCATAACCTCTGGGTGATGGAAGGCACTTCCCATACTCTACAGAAGGCTCCTAGTGGAAGCAGGAAAACTCCAGAGTGATCACATTTACCTGCTGTGCTGCAGTGAAGATGGTTACTTGCAATGGATCTGAAAGTCATCAGACCCATGTTCTTGTCAGGGTTCCTTGTCAGCACCTGTCCCTTCCCCTTCGGGTGTTGTTTTTGCTTGTGTTTTAATGACAAACACACCAAAATGGAAATGAAGGCATCAGTCCTTGCCCTCTCTGCAGTATAAATCAGGGGGTATAGAGGCAGGGGTCAGGCAACCCTGTGGAATGGGGTGGATGTTGCTGGTTCCTTTGTGTCCTCTTTCCCCACACCTCCCTGGAGGATAGGGGATGCTCCAGCTTCCCTGCACACACACACACACACACACAACCTCAAACATGTCCAGGCACAAAGGCACTCTTCAAAAACACAATTGGTTTTTCTAGGGGCAGGAGAGAGCAAATACCTTGCAGAAAATAATGCACAGCTGCCTGTTTTGGCCACCGGGCCCTGGCAGTGATTTGCCACACGTGGCCATGCCCTGGAGGCTGTGGGGCAGCGGGCTGGCTCCTGGGCTGGCCACCGCAGCGCATGGCACGAACAGCCCGCGGCTGGGCAGATGGCTCCCTCCTGGCCATGGGGCCTCCCTCTTCTGGGAGCAAACCCCACTGAGACTGCAACAACAGCAGCCCGGGAGCTGGGCAGATGGTCTACTGGCTGCAGCCAGCATAATTGCATCAGCTGGCTACTTCTACAGCCAGTGGAGCCTCTTATTTGTACTGCTCTGAAACGATCCCAACTATTTTTGCTTTTACCTTCCCGGTTTTGTGTAAACTTCTGTATTTCTTGTAGGGGGTAGGGTGAGGCTGGGAGGCAGCCATCTGTTGGAAGGGGTTGATGGCAGGGTTGGAGGAGCCCCTCCAGAAGCCATTGCAAAGGCAGACATCTGAATGGGTGTGGGGTGTGAATCAGCCTCCTGCACTGCATGGCACCTGGGGCTCGGATGATGTTGCAAAGAGAAGAGCTGGACCAGTAGAGCCCTCCCTCTGCGGGCCATACGCCTTCCAGCTTCCACCTGGTTTGCTCCACGTATCTGAGCTGCCACTTGTGCACCAGCCTGAGGTCTAAATAATGCAGCAAACCCCCCCAGGTCCCGTGTCTCTGCCACCCATCTCTGGGCTGGCACCTCAGTGCACTGCTACAGGAGGGCTGCTGAGATGTCTGCTGGCACTTGCTGGGGTTGCTCTGTAGCCCAGGCTCTGCCACCCTCCCTGCATCCTCCTCGTGGGCTCTTGTTACACAGACAAAAGATGTGCCTGTTCTTGGAGGGGTCTCTTCTGTTTCCAAGGATTGCTGACAGATGTGGGCTCCACTGACTTTAAGTTGTAAAATATTTGTGGAGGATAGGTGAGGGTCCCCTGGAGGTGACTGGTATCCTTCCCAGTCAGTTCCTGAGTGCTCCTGTGCTCCCGACTCAGTGGGGAAGGGGCCGGGAGCAATGAAGTGGCTCCTGCTGTTGGCTCAGGTTTATTTGCTGGTTTTAGCTCCCGGCATGGCACAGATAGTTGCAGTAAAGCTGATCCCAACTTAATGCTGACCCAGAGGTCCCATAATCCCCAATAGTAGCAGGATTAGATTTTGTCCAGCCAAGTCCTCCTTTTTAATTTTTATTTTTTCCCGTTTGCAGACGTGCATCCTGCTTCCTGCATGTCCCCTGTCTAAAGGCTACAGATCCCTGTCCTTCTTTTGGGAAAAGCAGAATCTTGTTAACCTGGCCATCCTCCCTTTTCCTTCACCCTTTCCTGTGCCAGAGATTGATTTTGCTGCTCTGATTTTTTTTTTTTTTTTTTTTTTCAAATTTTATTTTATTTTTGTGTGCCCTCCCTGTCATTAAGGAGGCAAGATCTCTCACTTCTCTTTGTGGGTGCACAGCTGGTCTCTGTGATGGTAGTTTTAGGACTTGGG
Source organism: Phaethornis superciliosus (assembly GCA_023637945.1). Classification (NCBI taxonomy): domain Eukaryota; kingdom Metazoa; phylum Chordata; class Aves; order Apodiformes; family Trochilidae; genus Phaethornis; species Phaethornis superciliosus. The sequence goes on along the minus strand of JAJQWJ010000014.1, from coordinate 13,464,186 downwards.
TCTGTATCCATCTATCAGACTTTTCTCCTGGCATGAATTCTGCAAAACTTTTGAGTTCAGCTGGTGGCTATATGATGCTGCTATGCTGGTCTTGAGCTTTCTGCTGCAGTTTCCAAGAGGAATGGTGTGTATGGCTGCACTAAAAGGTTCTTAAAGTGCTGGATAAAGTCCACCTTTGAAATTGAAGAGGTTCTGCTCAAAATCTGCATGGCTTTGGTTGCTACAGTACTGTGGTGGACTGAGTGATGTGATGATACAGGTATGAAAATATAACATTGCCCAATTCTATGAATGTGTCTTTTATCTGCTCTAAGCTCCAAATTTGTGGCTGCTGGTGTTTAACCGAAACTTTGCAAATCTCCCACTGGGCACTTCAGGATCAGTTCTTGTGTAGCCTTCTTTTTTCTTTAGAAATTGTAGGTGTAGGTAATTATATGTATTTTTGAAAGCTCTAGCTATGCCTCATTTAAACTTCTGCAAACAGCTTTGTGAAGCAAATTAAATGCCTACAGAAGAAAATTATCAAAAAATGAAACGGGAAAATGTGCATCTACCCCAGATAGAGCTTGCAAGCCAAGCAAAATGTTATGTTAGCCCAACAAATGGGTTATTCAAGCAAAGTTCTACCAAGACAAACATAGGAGAGTCAAGGGTAGGTGAGTCTTGCAGCAATATGGGATGTGACCCTCTCGGGTTCAGTTATCAAGGTTGCACTGGTTGAGAGGATGTGGCTGATTTAAGGCCCACGTGAAAAGGGCCTTGGAAGGACCCTGAAAAAAGCAGCCTGAACCCAATTTAAGTACGGTCCCCAAAGTTTACTTTGGGGTCTGAACTGCTGCACTATGGGATTCTTTTATTTGCATCCATGTACTTGAGTAGTGCTAAAGAAGTTGGTAACAATGAAGTCAGTGCAGCTCACCAGGAGGGAGGGATGTGGTGCCATATGCTCTGGAAGGCACTGGGCAGGTAAATTCTCCTTGAGTTGCACCTTTCCAGCTCTGGGAAGAAACCTCCCCACGGGTGTGTGTGGTTCCTGCCCATCCCAACTCCTGTGAGGCTGGGCACGGAGTGGTGCAGTGTCTGGCCTGAGGGGGTGGCAGGGCTGGGGGGGACGTACAGGGGGGCTCCAGGGTGTTGTGGTGGCCCACAGGGCTTTGGAGAAAAACAGCACAAATGTGGTCACAGGCTGAACAACTTGACTGTGTTTTGGGGAACTGATTCTGCTGCCCCAAATTTAATTCCCATTTAGTTTCTGTGAAAGTTAAAAGCAATGCTAGTAAGGAACTGGATTGGGCCCAGTGTGCTCACAGTCTCTTGTGCTGATGATCAAAAGCAATACTCTGTTTCTAATTTCAGAAGGATTTTTTTTTTTTTTTTAAATTTAGTTTAAAACAAGAGGAAACTGTCACATCCTGAGTGACATCCTGTGTGCTATGGCAGCATTCTTGCTGCTCAGTGATCAGAATTTCAGCCTAGGGAATAAAATCCAATCCATGTAAAAATGTATTTGCTTTGTGAAAATCCTTAATATTACACAGGCTATTTTCTGATGGATATAGATTTTAGATTTGCATTTTACCAAGTGAACAAAAAGATTAATTAAATTGGTTGTCTGGAAGAAAGAGAGGACACTGAGTTATTGATTTGATTTTAGTAAATTCGGTCTAATGTGCAAGATTACATTTTTAAGACTTGAAATTTATCGCAGCGTTTCAGAGTGCAGTTAATTATTTCTAAAACTGTATTTTATTCAAGACTGCTGATTTTTGTATCCAGTGCTACCCCACTGCTGACATGCTTTCTGCTCTTTCCAGTACTTCTGACTCACAGGGAGCTCCTGGATGCCTGGGATTTCCAGTCCTTCTAAGCACCTCTGGGTTCTGCTAATTTTGGTTTCTATTTTCTTGGGCTTTTTCTGTTTTTTTGAGATTTGGGTGAATGCTTGCCCTGAGCACCTCTGTTTCTGCCTGTTCTGGAACAGGGGGGTTGAGAGGGAGCCACAGGATGAGCCCCAACCAAGCATCTCCTAAGGGATGGCAGTAAACTTCCTACCCATTCCACATAGGAGCAGGGTGATTTTTATTTTTTTTTTTTCCTTTTTTGGCAACCATCTGCTTTCCCATCTCAGGGAGGCTTGACCTCTGGCTCCTGAAGTGACTGGGGAAGGAAGAAAGTCAACTATTTGCCAATCTGTGAGGGGTGTGGGGTTGGCAGCATGGGTGGTGGTGGCATGGGTGGCACCTGGGAGCCCACCCAGCTGCCTGTTTGCTCCTGACCACCCCAACTGGCAGAGAGGCAACAAATGGGAGCTTTGGTATCTTGGCAAAATACTGTGTGGTCTAGGGAATGGGTCCTCCCCACAGGCCCAGATTTTCCCAGAGCCAGGAAAAGGCTCACCCTGGGGCAGTCCTGTGCTGCTGGGTGTAATGTGAGGAGGATCCTTGGCCATGAGGGTCACACTCATCCCTTAGAAGTCCCACTGGTTCCTGCTGTCCCTGGGCCACCTGGAGCACCCCTGCAAGGCTCGGTTGGGCTGGAGGAACTCGCACAAGGGAGCATGTGGAACCAAAGTGTTAATTTAAGCACTGCTGGACTAAAAAAAGAGCAAGTTTTAATATGGTAGGTGTTATTAAATCTGTAGTTGTTCCCAGTATTGCTGAAGCCTGATGTGCTGCCTTTGGCTGTGACATTTGTGTATGAGCACAGGCAGACAAGCGGCCTTCAGCATCTCTGAGTAAACCTTGCCTGAGGAAGGAGAGGCACCATCTCAAATTAATTCAGCTCTGCCCACAGCATCAGGGGTGATTTACTCCGATCTTTAGTATTTGGAAGTCAAACTTAATGAAGATAGATACGATATGTTGGCTCTTCTCCTTGGCTAATTTATCAGCTTTTAAACCTGAATATATCCATTGAGGTATGCATTTGCATTGCTGCTGGAAAGTTGGCAGCATGGTCAATTTTTCTGTTTTACACTCAATATTAAACTGCCTTATGTCTTAAACAAAATAGAAAAAACCCCAGCAATTGTAGAAGTATGCTTAATAGCACTGTTTACTGAGATAAAAAGAGCAATAAAAGGGAATAGCAAGACCCTGTTCTTCTGAGCACTAATACCAGTGTTAATATGGGTGCATGTGATGTATATTTCCTGGGGCAGTGGCATGGCTGGGTTTGTTAAACACTATGGTTGTGAATGCACAGACAAAGAAACAAGGAGGAGGTGGAATGCTGGCACAGTCTCAGTCTGCTCACTGTCCCTGTGGCACCTCCTGCCCCTTGCAGACAGGGTGCTTGGGCATCACAGCAGCAGGGTTGCTCTTCCAGAGGTTTGGCACAGCCAGGACTGCCTGCTGGGGAGCAATACTGGGTGATTTCTCTAAGGTAGATGTGGCTGTTACAGTTTAGGGTATTTTGGTACTCCTCCTTGTCTGTTAAACTGAAAGTGTAAATGTTTAGCAAGGATAGAGGGATCAAAACAATGATGCAAATCTTGAAAGACAATATTTTTGTTTTCAAAGTCTTCAATTGTCAAAACAGAGCAAGGTAGAAAAATCCAGGGCACTATCCTGCCTTGCCATAGTGACACACAAACTCTCAGCCGTAAATTGAGGTGAAAATGATCCCGTGGGCAGTTCTAGCCTTGTCCTGGCAAGACCCACAGCCATTGCTCTGGAAAAGCAATCCGTGTAGCCAGGAACTAACTTAAATTTTTAAAAGTGTTCGTGGACAGCGTGAAACCTGATTGCCAAATAAAAAAGTTAGATTCCCAAATCAGATGTTCCCTGCTAAATATAAAAAGGTTGGAGATATGCAACCAAACATATGTATACACAGAGAGAGAGAAACTGTGTCTGAAATACTACACTGAAGGCACACATCTGCATATCTCCCAGAGCAAACCCCAGACATGTCTTAAGTTCATCCCATTACCAAGTACCTGGCTGGAGGGAACACTGAGCTGACATATATTAGAAAATTAACCCCCTGAATCATTAGCACAAGAAAGATCAGTGTTGGATAAATGTAGCTGTGATAACAATTTTGTTTTCTCTTAATATACTGTGAAAATGGTCAGGTAAAGCTTTGACATCTAAAAGTGGTTCACTCCTTTGGTGTATGCTTATTCACTGTAGATTTTGAGCATCTTCCTTTCTCACCTTGCATCAGACACATGGACAAACAGTGAGTGTTTCTCAGGAACGGTAACATCCCATAAGAATGGGTAGGTAAAGGGATGGTATGAAGGGTATGTCTTTCTCCTTGGATTTGTGTGTTTAAATGTAGATCAGGGTATGTCTTTCTCCTTGGATTTGTGTGTTTAAATGTAGATCAGGGTATGTCTTTCTCCTTGGATTTGTGTGTTTAAATGTAGATCAGGGTATGTCTTTCTCCTTGGATTTGTGTGTTTAAATGTAGATCATCAAAGGCCTCTCTTCAGAAGTTCAGTATGTATTTAAAGTTAAATATTTTGTGAGCATGTAGATCCTATAGCTTGACTAAAGCTGTACATTACACTTTGTGAATGAAGAGTTAGTGTTAATAGCTGGGGTAGGACAAGATGTTTCCAGCTCTGCTTTTTTCAATAGACCAGTGAAAATTCTTGTAAAGTTTTACTAATGCAAGAGTTGCAAGGTATTTTTTCTTTCTTGTTAAATTTCTGTGCAGTTTCCACCCTCTCTTTGAGTGGTATTGTTGAATCTTGTTTTAGAAGAGAAGAATCATTATGTATAATCAAGCAATTTAAATAAATGATCTCTTAGTTCAAGGAGACATAGTCTACAGTATGAATTTGCTGAAATGAAAAGCTGTTTAAAAAAATCATGCTCTATTTTTTAGCTGTTAAAAGCTTTCTCATTTTGATTTTGAAAATGGCCCTGGCTGCCATAAGTTTGGGTTTTTCACTGATCACTAACCTTTTGTCTGGTGCTTTGATGACAGCACAATAGTGATGGACATCAAGGAGTATTAATGTCTTGTTTCCAGTTACAGGTTAAATGACACTAACTAGCTCTCTTTGAATACTACAACCCCAAACCCAGATGTGTCAACACACTTTGTGAAAAAATTGCCTACAAAGCCAGTTGAGGGTGTTTATTTTCAAGAGGTGTAGGCACATGGAAGATAATCCTTCACTGCTGCTGAAGCAAATGGGTTTTTTAAAAGTCATCACTTAAGCTACAGATTTGGAAACATGCTATGTTGGTTTCTTTGCATGTTCCTGTTGTCTGAAGGGGAAAAACCCCAAAGTGTTTGGGAGAAGTTTTTAATGGATAGTCTGTAGCCAACTTTAGCCATTGATTCCAGCACTTGTCCATGGGGCTGGCTATGATGAGATATCCAAAATGTGGGGCAGGATAGATGAAGCTGGAGGGAGGGAGCAGACCTACCTCTGCTCATCTCTGGAGTTGCTTTCCAAATTCTTCCCCCTCCTCTTTGTCCTTTCAGTTTGCAAATTACATTTCTGAGGGTACCCTGTAAGCATTCCTCTTTTATACCTCTGTTACTTTTACGTATATAAGTGATGAGTCTGGTTAGAGAAGACTTCACTCCAAATTCCACCTACTTCATAGCCCAGAAACAGACTTTTCAAAGCAGTCTCTGGGTTCAGCTGAGTGGGTTGAAGTGTGTGATTATTTCAGGAAACTGATTTGTGGTTTTGAACAGTGTCTATCATGTAAGCACCAATGTGAAATATTTTTTTTATTCAACAGTGAGTTACCATATTTAAAATCCTGTTGCTTTTTTTTTTTTTTTTTTTAACTAGTGTCTGTTGGTCATTATTTTAAAAGAGAGTGTCTTTTTTTTTTTTTTTTTAAGTTTTAAGGAATTAGAGCAAGCATCAGCTCTTTGAGTTGTTCTGCAGTCCAGAAGGATGAACAAAAATGTTCAGGCTTGAGCACAATATCTCCTGTGGTTCCTGCTTCAACAGGAGCCCCTTGCATGTCTTATTTTTGAAAGCTGGTTAGTAACTCTCTTTGTGAAAAAGCAAAGCAAAACAAAAGCCTGACTTTAAAAAAGGACCTAAGATACTATATAACATCAAATCCTCTGAGATCTGAGGCTTTCATATGTTGGAGCTGTTGGTGAGCAGATGTGGAGGCTGTGTTATCTGTGTGAGCAGTCAGAAATACCAACGTGTCCTGTCTTGGTGTAAGGCTCTGTTCAGGGGGGAGTGGGCAAGTGCAATATTGCTCATATTAGAAGTGAAATATTCAGTTTTTCTGGAAAGCTGTGGAAAAAACATGTCGCATTCCCCTGAATTTGAATCAGAGGTGGTTTTAGTAGTCTTCAAGGTGGAGAACTTTGGACAGTGAGGGATGCTTAGGGCTGTTCACCCAGAACCTGTGTGGTGAGTAGAGCTGTGGCAGAGTGCTCACCTTTAAGGTATCACCACTAACCAGTGATGGTAGTAGAATTAGGATGATTATTGCATGTATTTAGAAGAAATTCTTGTGTCTGTCACTTCTCAGACACAGGATGTCACACTACCTTAAAATAACGTTTTCACATTTTTAGACAAATTGTTTGCACAGTGGAGGAGAGGATGTCTCAGCCTTTATGAATTACAGGGTTGGCTTTCTGATCGCTATAGAAAGTTTTGAGCAATGTTGACCTTAGCAGCCCAACCCTGAAAGCAGTCAGCACTTACACAGTGATCATTCCCAGAACACTGCAGTGCCTGGGACTTGTGCAGGAAGGATGTCAGCAGTCCACCCTCTGCTGCCTTGCTCTTTAGGCAGCTCAGTTTTTGTCAGCAAGACTTGGAGCTGTTTCTGTACTGATGTGTGCATGGCCAAAGCACACATACACTGTGCAGCATGAGTAAGCATGAACCAAGCACATAGCTCTTACTTATTGCAGGATTTCCATAGGGTTATATAACTTTTATCAGGAATTCAAGAGCAACAGTGGAATCTCAATAACAGAGAAAAATAGAAGTGTGGATAGGAAATATATTCAGATGTCATAAAGGTTTGTAGAGGATCTCTGCTTTGCTCACCTGCTGGCTATGGATGAAATTTGCCTGGGAAAAAAACATTAGTTCAGCTAAATAACCCTGTTCGCTCTGAGTGTAAAATAATTATCTGAGCATTTTTTATAGTGGTTAGTGTTCCTTGTTCTGAAAGGCAAGCACTTTTGGGCATTTTTTTTTGTCTCAGTTGCTCTTTGAGGACGAGATTTGCAGATTATAAGAATTTATAACAGAAACTGTTCAGACTAGGGGGACTTGTTTTAGATGCAGCAGAATTACCAAAGTTATAGTCTGTGTATGAATAACCTCACATCTGTGTGTGTTCCTGGTGTGTAAAGTTTTTTCTGAATGTCATTTCATAGTATTTATTATGGTGCCTTTTATGTAGGAAAACAGGGCTATTTTAATTCTTCTTTCAAGTGCTGTTCATTTAGTCTACTGAAATTTAACAACAAAAGTTTATGAATAAAGTTGTATTTCTTTAAGGTAACTTCTGCCAATATACTGGCCATGTGTGGAAATGCACACTCCCTGTTTCCCAAGCTTAGCATTACTTACAGGAGATGCAACATACAGTTTTGGCAGTCTTCCTCTGAACAGAAGACCAGAAATCAAAACAAGCAAATAACTATGACAAGGAAATGGTGCAGAACACAAAGCCCTGATAGGAGCACTTGTCAGAGAAGAGCAGACACAATATAATAAACCTCAAATTAAAGATGATTTGAGCTAATGCTGTTCTCTGTGTTCTCTGCCCATATAACAGGAATTTTAACAGCTCTGGAGAGAAAGAAAGAAGGGGCCGGTGGCCTTACAACAGGGGATGAGGGTGTTTGCTTCTGCATTTTATTTCTACAGATACTTCAGGAGTTGTTGTCCTGACTGTAACTTTTACTCTTAAATTAAGCCTTTTCGTATCACCTGCATGTTTGGTTCCTCCTGGCTCCCAAATACTTGTAAAAATGAGCACTAGTGGAACTATCCTGATATACTCACCTGACACCACACTGGGATTTCTGCAGAGCTGCTGAAGTGCATGTCCCCCAGAGCTGCTGCAGATGCATGCATTTCCCCAAGCACACGTGTACAAGTGTGTGTGCATGGACACAAGCAGGCAGGCACTGGGTGTTTGCAGAAGGGACACAACTGGCCTGTAAAACCAGCTCAAAGCCTCCATCAGTGCCTGGCAAAGTCTGCAGGCTCCTGGAGGAGAGGTTTGCTCAGGCTTCAGTTTCGTTTTGCTTTGCTTGCATCCTGCCTGAATATTCACTCTTGGTGGAGAGCCAGATAAGTACGTGTCCCTTCAGCATTTTATGAAACAAAGTAATGCAGATATCTATAAGTGAGACATGACATGAAGCGTACAGATAGCAAGTTTGGAATAGTTCTGGGAGTTAAGAATTTACATGTCTTTATTAATTATTAGATGTTATTAGTGAGTGACTGAGGAACTGGGAAGCTCTAAGCGTTCTTTTGAAGTAGTGTACCCAAATTAGGCTAAATAAATAAATAAATAAATCTAAAAATGTTGGGGAATGTCTGCTCTAATGAATTTTCTAAATACACAAATCACACTTATTAAATCAGTGGATCTTTTAACTGTAAAAATATTATTACTGTTACACTAGGGAAATCCATTCAGAATTATAAAATATTTGGAAAATCTTTCTATGTTTCATTTTAGTGGAAAGGTTTTAAGTTAAATAGGCAAAAAAAAAAAAAGGCTTAAGGATAAAGTTTTAAAAGCAAGCTTTCCCCCTTTCTTTATATGTGTGACAATTTTCAATAAGAACTGTCTTCCCCTTTTGGTCTTGTTATACATGTAGTTTATTTGAAAGAAGATGTTGAAATTAACATTTATGGTATTTTAGCACTAAGGACAGGTTGTTAAGGGGTTGTAAAAATATTGGTTTCTGCTTTGGGGTGACTGAACAGATGTTTCTGGAAATCAAACTTGATATTATGATTGTAATACAGAACACTTTCTCTCCCTCACTTTAATTTCATTGACCTTAACGTAGTCAGTAGAGCCTGTCTTTCTAGGAGGAAGAATCTTATCTGAAAGAGCTTCCCTTGACCTACAGAATAAAATTCAGCAGTTGGGAAGTGTGGGTCATCTACAGCTGAAGAGTGTGGAGCATCTGCTCACTTGGTCATTCTGTGTGACCACATGGCAAAGGAGGCAGATGAGGTGCTGGATTCTCAATGTATTAGCTTTACACCTGTTTGTATTTACTCTTTTATCTATTTATCTATTTCACTTTACAGTATTTATTTTACACCATTTGTGTGTTCCTTCATCAAAATATTTATATTTGCATACAAACAGACTTTCTTGTTAGTATTTAAGAGGCAGTACAGAAGCATATATTGCTTTATTATTAAAGTACAATTTATGAACCAGAAATGATCATAGATGCAAATTTATACTTTGCACATTTTTTTTTCCCTTAATAAGAATATGTATATTTTCATCTGGGGAGAAAGCAGCATTAAAATGAGTGAGCCTGGGGAGTATTACCACACACACACACACACACACACACAGGCATATACTTGCATGCACAAAAGAGCTACAGTGAGCTATTTGCTAGGGAAACAAACTCCTACAAAGGACCCTCGAAAGCCTGGGCTCACTCAGGAAAGCTGAAGCCCCCTTTGTTCAGCTGTTGAGGGTCTGATCCCCTGCTACAGCTCCACAACAGCAGCAAAGTGGGTGCACGGGCAGCCTGGTGTACTTGTGCTTTGGAAATGTGTCTCTGGTTGGGACCAGCATCAAAAAGGAGGGGGAAGGGGGAAATAACTCCATGCACCAGATGGGTTTTTCCAAGCCCTCTTAGCTCCAATTAAAATGGCTGGTCAGGAAAAGCCTCCTCTCTTTTCCTTTTCCTGTGCTACAAACAGAACTCACCAGTGGAAAAAAAATAAAATCCAAATTTGAAGGATTAGCAGTAAAAATCGGTGTACATTTTAATCTGAGGCGTAGAAACATAGTTAAAGATTTTTTATTTTTTTTTTTTTCAACTGTGATTAATAGCCCTGAGTGCTGAATGGAGTATTTGTGGAGGGGAGTGTGATGCTAAACAAAGTGTTTGGTACAGCAGCTCTGTTCCTGCTGTAGCTTTCTGCAGCAGGGACCAGGGCTTTAGGCATAATGTGGTAAAACCTACTTTGCAGAGTGATGAAGCAAGAGACTTAAAGATATGTAAGAGCAGAGCTGTTGTGTGCTTTACCTTTTCATCAGTGACCCTCAAGGTAGTACTTGCACTTCAAGTAAGTTTTTCCATTCTTTTTGTCACATTTACAAGTGTCACTTTTTAATGGGCATTAAGCTCTCTACATTGAACCTAAGTCTGAAAATTGGGGTTCTCCTGCTACCTGAGACATCTCAGGATGGAAGCTGACAATAATATCACCCCTGATCCCTGTGAAATGGGTGATACTGCATCTGCTTTTGTTGGGTCTGAATGAAATCCTTGGTGGGAAAATTGCTGTGAAGTGGAATTTGGTTGGTGATGATGAGATGATCTGGAGGGCATTGCATGCTCTCCATAACTCTTTGCCAAAGGGAGGGAAGATGCTACTTGCTGTCCATAACAGGAGGGTTTAGTGGGATGTGGCTCTTGGTCTGACCATGGCAGGTGGGGCAGTGAATGTGTCTGGTGGTGTTCTTTTGGGTTTGTTTTTTTGTTTGGGTTTTTTTGTGAGTTTTTTATTATAGAGCTGCACTTGGTTGGATGGTCTTGACTATGCAGAACAGAGTACAGAGAGGGGCAGTGGGGAGCAGACTGCAGCCCAAGGTAGGGTGTAGTCAGTCTGCTGGTGCACTAATTTAAATCACTTAATATGTTTTAGCAGAGTAAGAGGTGATGTAGGAGTTATGGTCCCACCTCCCATTTGCAGTTCCTATTTGTCTGCTTCTGTTCTTTGCTTGTTTGGTTCATGCTTCCATATAAAAGTTTATGTAAATTAATCTCAGAACATTATCTGTTCTTTGTGCCATTAGTCTGTGTTAGATGTGAGCCTTCAGCATCCTCATTAGCTGCCTCAAGACCATCACATGTAAAGTGGTTTTTTTTGTGTTGTTTTTGTTTGTTTGTGTTTTGGAGGATTTTATTTTTTTTCTTCTCATCTTGGAGAAGCAAAGCATGCAGTAAGTCTGACTTGGTGAGACCCTGAATTCTCTACATAGCCCAGTGTTTGAACTTGATGGTGCTTTGGTTTCATTCTAAACCTTAATTTCATTGTAGCATTTCTTTATGTTCAGGAAACAATAACCCTTTCTGGCATCCCTTTGGCCTGTATCATCCCTCCACCTGAACTCTGCCCTGTGCACTTGGTCTCTGCTAAGTGCAGACCTCAGGTCTGCTGTGTTCCAGTGCACAACCACATGTCCCACGTGTTTGCAGATACTGTGTTAGGTGATACCTGGGGTTTGTGTACCTCCACTTACCAGGTATCTGTACCCAAAAGTGCATAGGGTGGTAGCAGAGCTGCTAGCATTAGCAATTAATACGAATTCTACACCTAGAATTTGGAGAAAGGTGTAAGAAATTCCAAGTATTTGAGTAGCAACTTGGTCTGTGTACTTGCTGACCAACCTCTGGTCTGTCACCTTTCATGGGTCTTTTGCATCATCATCTTGTCTTTGGGGAAACTACAACTTGTTTTTGACATTTTAGCAGAGCAAGTGGTTGTTTCACAACTTAGAAAATTTGACCAATGGAATTAAAGTCCTGGCCATGAATTGTAGATATTTTGACCACAACCTCCCTCCTGGCCCCCACCCCACCCCCATTCCCCTTCTCTGCTTTCCTTATTTCAGTTTGTTAGGGTCTCAATATGTACATGTTTCTGTCATCCAGCAGAGCTCCAGACGGAGCAAAAATATTTAAACTCTTGGTTGCTGAAGGAAAATACATTATTTCATGGGCAATGTGGGGAATGGTAGATTCACCTGTTTTGTTTCACTTGAGGCTTAAAGCACCTGTTTACTTGTAGTAGATCTATTTTTGAAAGAAGGAGCAGACACTATGGTGACAGTTGCCTTAGAAATGCATATAGTAATGCAGGGAGGAGCATGCCCACAGGCAGCCAGAGCTTGCCATGGCCCATCCCTGTCCCCAGGAGCTGGCCACCTTGTGTCCTCGTGCATCTCCACTTTTCACCTCTCTGCCTCATGCCTGTGATCTTGCCCCACTGGAGCTGGGGTGATGTGGGCTGGGACACAACCTGACCGGGACAGGTGAGGCTGGGGGCTCTGGGGGCTCCCATCCACCTCCACTGGAGCTTATTGCAGACAGTGGGTCTGGGGGTGCAGCACAACAGTGGCAACTGCAGGCAGGAAAACCACAAGTACTGCCAGTCCCTTTCCTGCATTTCTGTGGTGAAGCAACAATCGGAAACAACCAATATTGAAAGATATTTTTGTGGGTGGGAAGCACTGGAGATGGATCCCCTGCACTGGGGATGCAGGGAGGTGGCACTGTCCAATGCAGAACAGAAGAGAGACTGGCAGCACACCCAGCAGAGGGGACTGCTGTTCCCTTTGGCAGATCAGCAGGGACAGTGCTTCCTGATGAAACATGTGGAACCTAAAACTGGTTGTGCCCTGTGCCAGCCATTACTGGGACAGTTGTACACCAGTGTGCTGGGAACACATGGTTCCCATGCAGGGCTGTGGTACTGCTGCTGGGGGTCTCCTGTGTGGGACAGAGCAGGGGGTTCCTTGGCCAGGTGCTGCTTCCAGGGACACCTCTAAATTCCTGAATGTATCACAGAGTAAACACCATGTATTGCAATTAAAAGGAAAAAACCCACCCTGTTCTCTGTGCATTAACCTTTGGTGACAAGCTGTAGAACCATCAGTAAGAGTATTGATTCCAAATCTATAATGTAAAGTATGGAAATGAGGTTTCTGCTGGCCCAGTTTTAAGAACTGTAAGCTTAATGTGTTGCATTTATAAGATGTTGATCTTTAGAACAACCTGAACCATTGGCTGCATTTTATTACACTGTGCATTCATATTTATTTACATAATAGATTTTGATGGGAAATACCTATCTCCAGTGGAGGCTGAATTAGAAACACAAAAACTAAATATGAGCACTGGGAATAAATACACTCTGGCTCGTGAGTCAGGTGTGCCATCCATGGGAAGGGCTGTGATTAGCTGTTACATATGTCCTACGGTCTTTCACATCTCACAGAAATGAGATTTTTATTTACAGTGATTCCTTTCTCTAGCTGCAGTTCCATTAAGTTTTGCCATAGTGTTTGAAGAGGCAGGGCTGTTTGCTGTGCACAGATTTACTGTGTGAGTTTAAGCTAATGGATACTTCTCAGGCAGGCTGTATTTGGTGATCGTCCATCATTTGCTCATTAAACAGTGTATCTAAGTGATTCTCATTTCCTCCCTGCCATGTCTGGAAAGGAGGAAACTAGACACATTATGATGGAATATTAATGTCCTGGAGGATTTAGACACCCATAATTAGATCTCCTTTGCATAAACCTGCTAGTGCTACCTTATTTTGTTGTTTGTCTTGTTTTCCTTAATCACCTTTGCATCTTTTTCTCACTATCTTTTTTCAGTTTTCCTTTGTAATTCTGTCCATTTGTCTCATCCTTCTTCCATCCTCCCCCCCCCCATTTTTTTTTTTCTTTTTTTTCCCCTGACCTAGAGAGCACAGCAGTCTGGGTTTCCCCACTCCTCCCTCTTTTATACAAAAAGGCAGACTTTGCCAGCAAAACCCACAGTCTCTGCCAAGTCCTGTTACTGACTTGGAGAAAAGCAGCTAGAAAACTCGTGCAAATTTAGGCTCTGAAGTAGCTAAATAAGCCATGTCAGTAAACCTTCTTGTCTTATTCCCTGGCCTGCTGTCCCATGAAGGGACTAATATATAATGCTCCTTTTTAAGGTGGAAAAACCCCTTCTGGCTGAGGGCTGCTGGTGTCTGAATTGTCTGTGTAGTAGGGAGAAAAAGGGGAGGGAGCTCTGGAGCTGCCTTTGGGAGTTGTGAGAGACCATGGGTGGGGAAGGAGTACACTGTCACCTCTCTGGGGGTGCTCTGCTGTCCCAATGCTGCTTTGCACCAACCACTGGGGAAAAAAGTGGCCAAGCATTACTAAAGCTAAAAGGAAATTATCATGCAAACAAGTGAAATATCTTGTAAACATGGGGAGACCTGGCAGCAGCCCTCTTGCAAAGCTGATTTTCCAAAGGAAGTAGATCCAATGGCTGGTTCAAATCACACCTGGCTGCTTCCCCTGGGTACCTCTTTGCTCCCCTGAATGGAAGCACCAGGGGGATTTCCCTTTCCTTTTACCTGAGAGGTACTGCAAACACATCGGGATGCATTCACAGGCACCTATCCTCTGTACACTAGCAAAGCCCCACAAAACTTCAGTTTTCTGCTGAATGTGAAGGTTTCCCTCTGCACACCTGTGGGAGGAAGCCCCAGCCTGCTGACAAAGAAGGCAGCCTGGTGGTTCTGGGGCAGTGTGCCCTGGTTTGGGGCTGGCTCAGCACCCTGCTGCACATCCTGGCACTGGTCTGCAGCTCTGCTGCTGTGGCGCTTCATTTAAAAAAACAAATGTGACCATTTTTCATACTGGTACCTTCTGCATTGCTTTTGTGTGGATTTTTGTGTTATGCAGACTTTCATATCGCTGTTGGTAGAAGGTGGAGACTCTCAGAGGAATTGTATCTAAACAGGAGAGAGGAGAAGTCTTAAACCCAACTGGGAGGTAGTCTGAACAGAAGAGGCTAGTTGGTTTCTGCTCAAAGAAGCCATTTCCTTTTTTTTTTTTCTTCGTGTATGCTCCTGATGGTTTTTGTTGTAGCTCCTGGTGCTGTGCTCCGAGGACTGTACAGCTCTGGGCTGAGTGAGCAGAGGTATCCTGTCCTTTCTCCTCATCTTTTGGATTGAGGAACAAGCCTATCTGTACCTCTCCAAAGACCAGTTTCTATATGTGTGTGGAAAATACCAGCCTTTTTAAAGTGTAAATATTGTTAAAGTCTTTTGTGCTCCTGCCATGCCAAGCAGCTGGAAACTGGCTGATTTACAATCCTCAGTCCTCAAAGTTTTGAGCATCCTCAGCTCCCTTTGACCTTGTGGAAATGGAAGCTGCTCTGCATTTTGCAGGATTAAGAGTGCTGTATCAAATTGCAGGCTGTGAGTGCTGTGGGATGGGTTGCAGTGGGTGAATGGCAGTTGGATGGGGCTATTCTGTGCCCAACGCTGATTTGGGAGCATGTAATTCCATGTGATGGGAGGGACAGAGCAAAGGCTGGGTAGGACAGCACAGAGAGATGTGTGTCTGAAAGGCAGCAAAGAAGCCTGAAGATCACAGAGCTCATGCTTGCAAATACCTACAGCTATCAGATCAGGGAAAATGTGATTATTGTGGCACTGGTTTGCAATGCAGATTGGTGCTAGAGTATTTCTCTAGAGGGAAAGCTGTGAATCTTGACATGCACATTGCAGCTAATACAGAGGCATGGGTGATCTGACAAAATCCTCCCAATGAAAAGGTGGCATCTGCGTTTGCTGCACTCAAACTGTTTTGTATGTGGTGTTTCAAAGGTTGCTTGTAGGTGAGGGAGTGGCCCTGGTCCTGAATATAGCTTTTGGCAAGAGCCTTGATTCAGTAAAGTTCTTCCATCATCTGGAGAACTTGCTTGCACATATTTTTCAGCAGTTTCTCAAACTGTCACTGTTCCTGACATTTTAGTTAGCATACTATGGAGCTTTTATATTATGGGAAGTGTTAAACTGGTCCTTGTGGTCCCTGAAGCCTGTGTAATAGGATAAGGGAGCATACACATGCCATCTGCATTACTGAGGGGCTGTGGCTTGCTTGTAAAGCTTGATTGCATCTAGAAATCAACATTTGGTTCAGAAGCGTCTTACTTTGATAAGGTTAACTTCTTTCCTGGGAGTGATAAAGTGTTAAATAAGCACTGTGATTGTGAATGGAGTTCAGGTAATGGTAGCCCCATAAATAGATGTTCTCATTCTTAGGGGAATGGATGCTGAATCCTTTCAGAAGTTTCTCTGAGCACAAAGAAGGAAAATCTTTCAGACTGCAGCACTTGTGACCTAGCAATTAAATAAGTACCCTTGGAGAATATCTGAGAAGAGCGGGCAAAATGCAGAGATTGGGCATGTATGGAAGTGCTATCCTGTGATGTTGCCATTGCCACAGTCCCACCCCGTGTTGGCCTTTGCCTTGTTCTGGCTCTTGCGTTTGGGTCCCATAATCAGTTGGAGCAGAAGAGAGGTCTTCTCCAAGTGTGACAGCAGTGAGTTCTCCTAGGACCAAGGCTAAATTTGAGTCCAACAAAGCCTTCCTGAAGGGTTTCAGCTTCATAGATGACCCCAGATTTCACCCAAGGGCGTGACTGTTGTAGCAGATGTGCTCTTGGGTGAGTTTCCTGTAGCTATCTCATAATCATCACCTTGAAGGATGCAGCTAAAAGAGTGTCTCTCTTCTTTATTTTTTTCGTATTTTGTGTGTCAGCAAATACTGTGGACCAGTTACAAAAAAGAAGGGAAAAAAGGTTAATGCTTTAAAAATAGAAATATGGTGCTATAAGTGTTGGTAACAACACTTACTACTTGACTTTTAAATTGCTTCTTGGCTCTTTTTTCCTGTTAATCAACTGTGTGGTGAATTTGGCCCTGTGAGCCATGCACAACTTCTGTGTTGGTACACAATGTACTGAACCTCATGTGCCATTCTGGCGATGGACCATGGAGCAGAGTGGTCTTCCTGCTGTATTGTTGTTGTATTACTGAAGGAGTGAAAATATGATGTTCCAAAGCATTTAGAAATGATTATTCAGAGAGCAGGCAGAGACAAGAGTGTAATTAAACAGCAGCTTCTGTGGTTGCAGCCATAAAATACCAGCTCTGTCTTAAACTGTGCTTTTTTCTTGTGCTGTTCCCAAGCTGCAGAGCCTTTCAGGTGTATGGGTGGTTCCTGCCCCTGCTGAATATCACTGATGTGGTCTTCTGTGTCCATGCATTCAGTGTCACTAGCCTGAAAATATATTTTCCTAGTAATGAAACAGGAATTATTTTACTGTGTGATGTTTTCTGGAAGTGATTGTGTTGAATGCTTCATACTTCTTCCCCAGCTTGTTTTTTTGTCCATCACCACTACTTAAATGCTAGCATTCATAAAGTGAACTTTAATGCAGCCTGGTCACCTGAGTCAGCCCAGGTTTCAAGGAATGGTGAGAAAAATATTAAGACACTGAAACTTTTTAACCGAAAAGTCAACTTAAGTAAATTACTCCCTGGCTAATAATATCATGTTCTAAGTTTTTTTCCACTTTATTCTCAGTAGCGAGAGCTTGAAACCTCTGCACAGCTGTAGCAGCCAAATCTGCTCCAGACACACTCTGCCCTCCTGCAGAGGGTCGGCCAAGCCCTAAGGGAGCCCACAGGGGTTCTGTCCCCAGATCATAGAATCATAGAATTAGCTGGGTTGGAAGGGACCTCAGAGATCATCAAGTCCAACCCCTAGAGATGGGGCTCTGTGGAACTTGTCTCCTGATTATCCCTTTTTTTTTTTTTTTTTTTTTTTTTTTTTAATGTGGCCTGGGTTTGCCCCTTGTTTCTCTGTGTCCACTGCCTTCTGCCTTGTTTAGTGAAAGGATGGGCAGGAAGGCAGGCAAGGATGTGCTCAGGTCTTGCTGCCCCATGGAGCCACCTAACACAGGTCCTGAGCTGCAGCAGCCTGGCCCTGCCCCGGGGCCATGTCCTGCCTGGGTGTGTTTGGGGACCCCCAGCTGACACCATGGCAAGCAGCATGGGGTCCCAGCTCTGTCCTGGCAGTGCCCTTGCCCCGTGCTTGCTGTCCGAGGGGACCATTTGATCTCCTATCCCAACAGAAATGATCCAATGCAGCAATAACTCTTGGTGTGGTCTTGGCTGTTACTTTCTCTTATGGTTAATCCTATGAAAGATGGCATTTGCTTAAAAAAAATTATTAAAGAAGAAGGGGGAATAGTGGTGTGAGCAGCAGCTGCAGGGACGAGCATCTGTGTCTAAGCTCAAGAGGCTCCATCCCACCGACCTTCTCCTTACAGGGAGGTGCAGCCCTCTCAGCAATGTGGTGGGTCTGTGCAAATAGAGGGGGAGAACCTGAAACCACAACTGCTGTAATATAAAGTGAATTTCAATGCCTTCGCCTTCACATGTATGTTCTCTGTCCCCTTTTCGGTCATTAGGGAACAAAGCAAATTAATGCCAACAGAGGCTGATTTAAACCTTTGCCCTCATTTAAGGGATTCCAAAAAACACAGTTTTGGTACGTGCTGGAGCCAGCTGCCCTACAGCAGCTCAAGGACTAGAGCAGTCTCCAGTGTTTAACCACCATGAAAGATAGTGTGTTGCTAAAATTGCCAATGGCCAGTACTGATCTCATATACTTCTGCTTTCCTAGGACTGAATTTATTGTCTTGACGTATTTTTAGCAGCTGACTTCTTTACCCTTCTTTCTAAGGTAAAATGTAAAGAAATTAAAATCCCTTCAGTATAAGAGCAGTAATATGAAGAACCAAAAAGCAGTGAAGAATTAAATTAAAACATTCCACTTTTCTGTTTTGACTAAGGTGCATGAAGTGCTGACTTTGCCCCAAAACTAAACAATCTAAAACTTCCTGAAGTTACATAGATTGCAATATCAAAACAATATATATTTGTGTAAGAGTGAAACTGTGTTTAGGATAATTAAGTCCAGAGTTTTTCAATTAAAAGATGGGTCAAAATGTAGTAACAAGATGGTGGTTTACAGAACACAAAATGGTAGGTGAGCCCCTAGGAAAACTCTGCTGTAAGGAAGGACCTTGGAGCTTTGTGTCTTATTTTTCTCTGTTGGTCTGGAATTTAATATTGTGTGACAAGGCCTCCATGCTAACATAGAAATTTGGGAAAAAGTGTAACTGTGTCTCAGGTATGATGTCAAAACAAATTTTGTCAACAATTTTTTGTCCATTTTGTCAAGGCAGTCAAGACACTGCCTTTGTAAATTATTTTCTTTGATCTTCATGGTGGATATTTTCATCACTGACATCAAACTTATAGATAAGCTTCCTGGATGCCAGAATTCCTTACTGGACTGGGGGGGGACAAAAAAAAAAAAAAAAAAAAAAAAAAAGGTGGAGGAAAGCATAAAATCAAGAATCTTGTGATAAGAATGTGAATACTGAATGTGAGTAATCACTGGAGCAGGGTCTGGGCATACAGGTCCCATAAGGTCAACAGGGGCTGTGCTTTTGGCCTTGCAAATGGTTTGAATTTCTGTTGCAGAATTATGAAGAACTTCTATTTGAATCCAGCATAAATTAGATAAAGGGTTAGAGATCGTTCAGTGCATGGAATAAATCCTTTTCATCATGAAATAAAGACCCATGATTTAAATATGTTTGATGTCACGGTGACAGGACAGACAGATTAAGGAGATCAACTTCTGCAATTAAAAAGAAGAACTTTTGCAGTTACCACTTTCAGATGACCAGGCTGACATTAGTAAAACTGCTGCTGATTTCAGTAACAGCAGGATCAGGTTCTGCTTATTTTCAGTTGATCTCTTAGTTATTTTTAAGAATGCAAGACCCAAATCAGATTTTATAGTTCTTAATGGGCAGAAGGTTATAGATACACTGCATTTAAGTGCTGAGCACCTGGCTCTGACAGCTTTCACATCAGCAAGCCTTAAATGCAGTTATTTATGACTGCTGAATTACAGAACATGATTGCACATTATAATGGTGTTTTAAAATTCTGGACTCAGAAAAAAACTTAAAATATCACTCAGTTCTGAATTTGGCTGATATATTAATGTGTTAAGGTCACATAAATGAGGCAATGTTCCCTTTATAGGACAGTTCTTCACTATTATGTGTTACAACATACATTTAAAAAAATTACCTCCACATTTACAATGGCAGTATTGTACATGCAAGTTTTTGTGTACAAAACATTCAATATGAATGCTTAGCAGCTACTGATATATAAATCTCTTGAAACTTCACATGAACTTACTGTTACCTTTTCAGAAAGAAACTGCAAACATAAATCCCATTTAGGTAAAAATGCAGGGAAAGTCTCTTTGCTAAATTTTCACCTTATGAATTATTTTATAGAGAGCGGTAAGTTCTTTTTCACCAGTGCAGAAGTCTGTTTTAATACTTAATGTCATAGGAGACCTAGTTTTCTGATGGCTTTGCTTTCCAGTTGGTTTGGTTTAGCAATCACAACTTATTTTTGTTCTTTTTCAGTTGAAGAGGGTGAATCTTCAGATTTTGGGTTGACCTGGGACTCATCAGTGACACAATCAGGTAAATATTTTAGGTTCTTCTGATTGCAAGAACTGCCAGAAAGCTGCCAGGCTTTTTACAGAAACTGTATTTTGTATGTCACATTCCTGTCTCAAATCCAAGACTACCCACTGCAACACAATTTTTATATCAGTTCCATATGGTCAATAAAATCTATTACATACAGAGACTAATATACTCTTATCCTCCAGAGAGCCATTCTTTCTTCTTGTGGGCACACTGAAATGGGTTGTGATTTCTCCAGTATAACCACTTTGAAGTTTTCTGCAACGGGCACTGTTGCACATTCATTCCAATCTAATTACATAAAAGCTGCTTTAATAGGAATTTTAAACTTGAGTCTCAACTGGAATGTGAGTATTTCTTCTCTCAGCGGAAATTGGAAAGTACTGTCAGAGCTGGAGAATAAAAGTGGTACATCACCATGGTAGAAAGATTTAACATTTTAACCAGATTTTGGTCTGCTTGATAGTAATAACATTTGAACAATTTTCATCTTTGTTACATCAATTATTTGAGTAAAAAGACCCTCAACAAACTGAATGGGATACATAAAATTTGACCATAATTGTGTAATGTATATTGCTAAAACAAACATTAGGGTAAACATTAGATTAGTTTGTTTTTAAAGTAGCCAGCTATGTTTCAGTCACTGTTTGTGTCCTGTGTATTTTACTATTATGTCTTTAACATTTATGAAAATCTCAGAATATTTTTTTATTTTTTATTTTTTGAAATCAATAACTCCTGTGCTCTCTTCATACCGGACTGCTTGATGGTATTCTCAGGAGCTCAGCAGCATTGTATAAACAGCTCGGAAACTGAGCAGTAATATGAAAATTAACAATGGTGCTGCATGCCTGGTTAGCTTGGGCTTTGTAAGAGTCACAGGGAAGACTGGCTCACAGGAGACTTCTTATTGAAGTCAGCATCTAGCTGGTCTTGAAGGCATAAACTGCCTTTGTGGAGCACTTGGTGACATTTCACTTCATACTGACTGCACTCTCGGTTGCTCTCGGTGCATCTTCTCTGGGTGCTATGGCTGTTTTGAACAGTTTTTATTTTCAGTAGTCTTTGATAGCAAATATTGCTGCTGCTGCTGCTGCAAACTCCAGCTGC
Organism: Phaethornis superciliosus; assembly: GCA_023637945.1. NCBI lineage: Eukaryota > Metazoa > Chordata > Aves > Apodiformes > Trochilidae > Phaethornis > Phaethornis superciliosus. The sequence continues at coordinate 13,442,736 of JAJQWJ010000014.1, read as the reverse complement.
GATGTCGAAGGCCCCTTTGTGCCTGGAGCTAACGGTGCATGAAAAGAGAGCTTGCTGGCTCTCTTGCTTGACCTTCGTCTCAAACAGCAGTGGAGTGGAGTTACTGGTGTTATCTATCACAGGTCTTGAATTGTATTAAATTTAACACAGGCTGAGATTCAGAACAGCAACAACAAACCCAAAAAGAATCTCTGTGCAGAGCCAGAATTAATTTGGGGATTTCTGGGTGGTATTGGTGACTATTCTATAAGTAAAAGACAGCTTATGTTAAGCTTTTCCAAGATTTAGTTGAGTCTCCTCCATTTTTCTTCCTTTACTCCCATAATTACAGCTTTCATTCAAGACGTCGGGTATGAGATAACATGTATTGTATGTGTAGATTATGGTAGCTTAAGGAATATGTGTTCTAAGTGGGAGATTTTCCTTTCAATATGTTCAGTTGCTGCAGCATCTGATCAAGACAGGCCACACTGCACAGGACAGAGGTTGTAGGCTGGAATATGGCTGGGTAACTACATAGAAAAAGCTTGAAAAGCCATAGTACATGGTAATGTGGCTGCATGGAATCAGTGGCTCTTGTGTGGTGTGCCTCCAAAGCTATATTCAGTAACTGAAACCAGTCCCTCAGTCCCAGTGTGTGAGACTTTCATTATGTTCTTTTATGATCTTCCTGTTTGCATTAGCTCCAGTAGTGTGATGTTGAACTTCAATAAAGGGTGAAAAAACATGCTTCAACTTCTTATTTCATGCCCCTTCCTTTCTTGGCCCAAAATGACAAAATTGCCTCCCTTTCCTTGACCTCCCCCAACACAAGAAAAACCAAAAGGCCAAACCCCAGGACTTGTTAACTCAGAAACATTTGCCAGATGTTTCAAATTAACATATTTCTCTCCCTTCTCCTGTGTGTGTTTGTACATCTCTGTGTGTGTGCAAACACATACAAAGCGACTTCTGAAAATTTCTGTTGGATTCTGTGCAACTGCTGTGGGGCATGGGTGGTGCAGTCTGTAGGAACTGCAAGAGCAGGTAGTGTCTCTTTTTTTTAATTTTTTTTTTCTTAATGCTTGCAAAATCTTTATATAGGTGTAATTGTGGGGAGAGAAGGTGCTTTTCCTATGGCAGGGTATGTGCACAAATTATCTCTTCTGGCTTAACTGCTCAGTCCTGGTAAAACCTGCAGAGGTGAAAGGCTTTGCAAGAATCCAACAAATGCACAGTTGTACTGAGATATTCAAGTACTTTAGATAGAACCACAAATCGTTTTCTGACTTTTTAATTATTTTTTGAGCACCAATTAAAGCCTGTATATATTAAAGAATCAGGAAAACGTTCAAGGAGACAGAGACTGCCCTTCTGCCAGGGTAAATAATCTGGATGTCCATGAGCCCCACTGAACAATGAGTGTATAGCAAACTTCCTTCCTCTTCAGGTCTTGTAAACATTTTTTCCTTAATGTAAAATGAAGAAAAAAGGCTTTTCCTTCCCTCTCTTAATCTGAGGATTTAGATTGCTGATTAATAGCAGCTCAGTAGTGTTTTGCTGTGTAAGAGACAGTGGTGTTTTTTGTCTCAGCAGAAGAGTGCAGCTCCTTTCCCTGCTTTTACTTCTAACCAGCGTGTGCAGCCCTTGCAGCCCATCCTGAAGTGTCAGAGAGGGTGGGCTGGGAGGGGGGAAAGGCAAGCACCTTGCAAAAGGGTTTTCTGCTTCTTTGAAGCCAAAAAGAAAAGATTCTCTGTTTGTCTGGCTGGACCCTCTCTTTGCAGTGCTGCATTGCTGTTTTAATACATCATGAGAGTATCATCTTGAGGAGCGGCAAGGGACATTTTAAAGAAGTAAAAGGTCTTACTAAATATATAGAGAATTTAAGGCATTTTAAAGACCCATGAAAGCATTTTACATGTGGGTTGCTGGGGAGTTTCTCATTAGCCTGACTGTGAGGCCCCAGGGAAGCTCAGCTGAATTGTCTGGGGTAAACAGAGCAGATTCTGTCTTCTCCTTAGGAGTCTGCAGACCTAAAAGCCTGATTTTTTTTTTTTGTCTATCTTCTTTTGAGATAACTGAAGGTATCTTACTTTTGTACACAGTACTAGTTATGATGCTGACCAGGAGTCTGGGAAATGTGGAGCTATGGGCCCACAGCCGGAGTGCTGGGGGTAAATGGCACTGGGTATGTCTTGGTGTGCATGTGCTTGCAGGACATAGGAACATTTCTGCACCATCCTCAGCTCCAGGGTCCTCTCTAACACCAGAGCCCAACCATCCATTAGCATAACATGAATATATTTCAATTATAACATTCCAGAAAGCACTAAAATAAATCACAGGTTGGTATTTCCCCTTTTCATCATTAGCTCCAGGCTCTCTGTCCCTGCAGTACCTGGACATGCATGCAAGGAACATATTTGCAAAGCACAAGATGAAAAGAAACATCACAAAATTTTAGGACAGAAACATTTCATGTTTTGCCATTAAGAGTTATACCACAATCTTGTTTTATACCGTACACTATAGATTTTTAATTGCCTTCTGCAATCTCTTTTAAAGTTTGTCTCCTTTAAGGAGGAAAATAAGAAAAGGAGAAATGGCAGCTTTTGAGAAATGAATGACACAATAAAAGCAAGCCACCCTGTGGTCACTTCTTTTCCAGAAAGCTGGAAAAAGCCCTCTCAAACACCTTCAACATGAATTTGTGGGATCTCATGCTGCAGAGAATGAAAAAGGCTGGTCACAGTTTAGTGGGCATTAGAAACCTGTTTTCTTGCAAGTACTCTGAAATTACCCCTCTTAAGTGCCATCTTAAGCTCAGACATCATCTAAAATCTTATTGCATTAGTAAGTCAATATGAAAAGATTCTGGCTACAGTTTGTAAGGATTTCCAAAGAAATAAACCTTTGAACTTAGAAAAGAACATAAGACTTTGATAACTTTCTGAGTTGAATATTTTTTTCAATATACTATGAAATGTTTGATATCAACTGGTTGGCTTTCTTATGTTGTTTTTAAAAACAATGTCCTTCTCCCTGCATGGACCCGAAGCATGCAGCCCAGTTAGTATAGTTGGAGGTTCTCAATTTTAAATATGTGCTTTGGAAGAAGTCAAAACCAAATAAATGCAAAATAGAAATAAATCTAGAGAGATTTGTAGCTCTGGCTGCTTTGTTCGTCTGTTATTCTAAGTTGAACTTTTAATTTCCTTGGTTTGTAGATTTTTATGCTCTGACAGTTGTGTCCTTCAGAAGAGAAAAAAAAATTCCTAATTATAAAATTAAATTTTTAACTTCAGTCTTTTACCTATAAAGTCTGTTTGAATAAATAAAAAAAAAACAAACAAAAAACCCCAAACCAAACAACAACAAAACAAACTGAGTGTTTTCTCAGTCAAAAAGGTGAAGTGATAGAAAGTACATGGTGTTCAGATGATGTGGTGGCATCCAAGGCAGATGTACGATTTCTGGAGCTGAGTTAATATAAAAAGAAATAACATGAGCAATTGTAAACCTTGCCAGATCACTTTCTCACAGCACAACTTTGCATCTGCAGATGTGAGGGCTTCCTGGGAGTGAGTCTTTGCTCCCAGTGTGCCTGGGGTGGTGAGAAGGGTCGTGGTGCTGCTGGAGGAAGCTGTTGGCCGGAGTCTCAGGGGGTCCCTGTTGGTCCACCAGGGTCTGACCAACATCCCTTGGCTGTAGCACCTTCAGGGAAAGGAGAATTGTGAAAAAATGAGATTCCTTGCTGTGTGTGTCTGCCATGGAAACAGCTTCCCCACAAATCTGACGATCCATCTCTGGTGGTGTGGTGCCATAGGTGTTCATCTCTTGTCTGGGGAGGGAATCTAAGGCAAGGAGTGATCTTCAGATGTGAACACAGCATGGGTGTCAGTATTTAAATTAGAAGCACACACCTGTGTATTATGGCATTTCTTATAAAATATTTACTATTAAAACTGCTAATTGGGAAAATTGTAGTGATAGTGCAGAGAAGGAGAATTAATTTCCATGGTAAAAGAGGTGAAGGAAGAAAAGCTCATCACAAAGTCAGCTATTGAGTGCTCCCCCTACTCAGTCATCAGCCTGTTTCTGGGCCTTTTAAAGACAGCAAGCGTGGTGCATTGCAGTGTGATGGTGGTGGTGTTGAGTGAGCTCCTCCTAAACTACTACAAGCAAAATCCATAAAGGGGAGGATTTCTGCAGGCTGTAGGGTTGCAGCCCATGCCTGATGGGCTGTGGTCTCTCATGCACTAGGATTGTGGCAGCATTGAGACTGCAAGATTTCAGTGAAATCTGGGAGAATCTCAGGTCATCGGGTTAACCTCATCTGAGGTCCTGTGAGCTTGGTTGATCTGCTGGCACAAGGCTGCTGTGGGTTGGGGAATATTCCCACAGGATCTTCTAGCAGGGGTGTCTAGCTCAGGAGAACAAATACACCATTGGCAGGGACAGTTGCACGTGTGGATGTATTCTTCTGGGGCTGGCAAGAGAATTCTTCCATGGGATCATCTCCCCATCTTGCCAGCAACATTTCTTTTTTTCCTGCGACAAATCTGGTTTTATTTAAAGGTGTGCCTCTTAGAGTTTAGCAGATGTGAGACTGTAATGCTGTGGTTTTCTTTCTTGTGCTGACTGAAGGAAGTCTCTTGCTTTCATGAGTGGACTTTGAGGTGCAGCATCCCTGGCTCTCCATCCCTTGCTTGTGTTCATCTCTCTCACAGGTATGACCATCCCAGTGAAGGATGCTGCTGTTGAGCTGGAAGGAGCGTGGCATAGCATAGCACCTTCCCATCCTCCTCATGCTCCTTTCTTTCCAGCAACGCAACCTTGTCCTCTCTTGTCCAAGGAAAAAGCTGTGATTAGATGAACATTTTGTGCGGTTTTTAGATGAAAATTATACCTTTTGTTTACAATAGCTTTCAGGGGCATAACTAGCAATAATGGGCTAAAGTAAAGCAAAGGAGGTGCTAGGCTGAATTCAGGAAACATTTCCCAGTAGTGGGATCTAATAGGTGCTGATATTATCTCCATCACTTAGGTAATTTTCAAATTGGACTGGACAAAGCACTTGATAATGTGCTGTAGGAATGGTCTTGTATTAGCAGAGAGATAGATAAGATCACCCAAAAAGTCCTTCTCATCTCCAATTTATCAATTTCTGCTGTGCCTTGGATTAGCTAATCTTCTGCACATTTCAGGACAGAAGCAGACTGAATGGTCAAGCAATTGTGCTTTCTAGAACTTAATTCAGTAAATATTTTTATGTAGGCTCTCAAAGCACTTTGCAAATGCTAATTAAACCTCCCAACCTAGTAGCAACTCTGCCTTGTGCCCTGTGTCTATGCTGCTTTGTCTCTGTATTATGCAGCATGCTGCAGGTTGACCTTCCCAGAGGGCTCTGGCTTTGGGACTGATGGGCACTTGCCAGCCTGTCTTGCTTTCAGCTGTTTCTGCAGGTCAGTGGCTTTGGTTTTCCAAGTCTGTTTTGCCTGGCTGGTAGGAGCAAGGGAGGCTGAAACCATGCTGCTATAGGAAATGATTACAATGGGTTTTACCTTTGTGAAATCAGACAGCTGACAAGTTGAAGGAAAATCTCCTGGTGGACAATTTCTTTGGTTTTCACGGAAACGTCTGTTCTTCAACTGGTTTACACATTGCAGTTGTAACTGGTAGCACAAAGCCCCCAGCCTGAATAAATGTAAAACAGGAGTAGCAATATATTACATTATCCTGTTGGTTAAACAAGTAAAATCAATAAAAAATAATGCTGCAGAGGTGGATCCTCAATAACCATTCTTCTTAAGGAAAAAAACCCACCACATTGTGCCAATCATGAGTGGAGTTCTATAAGCAAGGTTGTAAAAGAATAAAAACCAATGGAATAAACAAGCTCCACTGCTCTGTGTTCTGGGCTGAGTAAGGATGTTGATATGAAACTCTGCAGCGAAGAACCACATGAAATTTATGGTGCTTTGCCCAAATAATCTTTGCTTATTCAGTACGGGAAACTAGAATCATTTGGGTTGGAAGGGACCTCTAGTGGGTCTTACTCAACATTGACCTGACTTGTAAAAGTTTCTGTAACTGTATTTTTGGTTAAATAGTCTTGACTGTGAAGCTTATAGCAGACCAAATACAAGTATGTTTACTCTGGCGTAAGAAAGTGTATAAAACGGAAATTAGGGCCAAATACTTACAGGGGGAAAAAAGGATTTTTTAAAAGTTAATGTAGCATAAAATTTCCCGCAATAGAAGATACATTTGTATTTCTGACATTTACTGTCTAAAGTAGCCTTTTCTGGTCTTCCTAAATGGAATTATGATATTGTTGAAATAATTGCAACCTCATCTTGTAATCTTGTATTTGTTGTGTATAAAATCAAATGAGAGAACTGTTAAATGGGACCCTTTATAATGAGATTTTAGATACCCTATGGCTCTCACTTAGAGACAAGTGACCTCTGCCTTTTTTGGGGCTGAGTAACAGCACAATGAAGATTTAATAGATGTGTGCAGAGACCTGGCAATAGATTGGGGTGTGCATGGGAGAGGTGCTCAATGCATCTTGCTCTACGTGTTATTGAATTCATCATACTTCGGACTGAAGTGCCTGCCTGTTTGTGTGTTTTGCTATCCATGTCTCCTTTCTGCCCCGGATGGCCTTGGTGTTCATTAGTAGAAATTGTTATACAGTCACAAAATGCTAAAGAGAAAGGGGAAAAAAAAAAAACTCCACATACTTTGCTTGGAAACTCTGTCTGTGTTGCATGAAGCTCTGACAAGATCAAGCCTCTAATTAAATTATCTGGCACATGAACAATTTTGTTCCGAGATCTGCTGAGCTAATGTGTAGCCATTAGCTCATACAGCCACCAAATCAGAAGTACCAAAGAGACAATTTACATAGGGCCACAGCGTGTTTAAAAAATTTTAGTGAGTTGTGAAGCCTGTAATGTTAATTGCCAGTTAGCACATTGTAATTGCTGTAATTATTTGCAAGTAAAATGATGTAAGGGACTTAGCATTGTACTTTTCTTAACATTTCATATGTTGGTGAGCCACTAAATCTTCCACATATGAGTTCTGGTTATTTGGAGAGCTCTGCAGCCACTTGCTGAAGTTTGATCTCATCCACCAGCTTGCAGTTCTGCCTGTCGTCTTTAACGCTGAGCCGCTGCTCTCTGAAGTCTTTATTAAAAAAAAAAAAAAAAAAAAAGGCAATAAAATAATAAATTGGAATGTCTGCTGCTGACCAGCAAGAGCAGAGCCATCCCTGCAGCTGGCCGTGCTGGAGCCCAGCTGGGAGAGAGCCCTCAGCACAAATTGCCAGCCTATTGCCTCCCACCGCCACTCCGCGGAAGTGGGCCAAAAGCTTCTCCGTGTGGGATTAAAGGGATGTGTAATAGATTAAAGATCAAAAATGTTAATTAAGAAATGGTCTTTTCTAATAAGATGCCTTCAAGGGCACGGTACCAAAAATGAGGCAATATCTCATTTTGGCAACAGTGCTGGGGTTGTGATGAAGCTTGGAGCACAGGGGTAAGGGGAGAAGGAAGGGACGCCTCCCATTCAAGGCATCTCCTTCAGAAGTGGTAAATCAATTAGCAATAAAAATGTAAACATAGAAGTCCGAATGACGTTACTCAGGGTTGCTGAACAATGTGTGGATTCAGATGTACGTGTTTTAGCTTGGTGTTTCCTTGAGGATGAGTTGGCAGTTTGCCAGCTGATAAAGGAGAACTCCTTCAGCTTAGTGATATTTAAGCAGCAGCATGATAATGTGGTTGAAAATAACCACTTTTATTGGAAGGTTTGATGCATTTGCAGTGAATGTATGCAATGTATTTTACTGATGCAATTTTCTAGCTATGGGAAGTCCAGCACTTAGTTGCTGGGTTGAAACTTGTAGGCACTATGGTTGGGGAAGGGCTTACTTTGCATCAGAAAAGGGAAGAGCCACAAGTCTGAGCTTTCGTATTCCAGGCTTTCTGCAGCATGGAGAAGTTTGTTTTACAGTTTAACTGATGTGTGTTATTTTTGTGTTTCAAACACAAAAGAATTTCAGGAGCTGTTAAAGTTTAATTGCATTGTTATAGCTGAAGAAAGCATGCTTTTTCTTAAACTTGAACATTCTAATCAGTGACTTCACTGTCACATTTTCCGAGTAAACTCACCAAAACTACAAAAGTAAAACTCGGATGCTTAACAATGCTTTTTCTTGCAGTCAGATGATGGGATTTAACATCCCACTTTATCCCACATTTTCCCCTCTAAATGCCATAACACTGAAAGCTGCAGTGTTTCCAAAGTGAGTTATTTGCTACCATAACATGGAGAGACCTGGTAGGCAAATTTCTTTCCTCTTGACTGGAAGCTTTTGCTCAGATAAAAACACTGGCATGATGAGGCTCTCTATGGAGCATGTGTATGTTTTAAGGGTCTGGCTGTTGTCTGAACCAAAGCTAGAGAAAATTTTCAATTTCAGAGAAATATGGTGGGAGGGTGCTCTCCAGTTTTGTGTCTGTGGCGAACTGTGGCTGCCTGAAGCAGGCTGGCAGAAAAAAGTCCTCCAGCAGTGGTCTGAAATTTACATTTGTTGATTTAGCTGCATATATTTAGTTTTCATCTGCTGTGTGAGTCTTCAGCAAAAGAAAACATTTGGAGGAGATAAATGAGTGAAAGACAATGGCTTTGCACTACCTGTTCAACTGCAGCCCCAAAACAAAATGAGGAGGTGGAGTGCAGCATCTTCAGCCTTGAGAGGGGGAGCAATGGTTTTGTTTGGGTCTCATATAATTGAGAAGGGGTCAGGACCCCTTGGAGCTCGCCCTGGTGTAGATTTGTGCTTAGGCAACTTGAGTTAAATGGCATTAAATCCTCATGCCCTGGAGGTAGTTGTTGTTTTCATCCTTATAAAGAAAATAGGGGAACTATTTCTCATCTGAAGACCTAAGTTAGATATTTTCACAGTTCACAGGTGTTTTGATGGATGGATTTGTTCTGTCTTGACTTGATTTCACTTACACTTTTTGTTAAAAGAAACATGTAACTCAGACATGAATTAACCTTTTCCCAAGAAGGGCTGTGTCCAGCTGTTCTTGCTGACATGTAAAGAAGACACAACTTTAGGGATAGAAATATAATTGCCCTTCTCATTATAAAAGTCTCAGAGTATAACAGAATGAAATTATATTCCTTTTCTGACCCTTACTTTCAAAAAGAGGTGCTCAGTGTTGACAGTGTTTTGTGTGTGAAATTGAAATGAGAATTGGTGTTGCTCTGCCTCAAAAAGGCATATAAAAACTGGTGATTTTTTTTGGACTTTCTGATATACTTGTAAACTGGTTGTATTTTAAATGTCTTTCTGAGTTGCAAAGAAACCCACAGATATGTCACAGGCACTGGAAGTGTGGTGAAGCCATCAGCAAACTATTAAATGAGAAAACACATCACAAGAGTTAAGTGATTTTTAGCTTGCTACTGTAATGAAGTATCTTAAAATCGTATCTGGTTAATGAACATTATGGCCAGGCTGCATAATTGGCTGAGAATGCAGGAAGTGGAAGTGCTTTAAAAATAGACTTTTAGCTGTACACAGTGGAAGGGTCCACAGCAAACCCCCAAACCCTCTTTCCACATCAGCCATGGGACTGGGGTGAGAGGGGCCACTTGTGGCTGTGGCTGCAGTGGCCATGCCCACAGGAGCTGCTGCATGGGGCTCTCAAAAAGGCTGTTTTGTAGAAGAAAGTTCTCAAGTGTGCATCTTTTTACTTAGCAGTAGCTAAAATACGAATCCAATAATTTAAGCAAAAAAATTGGGACTGGTCCCCCACAAAGAAACTTGACTTTTGAAAATTGATAATTTGTTCTTGTTACTACTTTTTACCTAGTGCAAAGTACACAGGGAATGGGGCTGCTAGAGAGCATATCAACTAAATTAGGGTTAATTAGGAGTTCTCCCGAATAGCTGGTGCTTCATCAGCATCAGAGCAGCGTGTAAATAAATCTAATTTCTCTCCAAATAAACTCTTAAGAAGCTTAATTACAACAACAACAATCTCCTTCCCTACCCCCTCATTTTCATTAGTGGGAGGAGGTCATTATGAGCACTGTCTGGTGAGGGTTATCAGGAGCAGGCCAGAGCTGCACCTTTCATAGTTATCCTTGGAGGCAAAGGAAGAAGTGGAGGAACTTTCAGTGTTTCTGGAAGAGTTCAGTTAAGGTAGTTCATTAGAAACTTGAGAACCAGAAAGCACTGATGGAAAGGAAAAAAACCACCACTATATTATGGAGAGACTTAAAATTACACAAGGTATTTCCACTACTTGGATTATTTGCCATCTTAATTCTTTCCCCTTTATTATTCGTTTGCAAGCTAAAATCCATACTTTGGATTTTACCTGTCTATTTGTTTTCCATCCTCCTGATGGTGGAGCTGAGGGCTATGGCACTTCTCTGGTGCTGTGTACCACTACAGCCATCTCCTGCTCCATCACTTGGGACTTGCTGAATGAGAGGAGTTGCTGAGAGAGACAAGGCTTCAAAGTAATTTTTAGCTTTAGCTCTTTTAAAAGTCTCTTCACACTTTTTTACCATGTAAGGCTAGAAGAAAGAAACCAGGAAGATTTTAGGATAAAAAGTGTTACCACTACTAAAAGGATCACCATGCTGGAGGTCTAGTGCAGCTCACTTCGTATTCCAGGGATAAATAGCTGAAAACCTCTTGCCAAAAATGAGTTATCATAGGGAAAGTACAAACTTGGGTGTAGAAGTGCTCTGCAGAGGGCTTATTCAGAGGGATTAACTTATTTCATTTGATGCTTGATTCACTGTCCTCTATGATTTTTAAATTTTTTTTTTTAAATCACTTCTAATTCTACTGGAGCCGGCACATTCCTTATTACACGGTGTCATGTTTCAGCCGATCCCAAATTAATAAATGAGCAGCAGAAGAATAGCATGCAGCACAATTCTAACAGCATGAGCCTCACAGAAGTATATTTCACTTAGCTCCAATTTAAATACTCTGCTTTACTCGATTTAATTATGTGAAATTACGGAATTAATGGCTTTGTCAAGTGAAACATGTAGGACTTCAGAGTTTGGTATTAAGGAAAGAAATGAGAAAGGAAGTTTGAGGTACAATAATTTTTGCCTGTGAGCTCATGTTAAACATAAACTGAAATATAACTGAGCCCACAGCCCAAAATCATGTCACGTTTTAAGATGGGGAAGAGAGAATGAGAAGAAAATGCCAGGGAACTTTTAGAATTGTTCTAATTTGATTTCCTTGTTGGCTTATATTCATCTCCTTGGTGGATCTCCTGGGCAGGAGAGGTTTGTGTTTGAGCAGCAGGGGCTGGCTATGGCCATGCAGGAGGTGATACTTTTTGCAGAATCCAATGCTTCTCTAATAACTTGACCACCTGTTAAATACCCTTTCCTGTGCTGCATAATAGAAGAGGCACAGAATTTCCTCTCTTTTCTGGTTGAGAATCTTGTTAAGTTAATGACTGTGAAAACCAGGCAACTAAATTCTTTTGCTGTGGGCTGGATACCTGCATCAGGACCTGGTGCTGGTCGTGCAGAGATGCACACATGTAATGAGACCTGAGGGTGATATTTCTGAAAGCCTGTAAGCCCTGCTCTTCCAAAGCCATTTAGATACCAAGGTGCCTAACTCATTAATTTCCAATTTCATGAGTTTTGCTACAGTCCGTTGCCATTCAGTGGGTATTTGGCTCCTAAATCACTTTGTCTGCCTACAGATGTCCCTCCCCCAGCTCCAGCTGGAGCAGTGTCAGGTCCTGTTTTCCCAGTTTCCACTCACTTTGCCCTGTGTGCCCTGCTTGGAAGGCTCTCATGCAGCAAAGACATGAACCTCAGCCCCTCTGCCATCAGTGCCCAGTGGCAAAGGGACATGAGCCTTTGCTCAAAAAAAAAAAAAAAAAAAAAAAAAAAAAGGAGGGGGGGGGAGTGAGTGCTTTTTTTCCTCAGGTGTGTTTGAAGAACATTTTTTCTTAAGCAACCAGATTTGTAGACAGAAAGTTATCAGGCCTTTTTTTTTTTTATTTCCTCCAAGATATTACTTGGCATTGAATCAGGCTGTAAAACCTACATCTATCTAGGTTATGGTCCAGATCCACTCTCTAGACCCTGAGTGTAAAAAGGAGTTTTACCTGCAAAGCCAACTCCATGAAAGTTCTGTGGGGTTTGCCCACAGGAACCTCTCAGGTCTTTAATCACAGTTTTGGAGACTCCCAGGCACAGCTATCACAGGAGCAGCTCCCTTCCATGCTCCTTCAGCTGCACATCTCTCTTTCCCACTGGAAAATGATCCAGGCAGGTTTCAAGCAAACCAAAACCTATGAGAAGGTCAGTGAAATAATAATTGCTTTCCCTAATTTGCCTAAGTGTCTTTTTCTTTCTGACCCAATACATTTTCCTCTCTGTTTTTCCATCCTTTGTATCAATTCTACCCCTGATGGTATACAGAATGCTATGGCTTTTGCCCTCTCAGTCCTAACTAATGTTTTGGGGAATTTATAGATATAAGAAGATGAATGCAAATGCTACTCATAGGATTCTACAGGTTTGGTTTGTAAAAGACATTCCTCTTCAACATATTCTTTAAACAAATCTCTATCCTTAGCAGTAGAAAAATGTACTTTGAGCAGAAATATATTCAGGGACATAAGAAGGTGTTTTGAATTAAAGCCTTGCTCTTCTTTCCTGTTGCATCTCACCTGCATGTGCATACATTGTGGGATGTTATACAGTGAAGACAGGAACCTTCAAGGGGCTAGAACTCACCTGCAGAAAGGACAGTTCAAAGTCCCAGGTCTTACAGAGGAATGAGGAAGGAATCTGCATTTTGAATTAGGCAAAAGGGATTCAGATATTGAAATACATAATAGTTTTGTTATTTATGGTAAATTACATCACCTGCAATCTTTCTCTCTTTAAAAATCTTTAAAAAACAGCTTTATTTTAACCATGAGTTCCAGCAGCTATTATTTTGAGCAGAACCAGTCAATACCTTATTTTTGCATTTGATATGCAGCTGCAATAACAAGCCACATGGGAATTTTATTAAGCCTTCTAATTTTTTGTTTTTTTATGAAGCTATAAATTTAACTTCTATAGATATTTGATTTTTACCTTAAATTAAAAAAAAAAAAAGAATAATTTAAGAAAAAAACAAATGGTCTTTTCATGTCCATGAATTAAAATGTGATAGATGTTCTTTGTCAGGCGAGACTGGGATTTCATGGAACTGCTGGAAACTGGGCACTTGCCTTCAACAGATATTAAAAAAATAATAAATTGTGTAATATTAAAATATTAATATACCCAAATAAAATTCAAGAGCTGGTTTTGTGCTGAAAATTTACATGGATTTTATTAGATTATGATGGTCAGTTTTAAACAGTTGTCTGTCAGAGTGAAAGTGCTTTTATGAAGAATTGCACTTCACTATGAAGTCAGTACTTGCTGCATTTCCTCGTGCACATAAATGAATTTTAGATCAGTTTTGATTTGAACATCTTTATTGGAATGGAAGGCAGCCATTAGTCCCATTCCTTAAGGGAAGTGGACAGTAACATCTTGTTTCCAGAAGTGAGCAGATAATCTGTTACTACAACTATTACATATCTAGAGCAAGTGGGTTAGAGTTTTCTGTAGATGATAGCAGTGAAGTTTGGATAGCTGTGTGCAAACACACTATTTGATTTGAATGCCACAGAGATCTACAAAGCAAATTGCTATTTGACATCAGAAGAAGACTGAAGTGTTGCTATTGTGAAAAAGCAGTGGTAACTGTTGTCTGCACTTGGATGTGGAATATCCCTGGTAGCAAACAGAGCAGAAACAAGCCCTGGTACAAAGCAAGATGTCCCTTCTAGGACTGTGACTTTTTGATCTAATACAGGCTGTGCTTTGCAGGTCAGATGCTCACAGGAGAGCTGTGAGCTCTGCCCTGCCATCTGCCTAGGAACTGCCAGGCCCCGCTGATGCTGTAGTCCACTGAAAGCTTCCCCCTGGATTTTGAACCTGTTCTTTCCAAGGAGACTCTGGTGTAAAAGAGGAGGCTGCTCTCCTTGCAGCCCTGTCCCAGCCCCACGGGGCAGAGAGGCAGCAGGGCACCCTGCCAGGGTCCCCCCAGGTGAATGAATAACTGGGGAGGGTCCTGCAGCTGTCCCCTGCTTCAGGAACTGAACACTGCACTGCTCTGCTCTCCTTTCCTTGTATTCATGGCAGGGAAGTGGTTACATCCCATATTTATAATCTTAAACTGGTTGCTGAACCACTGAAGAGCTGATAAACTCTATGTGCTGTTAGCACTATGAAGTACAATCCCACTGCTGCTTGCATGCAAATAAATAATAATAACATAGCTCTTTGTCTCTTTTTGGTGTATAAATGCATTTGTCATGTAACATCTAAATCATTTTAGATAGAAGCACCAGAAAGGCTGAAACATTACCTGCAGCTATGATTAAGGAGAAGTTTTACTGTTTGGCATTGGTTTTATGATTGTTTTTAAAATCTGATTTAAAAAAACAAACACTTTTAAAGTGATATGATTCTTAATCACTATTGCTGGGTTTAACTCTTATTTTTATTTTCACTGATTTATTTCACTTTCTTAAGGACTGAGGAATTTGCCCACAGGCTAAAAGCTACCATAAAATGTTCATTAAGTTTTTTCTGATATTCATTACAGACACAGCTATCTTTTTCATGTGCCTGGTCAGTTTTAAGGCCACTGTTTTTGTTACTACCATAAATCATTAAAAAATTTTTTTTGTCATCAATGAAAGCTTAATAGAAGCCTGCGTATATATCGTTTGGATTAGCTGCTCAGAAATTTCCTTAAAAAGAGGATGTAAATTCTTCCACACCAAAAAGTGGAGACTGTTTCCAATTTGCACATAAAATTGAAATTGTCTAATAGACTCTTTGAAAGGTGTGAAAGGTGCCTTCAAGGTAATGATTTAAACATAAACTGACCCTTGATGAGGGAGCTGGAGTTTCAATTTAATGTGTTTCTGCAGTTTTCCTTCGCCTTCAGTGCCTTGAAATTCCACACAAATAATTCCTTCATAACAAGTGCCTTTTCAGAAGATGTATGCTGCTGACAGTTAATATAAAATTATTGCCCCGAATGCATTTTTGTAATTACTTCCCAGAGAACTGTCTTTGTGTTAGAAGACATTTCACACTTTAGTAACATAAGTGTTTGGGGAGAACATGAGTAATAATTACAAACAGTCTTTCAGTGAAAATAAACCTAAAAATTATAAAAAAAGCTAATGTTAAAGTTGGTTAGAGACAGTGAGGAATTTATTTAGCACGTTACGCCTGTCTGTATATTTTCCAAGTTTAATAATCATTCAGTAACTAAACTTAAAAAAAAAAAAGCAATAAAGAACAGAGAAACAGCTTTCTAATTTTCAAGCAATAATGAAACTAAAAACTGATTAAAAGTGACATGCTACTAGAGACAGAATAAAGAAACTTAATCTGAATGCTCCTATAGGAGATTTCTGCTATAATGGAAAATGAAATGGCCCACAGTTTGATCAATAAAAAAATTAGCAGCATTTAATAAAAGGTTTCTCTAGCATGTTGACTGAAGGACTACAGATGTCTTGACATCCAAGAAAACCAGGGCTGTTGAGAAAGTTTGAGTATGTGAGCATGATGTAAACTCCCTGACTGAGCAGAGCCAGTGGGTTTCTGGTCAGATGCTGGATGTAAGTAGTTACTCTGGCTTAAAGAACATGAGGCCAGGGCTGTTTATATGGATATGTGCACATTCTGGTAGTTACTATGTGCATACCAACAGGGAGTTTGGATTTGTATGGAGGCAGAACAACGTGGAGTGAAGTCTTGTTTTCACTGGAGAAACGAGGGCAATCTTATGACCTAGAGATAACCACATATAGGTGGGATATAGGTGGGCTCAGGTGAGAGCCAGGTACCACGGGACACCAGGTTACCCACATTATCCATTCTGAGTATGATGCTGGTGATTGTGCCAGCTGCCAGGCTTCTGACACATGTTCCTGCCAGCTCTGCCTTTAAACTCAAGGTAGACACTTCAGGTTTTCTTAAACATTGTAGCTGCTAATTTGGAAAAATGCCATCCTATCAGTGAAGTAAGATGAAAATTTTTCCTGTGAAGTCTTGCCATAAGTAAGTTAATAGAAGGATGCTGAGAGGAGGATACTGGGGTGGTGGTGCAGGACTGTCACTAACAATTCTCTGAGTGGTGCAACGCTAGCAGAATCAGGCAGCAGCAGGGCAGGCCCTGGCAGCACTTAGCTAGTTATTACTGGGTGTTTAGCTTAGAAGCCCTTTCTCTTAAAGTATGTGTACAGGCAGATGTAGAAGGAGGTGCAATACCCTACTAAAATAGTTTTTCTTTGCTAAGCTAAAGAAGAATGCTGAGAACTGTCCACCTACTGAGAAATTAGTATGATTTAATACATACTGGTGTGTAATGAGACTCTGCTGTGAATGTTATAATGTGCACTTCCTCAAGTCTTTCTGACTTTTGTATACTTTATTATTAACACACTTCACAAAGCACTGTATTATTAGTGTAATCTGTGTTTTTATCCTATAAGTAATTGTCCAGGGAGACACTGAGCGCTTTCTCTTGTCTCTTGCATTTCCAAAGAAGACCTCATAGCCACCATTGCCACTTGTCATTGGATTCTGCTGTCAGAGTCAGACAAATGACAGCTTGGAGAGGCTGCAGCAACCATAGCCCTAGGAGGGCATGAGGAGGTAACAATATACAATTTTCATGGTTCAAGGGTAGCCTTATCCTACTGTTCTTCATTACAGTACTGCAGTGAGATCAATTTTATTAAGTTGCAAGTCTTAGGAGGCCAACACCATTAACTACATGCTGGATCAAATAATTTTTTGGTATTATGATTGTTTTTTCCTCTCGTTGAGGGAAAGCCAGGTTTGATGCAGAGATCTCTTCAACCTGTGAGGAGTGTTCCGTGGCAATTCCATGTAGGCAGGATTGTGTGACAGTCCCTTGGCTCTGCCATGAAGTCATCCCATGCAGCTGACATTGCATGAACAGACGTGTGTTTCATGCATTATCCTTTTTGGCTCTTTGTTTTTCAGCTAGGCACTATTTCCCTCCCAACCCCCCATGTGGTTTCACACTCTTTAGAAGACCTGTGCTGCACTGCATGATTGAGCACCAAGCCTGCTCTCTTTTGATGCACATAGCAAGGATTCAGTGTGCAGAGCAAGCTGCCTTCGATACCTGGTCCTAGGGCTGGGATGCAGTTTGTGCTCTCTGCACTGATTGCCTTGGCTGGAGCAGGTTTCTGGCTGCTCCAGGGAGTATGGTGGCAGTGGTTCCAGTGGCTCACATCGGTCCTGGCCCATTGAGAGAGGCAGCACACACATATAGCTGTGTGCAAGACGTGAGTGTTAAAAAAAGTTGGGTTTGGAAACGCTGAAGAGCCACAGACCAGAGGTGCCCAGCAAAGCCAAGACTTTTCATCCTGTGGGAAGATTTCAGCTCAGGTTTGTTTGTGTTTGCATTACTGAAACATTAGTGGGTTTTTGCCTCTATTCATTCTTGTTTGACCACAAACGCCAGAGAACTTTGGACTCTCCTGCTGTATAACAGTGCTGGAGACAACACTGGGCTGGAACAAACCACATAGAAGTAGAGACCCCTCCCATGCTGATTTGGCATTTGACACTGAGCAAAACGTTTACTAATGAAGGTTTAGATTAGGCTTTTCCTTCAAGTCATTTGTTTCTTTTGTTCTCACTTCCTAATTGTAGATGAAATTTCCTTCCTCTTGTCTTGCCGGGGAGCTGAGCAGCAGCCCTGGGGCAGGAAGGCTGCATCCCTGGGGGGGGGCTCACCCCTGGGCTCCACCAAATTCCAGGAGGTGGGTCAGTTGTGTGCCAGCACCCCTCATTCCTCCAGCAATTAGCTTTTATTTCTTCAGTGCCATTTTTATCACATCTCTGGAAAATTCCTAGGAATTATCGTAGCCCCTTTGTGAGACCTGCCATTATTTTTTCTTTGGACCAAGGCAGAGGAATGAAGAGATGTCTCTTCCCCCCTCTTAATTTTCTTTTTTTGCCTTCCAGCTCTCAGACCTCAGCAGTGTGTGTGTGTGTGTGTATGCCCATGGTTAGGTAATGATTTGTACAACATAACTTCGGGCATTCTGTAGATTGAAGCTGTAGCTCTGCATAGGGAAGTCATTGTGATACAAAGTCTTGTTTAGCAGTGAATCAGTGTATTCCTTCTGTTAAGAAACAACTCTTGATGGAAACCCTGTAACTGGAGGTATTTAAAGCTGGACGTGACCCTGTTCCAAAGAATAGTCCACAATTTAAAATAAATCCCAGCTTTAAAAAGTCCTCAGGCTTAAAAAGAAAATCAAGAAAAGCCCCAGAAAATTTACTGGCACAAAGACAGAAAGGCTTGCTTGCCCTTTGTTGTGCTGATAAGATAAAAACTTTGAAGTGTCCATATTTGATTCCACAGCAGAAAAGAAATAAACCAAGAGATTAATTTCTCTGGCCCATCCAGGTGTTTCATGGGGTTACCCCTTTCCATGTCTCTCAGGGGAAATGGTAGGGTAGGCATCAGGGTCCCTTCCAGTGTGGCTCTGAGCTTCCTGTGTTTCCAGTGCTGCATTGATAACTGAAGTCCCCAAGCCTGTCACTACTGCCTCAGAGCTGGGCTGGCACCACAATCCAGGGCTGAGGCTCTGCCACACTTAACTCCAAGCAGAGCCCCAGCCTGGCAGCGGTGCTGTAAATCCCAGCCTGACTGGAGCAACTGGAAATTTGCTCTTGCCTGAGTTGAACATGGTACATGTAATTTGTTTTCAAATATTTGGCTTTAAGAGCACGTTGTTCCTGTAAGAGGGCTGTTTTGAACACTGCTCAGAAGGCATTTCTACTGTCTGCAACCTTCAGGCTGGACCTTTGGGGATTCACTTTTCCAGCTTTGCCAGGTTTGCCACATTCCTTGGACCACCAGGTCTGGCAGGAACACTACCAGTTCTTCATATGTCTCTTTTGAAATAGTAACTTTCTAGAGTACAAGCTGGCTTTTATAGAAAGACGAAGAGTCATTAACAACATTAACTTTAGTGGCAATTAGAATAACATATTCTTGACTGTTGGCCAGATTGTTTAGGTCATAGGGTAAAATATGCTTCTTGTGTAAAGCCCTGCAGGCCTTCCACTGTGCTACAGGGAAAAAAAAAAGAAAAAAGGAGAAAAGAGAATAATAAAAAGTCCCCCAATCCTGCTTCCTGACATTTCAGGTAGAGCAAGGTGTATTTCAAGGCTGATCTCTCATGCAAGAAAATTGTTAAAGTCATCATTTGAGATGGCAGGTTCATTTAAAAATTACTAATAACGTTTTTGTGAAGTACAGGGCCTTTTCCCCCTCCCTTTAGAATTAATTAGTTGTAATTTATCCTAATATGCAGTGTTGGCAGCTCCCTTCTGCTGATGTTTGGCCATACCCTTGTGCTGTGCTAAAATGTCCCAGTGCCATCTGGGAGCTGTGTGCCCATGGTGCCATCTTTAAGTTCAGATTTTTTTTTTTTTAAGCAATCTAGATAGAAGCTACTTACTATTGAATGAAGTTCACTGATCTCCAAGGCCATCTTACAAGTTAATTGTATCGGTTAATACTCATATCTTTGCTTGATGATACAAGGTAGCCCCTGGTCTTTGGAGACTTCAGAAGGTGCCGTTGGCTCTGGCCACCAAAAAGCCCCTTTGTGTCATAGTGCATGGCTGTGTCCCTTCAGAGCCAGGTTCACCTCCAGAATCACACCTGCTCCCAGTGCCAGCAGTGCCTTTACCTCCCATGGTGACCCAAAGCCCTTTGGCAGTGTTCTCCTGCCTGGTTCTGCTGGGGCAGGAGACTCCTGCAGTTCCTGCCAGCAGGAAAATTACTGGTTAAATTTGTGAACTACCACAGCAAAACTCCTCAGAAATTAATTCCTGAGGAATGCTCGTGGCCTGCTGTCCTCGTCAGGGAAACTGAGCTCACCACAGGAGCAGCTGGGCTGCTTTTGCAGCTTTTCCTTGCTGGATGGACCACCCATTCCCATCACCGCCCTGGAGCTTACTGCCTGTTTCACTCCCCTGGGCAAGGAGCTCGGGTCTCCCTGGGGCTGCCTGCACCACACACGCCCTGCTTGCAGCTCGTCGTCAAAATAGTGGAGACAAAGGTTGAAAAACCAAGAGACACACCAGATTTTTCTCCTTGGTGTTTTGGTCTCTACAAGGCAAGCACCAAGCAGAGGAATCTGAAGACCTTGTTATTTGAAGGACAGTAACACTGAGGCGTGGCAGACATGTAAAATTCCTTCAACTTGCTGCAAACAGAAAAAAAAAATATCTCGGTTTAAAGCAATGTTGCATTTGCTAAATAATTTATGCAAGATTCACTGTTGTGTTATTTGACATACAGCTCTGTCAAGCAACAACGCTTTTGTAAAGTTGCCTGGAGGATCAGATTTCCCATTCAACAGGGAATTAAAAAATGTTTCTGGAATTTTGCTTTGCAGTCGGGAATCTATTTTCTTATCTCACATTGTACAATTTATTTTTCCTAAAGCAGTGTGCTAAATTATTTGTTATTGTTGGACTTGGTCAAACAGCTTTATCCCTGGTGTAGTCACAAAGTGTTGGAGTAAAACCAAGGATGAATTTGTCACAGTTTACTAACCAGATCAGCTGTCTTTTAGCTTAACGGTCAAAAGACAGAATTTCTGCTAAAAATATTAGAGAAGATCCCTTAAATCTCCCAAAGTTTCCTAAAAACTCTTCATTAGGTTGTGGCAAAGTCAGTCCAGAAGTGCTTCTCTGAGGTCTCCATAGACAGGCAGCATAGAAGCAGGCAGCAGTTCCTTATGTTAGATTTATATACTTGCGCTATTTTTATGGGTTTCTGTCTTATAAAACCAGAAAGTTGACATTCCGATTTATTAACTATCAAGTCTGCAGGACATACAGGCTTTAAAAAGATTGAATGTGCTAAGATGGTTGTGATTGTAGACAGGGATGAGAGGCTGTAAAAAGGTGGGCCAAGTAAATATGACAAAATGGAAGTGATAATTTGAATACGTACATTAAATATGTGTGTGGTAAAGCAAAGCTAACACAGCTTCAAATGTAGCTTAATTGGTGTGGTAGTAGTATAAAGAGAACCAGAATCATGTGTTTTCCTATTGCAACACATTTTTATTTAAGAAAGAGTCTAATAGGGTTCAGCAAACAGGATTTTATTGAATAAACATAGTACAGATGAAGATTTACAGTATGGAGAGCTTAGTGAGTGATACTTTTTATACCTAAATCCTTAAATTCATTACTGCCGTGTAAGTGGCACATCTGATTTGTTAAGATGAATGTTATATCTAGCTCTTAATGGAAATTTTGTAGTAGAAAGTTATGTATAATTTAACAGTAAAAAAAACTGAAAATGGGCAGATCAGTTAATTGCCAAGAGGGATGCTGTGATACACCACAAGCAGGCATTGATTTTTAATATTTCCGTCGCAATTCTAAGAGCGCCTCACGTTACGAGCACTCCGTGGAAAACTGTGGAGCATTTTCCAGTGGCTGATTTATGTTATCATGCACAGTGCTGAAGATGGTATAAAATGTACTGTGGCTGGATAAGTGGTAGCAGAGCCCGACTAATGTGTGTGTCTGAATTGCGGTGCTTGTGCTCACCAGTTTTTGTCTTTACTAGATCTTTTTTCAGCTTTGTTTCATGTACTCAGCATTGGTTGTCCTTAATCTTTTTGACACTGATCTAATTTTCAAAACAATTCATCTCTCTGTTCACTGGCATTTCCTTAATGGTTTAAAATCCAAATGCAACCTGAACCAATAAGGTGGCATCTCCCTCCTGGCTTGAGCAGCTCCTGGGCTTCAGGGTCAGCAGTGTAGGAGGATCTCTTCTGCTGGAAGTCCCACGGTTCATTTCATTTTGCCAGATGTTTGCTCAGCTCTTCAGATCTTCCCAAACTACCAACAGGGTGTATCCAGAGCATATGAATGCTTGGGGAGGCAGGTGAAATGGTGTACATGTAGTGCCTGCAGGTGCGTTGTTGGTGAGATGCATGCAGAAGAGGTGCAAGCATCTCTGTCTCAGCTGCTCACCAAAGCCTGGGCAGCATGGCCTGCATATCTAACTGATGCTTTCTCTGTGGAGAGGGCAATAGGAACTTAGAAGGGCATTTTCATGTCTGCTGCCTCTCCAGAGAGCCCATATGAGGGCCATCCCCAGTGCTGCGTGGAGTCGTTGGGCATGACTAGCCTCAGGCGTGTCTGGGTGGCCACCGTGGTCAAGAGTGTCCTGGAGTCAGGATGCTGTTGCAAGCCTTTTCCTCATGCCAGGCTGCTGAGTGCATGCTGGAAGGTCTACCTGTGGTTATCTGCCCATGTGCAGGGACCTGCCAGCTGCACAGCCCTGGGGGACATGGCCCCCTGCACCAGGCTACTTCTGGAGCCACCAGAGTGCCTCCTTGTATGCTTACATGCGTGAAAACTTGTGGGTTTTTGGCAAAGATTTTTTTTGCCAGCCCAAGCTCTGGTCACAGAAGAAGATAAAAAAAGTCTCAGAGACCTGAAGATCAGATGCAATGCTGTGTCTCCCAGGTAGATCAGCACAATGCAAGGCTCTTCTGCCCAGCAGAGCACCTCTTGTTAGGTCAGTGGGACCTTCGAAGTCCTGGGCTGTTTGTGTGCTTTGGGGATCTCCAGCTGGATCATTTTTTTTTTCTGGTTGTTACTAATATTTGGGCTTGGAGGTGGTAGGGAGAGGAGAGCATTTAGAATTAAAATTCATCACATGTCTTGTCTTTGCAGGCTGTAATTAATCTTACCAGTTTTTAAAGCTTTGAGAATCTGGTTAAGTGATAAAACACTAACAACTTTATATGACAGAGAGTTAGAGGCTCCTGCTACACACCCACCAGAGAAGATTAGGAGAGAGTGTTTGCAGGATTCACACTACGCAGCAGAGAATACAGTTGAGAATTGTTGCACTGCATGATATAAAACCCACATTAATATAATAAAAGGTGTCGGGAATAATGTGAGAGCGGCTGTAATTAAATGTATCTTAATAAGTGCAACATCCTTCTTAAAGCTCTAATTTTTCAGACCTCTCAAACTTAGAGGATGTTCTTGCCGTTGGCAGGTGGCCTGGGAGGAGAGCTGGAGAGCGAAGCAAAGGACAGCCAGGCCCTGGAAGAGAGGAACAGTGTGACCAGCCAGGAAGAGAGAAATGAGGAAGATGAAGACATGGAGGATGAGTCAATTTACACCTGCGATAACTGTCAGCAGGACTTCGATTCACTGGCAGACCTGACTGAACACAGGGCACACAACTGTCCTGGAGGTAATGTTAAACTAGCTTTACAGTTCTGACAGGTGGTTAGCTGGGTAATTGGACATAGCAACAGCTTGAGGCCTCGAGTGAGATTAAAGAATTAATAATGTAATTTTACAGTTAATGTAATTTTATTGTGGTGCCTTGGGTAGCCTTTGTTCACTCCTTTAATAAAATTAAAATAAAAGCAATAGCTTTCCAATTGGAATCTGTCAGTAATTATGTTAGACAAAAAAATATTGTGGTTTTTTTCAATGCTTAAAGTTTCAGGCAGAGTATTTTTCCCTCTATCTCCAAATGTAGTAAGATTAAAAAAATTAAATGACTGATGAGTGCAGAACTCCCAGGAAGAAAGGCCTCTGAACCCTATAAAAGAACACTCCAACTTTGGAGATTAAAATTCATAGGGCGAGTTTTGTAATCTCACCCTAAAAATACACCATTCTCCCTAGGTTGGTACTGCATCACCTTTTGAATTTTATGGAAGTGAGGGCAGTATTTTCCCTATGCTGATCTTGATTTTACTTTCTGTAAAGTAAGAAAAAGCTCAGAGCATTGGTGTGAACAATTGCAACATATCTTACTTTTAGATGGCTGCCCTTGTATGGCCAGCAGTAGCAGGAGGGATTCTGCAGACAGTATTAAGCCTGTTTATGGGGACAGTAAAAAGCTTTGCAGATTTTAACAAAGATAAAATCTTATGAGAGGGAGTGCAGTATATGTTGATATGTGTTTAAATCAGAAGTTTTAATCCTTTGCCTTCCTGGTATTAAATACTCTGCCATGACTTTTCCCTTCACACTCATTTAAATTATTTTTAGGCAGTAGCTATTATGGCAGACAGACAAGTGGAAGCTGGCAGAGGGCAGGAGGGTTACTTTCTCCTCTGGTGCAGCAGTATCCCTTTGTTTTACCCCCGAGTGCATATTCTTAATATCCACTTAATTTGTTTGGTAATTAGTCCATGTTTTCTGCTCTTCTTTTTGGGCTTAAGTAAAAAGATTTTCAGTGAATTAAAAACACAGGAAACAGTACAGCAGGGGAGGGTGAGGGTAGGGGAGGGATGGTTTACAAAGGCATTTTGTCATAAAAAGGCACCGTATATCCATCTACATATAAATGGAATAGGTGCTAATTATCTTCATGTGAGGATATCTTTGTTCCAGACCAAGAGTGCCTGTTTTCCATTTAGTTTAATCTAGTGTCCTGAAATGATTTAAAGTTAATAGGAAGATTGCATTCATGTATTCTTGAAATGAGAACGCTTCCATGAAGACAGTCTGGAATATTGCTTGATATTTACTATCTTATGTTGAAGAAAAAAAGCCTTTCAGGCATAACAGTTTGTTTGATAGCCATAAGAATTTTTGTTCATGAAAAGTGCACATCTTTGTTAAGATGAATCCTCTGAAGAGATTTGCACCTCTAGAGTGAAATTCTGAAGACAGCATTAGCAAGTGTGGTATTTTTTAAGTTATTACCCCACAAAATAAGATATTTGACTCCTTTTGCCTATAATGCCTGCCTGACACATCTGAGGCTGTAATGCAGATCCTGAGCTCTTGGCAAACAAGCTTTTCATGTCTTAATCTGAAGCAGGGTTTTCAGTCGTGTCTACATGGCTCCAGATCAATACAGGTAATATTTGTAGTGATAATATCACTAGGCTGATAATACAACATAACTAATGACTTCCTTTGGGATAGTAAAGCTAGGAAGGTATTGTAGTTTAGGAGTGGTGCAGGATTACAAGAGATCACTCCAAAGAATTGGATAAACCATCTATTTCTCTGGAATCCCTTAGAAATTCATTATGGCATGCTGAAGTTATAATACAGTTTGAACGCAGCTGCTTTGACATGTAAGGAGGAAACAAACAACTATTTCCCCCTTGCCTTTTCATGTATTTCACGCTTGTTTCTTTGAGGACAAAACACCACTGAAATCGAGACATCTCCAGTAGCATAAGTGTGTGGCATTCCTTTTGATGTCAGTGTAGTAGAGATGTTCTCCTTCTGACAGAATTAGGTGCTTTTTATACCTTTTGCTTACGACTGATGGCTGTGATTGCAGGTTGTAGTTTTCCTGTGTCTACAGGGATCTGAAATGGGTTTAAATGGGGGCAGCTTGTACTGAAAGGACATCACATTTCCTTACTGGCTCATGTCTTCCCTTGCCTCTCAGCTTGCCCCCACAAATAAGCTCTCCTGCAGCAGTCCTGGAAATAGTGCCTTGAATAATTAGTGAGAATTTTAAAAAATACTCCAAGAATAAACAAACACACCTTGTGTATGTATTGGACGTGTGAAACTTTTGTGTTTAATTTAAAATTCACTGGTGTCCCCATAAGTAATTACCATTGGCGTCATATGCAGTCTTTTTTATACATCTTTTTGCACACTGCTGTTACAGTGTAGGTGTAATAGCGTGATGCTGTCTTACAGCATTAGTGACAAAAGTAAAGAATTGCACGTGGATTTACAAATTACTGTGTCCCCCAGCCAGCACCAGAAGCTTCATACATCAAGCAACGACTCTGCAATATGTCATTATCTGGTAACTGATGCCGAGTTGTTTGTTGTCTGATGAAAACTGGCTAAGAAGCCACGAGATTTGCTGTTTTGCTTGTGTATTAATCCCCCTGCATTAGCCTGGGTTCAGCTCCAGTATTTGATTGTGTTATTTGTGCTTCTTCCACCCAATATAATGAGGTCAGAATATCTTGATATAAACTTTTTTTCTTCAGTTTCTGAACTGAATATAGAATGTTTTAAAGCAAATTAGTGCATCAATGAAGTGGACAGAAGTAGGTTATGGTGGGGTCTCTGAGCATTTCATGAGGTCCTCTTCTGTTGTTGATAACTTTACAGGTTGTCTGTTTCAAACAGCAGCAGAGCTATATATGGATATTGCCAGCTTGGAAGCAGCTGAGTTTTCTAAACTACTGTACGGTAGGAACTAGTTTATAATTAAAGTCTTGCAGTTGCTCCTTTTAAATGCCCTGTAACTTGTACACTAGGCTTACGTTTGAAATGAGGTATTATAACTGTTCCATGCTTGTGTATAATTTTGCACTTTCTTGTATTTCACCTGCTACAAGAATTATCATTGCCACACAACTGTATGTGCAGGATGCTTATCCCGAAAACCATACACGGCAGCTTGTCAAGAAGTGATGTCTCGTGAATGTTTTTTTCAGATGGCACTTTGTACTTCCCTCTGATAATGAGAGACTTCTGACATGTATTTCCAAACTTAGCCATCCCCAAAATTGTAATCTTTTTTTTTTCACCTGATTGGCAAGTAAGAGATTTTCTGTCTTTTTGCTGCTGCTGTTGTTGCTTCTTCAAATTAACGAATTACTGATCATCCTCCACAAAAGAAACTGAAATACAGTTGTGAAAAAGCAGTGTGGAAACTTAATTATACACCTAGTTTATACAGCTGTGGCTCTAATGACCTACTGGCCCTAATTACTGTGTTGTGGCTCAGTCTGAGTGCTCTTGTCCTTGCCAGAATTCTGCTCCTTTCTCTTAACCTGGCTAGTGTTTCAAGCTAAAAAAATAACAAGTTCCCTCCCCCCCCCCTTTTTTTTTTGTTTTCTACACTGTCATGCTGAAATGCAGTTTTCCCTCTTTCCAGAGGTCATAGCAGTGTTTTAAAATTGGCACCAGAAAAGCTCAGTAATACCACAAACTGTAAAAACATGGTTTTTCCCTTGAGTCCTCAATTCTTGCTGTCTAGATCTGAAAATGGGCACTGGGGCAGTGTTTTTATTGTCAATCACTTGGAGGGTTCTGAGAGCAGGCTCTTGTCCATAGTTTGTCCCACACATCTTCCCCCTCCAGGTGCAGGGGCAGCTGCCTTGGCCACTGTGCCTGGGTGCTTCTCATGTCTCCCTGTAGTCAGAATTCGTGCCTGTCAGTGCTGAGAGCTCTGAAACTCCAGATTATTTTAGGGGTGCACTTGGATGAATGGCCCAAGGTCACACAGGTAATCCTTGACTTTACATGGAGGTTCCCAGGTAGGTGAGGAGGCTCTTTCCAGGACTTCTGCCTACACATACCAGAAAATTAGCGTGCTGGTAAGGTGCTGGGCTGCCAGGCTTTCTGTGCAGGTGCTCAGTGCACTGTGTATTTATCGTGTAGAACATAGAGCGTATTCCCACACCTGGATTTGGATCTGAAGTCAAACAGAAGCACAGTTGCAAATTTAACAGCCAGCGAGGCACACGGTAAGCTTGCCGGTGCAGTGGGTTTGCAGCACATCCCGTGCAGTTTGTTTCCTGGGCCAACAGCACTTGGCTCTGCACCCACGCAGGGTGTCTGGCACGAGTGGGGGCTGCCTGAAAGGTGCTTTCAGTGTAGTGCTGAACGTGTTGCCTACATTTGTGAAAGTTGTGCTCGGTGTTGTGCTCCCTAACAGCGTGGCTTATCCAGCGGATCGGAGGCTCGTCCTGCAGGTGAAGGTAGGTGAGAGCCCTGGGCTGCTCCTCCCTGGCCAGGGCACCGTGGCCCCCGCTCGCCCCTTTGGCAGGGGTGGCATTAGCTGGGGAGGGGGGGGGGCGAGCTGAGCCTCAGCAATCTCTCCCTGGGCCGTCTCTTGGATTCTGCCGGCGTGCCGGTGCCTGTAAGGATTTGCCGCGGGGGTGACGTGAATTTCAAAGGCTGCCTGCTCGCCACATAAACCCCCAAGCTCGGGATTTGCTCCGTGGTTTTCTCGGCAGCCTTCTCATCCGCAGCGGGGCAGAGGCCTGGAGCCCGCAGCCGCTCCCCGCTCCCCCAGCCCCCGCGCGGGCTGCTCGCCGATAAGCGCGTGCCAGTGCGCCAGGCGCCGCCCCCCGCACATCCCCGCTGCCACCTTTGTGCGGGGTCCCTGCGGGGACAGCGGCGAGGGAGGCAGCACCGGGCGCTGCGTGTGCAGATAGGAGCGGTGCCAGCGCTGGCCCTTTGGCTGTGGGTAACCAAAAGCCCTGGCAGGAGGGGAGGTAGGGAGCTATCTCTGCCCCTTTCTCAGCATCCACGTGGGCAGCAGTCATCGCGGGTGGCCGGGCTAGGTGTTTTGAGGCTGCACAAGCGTTTTATTAGTGCTGATGTTGCCTTTCTTCAAGCAGTCGATGATTTTTACACAGGAAAAATGTTTCCCCTGTCATTTTTAAACATATGGCCCAGTGAGGGGCTGAGGATGACACGTTAGCGTGCTTGTATTGGCAAGGGACTGTTTCATTCTTGCTAATTTAATTGAGTTCTTTTATCTACTTTTATCTAGTTCAAAAAGTAGTCTGCAAAGTAAGCACAGGTATACATGAAAACGGGGAGAAGAGAAACTGAGCACATGTTTTAAATGAGGGCCTCTTAAAGAAAGCACGTGTCCTTTTGAGGTCTTGAACAGTTTGGTACTTGGCTCTCACCTCCTAGCATGTTGCTGCAGAAGAAGTGAGGAGATGAACAAAGACTGAAGCCCCCCAGATGTTGCAGAGCCAGAGCTAACTGCCGGGTGCCAGCCGTGAGAGCTCCCACGTGTAGCAGGACCTGCTGGTTCAAGAACTGGAACCTGTCCAGCTGTTCCCCCCAGTTCCAGGGCTCCCACAACACTTCTTGGGCACTGATGGTGCCAGAGCTTCACCTCCTGTCCTCCCCCTGCTTCATATTTCTGTTCTCAAAGTATAATCCATCGCCATGTTACAGCAGAGGGAGCATTGTGTGGGTCTGTGTAGGGCAGGTTTGTTTCACAGCATTATAGATATCTAAGTAAATAATAAATGCTATCTTGAGAAAGAGGAGGGAGGAGATGCAGTGGAAAGGTTCTGTCCAGGGCTGGGGTCTGCTGGATGCTGGAAGGGCAGCTGTGCCTGCAGGAAGGAGGATCACTGCTGTCATCAGCAGGTCCCAGCACTCAGGAGGTTGTAGACACAACCCAAAATGTGAAACTCAATTCAGAAATGCAGTGAGGATAGCCTGGAGACTACATTAGATGGGTGCTTGTTATAAACTGGCCTTTAATAATGCCTTAGAGAGCTTGGTGGAGGATGTGCTGAGGCTGTCCTGTCTCAGGCGGACAAGAGCATAGATTGTTTGTCTCAGGCACTGCTAAAGGGTGTGCATTGCCTTTCTGTGTTCTGTTGAGGGACAAAACTGTATCAACAGCCTTGGCAGATTCAGAGCTGTCAGGATGAGCAATGAATGAGAGGTGCACTGAAAGTCTGCCTTTTTTTTCTCATTTCTTCCCTTACCAGGCCATCAGGTACATAGTCTTCATATAAGGATGGCTGTACGGAGCTAGTCTGGTGGTCCCATAGTGCTGTTTTCCCAGAATATTCTCCTAGCTGTCAAAGAACCTGTCTGGGCACTTGGTGCTTTTTGTTAAAATTCTTCAGATAAGCTTCTTCCACGAATTTCTGTTCTGAAGTTTCTTCTTGAAGCAAGGTATGCATTTAGTATTTCCTGTAGTGGGAACTCAGAGTTCAGTTATGCACTGGGGAAAAGTATCCTGTTTTATTCACTTCAGCTTTGTCATGTGCTCTCATATGATACTCTTCAGTTCTTCCAGTGCAGGAGACAGCAAGCTATTGTCCCCTTTTCACCTTCTCCACCCACCCATGTCTGAGCAGACTTCTTTTGCTGCCCCTGCCACGGTCTCCAAATCCATATCTGCAATCCTCTTACTCAGATCTTCTGTATCTTGACCCAGAATAAGAGACTGAGGCACATGGGAAAGCAGGGCTGATAGGACAGGGAACAGGTAAGGTATCTTCCTCACCAGTACTAGAGATGTGGTCACATTTGTGTGTCTGTTGTGGCTCCTGAGTAGGAGGTGAAGAACAGTACTTGTTCTGGTGTGAAGACCTGGCAGACAGAGAGGTGATACCTGGCTGTGTAGGAGAAAAACAATTAAGACTTCAATGTTTATTAAGAAAAAAAAAAACGAGCAGTGCATTTCAAGCACTTGTCACACAGCATAATTTTGCTGTTGGAAGTAGTGGGATTTAAAAAGTCTAATGTTAATTTCTTTGAATGTGTAGAATATACATGGGGTTTGTTTTTCTTTGGTTTTAAAGTAAATTAAAAAGAAAGGACGTGTATACAAACATTGTCAATAATTCCTATCTTTCACTTTTTTTAAAAACAAGCTCTAGAAAAAAATCTCCACAGAAGTTCTGTAGTGCATATTTGAATGCTTTTGTTGTAGCCTCATTAAACTTGGCTTGTCTGCAGATACAGCTGGCATGTTATTAACTGTGCTCCAGGCTTGGGGAAGCCAGAAAGCAGCCTCCACCCCCTGGTGCTGGCTGGCTTTAGGGAAACCTGCCAGCATGGGTTGGTCCTCTTCAGCTGGCTGGCTTTGGGAGCGCTTGCTGGAGCATCTCTGCATGGCCTCTGGGTCCAGGAACCCAGGGCTCTGCTTGCCTCAAGTGCTGACTCGAGGGAGGGCTGTGCAGTGTCTTTCCTGCTGGCCAAGAGCCTGCACCTGTATGCTGTGGCAGTCCCTTGAAACCAGGATGGATCCACCAAGGTACGTGCCATCCCATGGACAGCCTCAGCTGGGTGCCTGCCTTCTCCAGAGGGCTCCTGTGCTTCTCTTTACTGTGGGGAGGCAAGAAGCAAATTTACAACTGTCTGCTAAACAGCTTGTCTGTTCTGAACAAAGGCATTATTGGAATGAACCAGTGAAATAAATTGAAAAAGGGAAATATTTTCCCTGTACCTGCTGGAGATGCTGTTGCTCTCCATGTGGGGTTTGTATATCAGAAGACCTCCACCAGAGGTCTAAGCAGCTTCTGAATTTCTTTGAACCTTTGGTAACAAGTATGTACCTTTTGAATGCACTTTCATTTAAAATAATTTTAATAGGCTTTCTAAATAGTAAGGTGAATAAAACAAAAAATTCATTTCATATTCAATTCAAAATAGTTGAAAATCTATAAAATAGAAATTTAAGTTAAATAATGTGCATTAAATGTAGGTAATGTTATTCAAACTTCTTCCTTATTACAACTATCTTTTATTGTCTTAACTAAGAAAAAAATCGATTTGGGGATTTCAAGGCACTTGTTTTTTTCATATTAAATACTTCCTAGGACATCTGAGTACTTTTTAATCTTTAAGCATGTAGACTAGCAAGTCCTTTCTGAGACAAGGAAGTATGATTTTTATCATCATGGAATGAAGAAGTGACTCTAATCTGGTTTTGGATTTGGTTGTTATGGAAGTGGCATTCCTTCTATTCCCTTCCCTTCCTTCCCTTCTTTCTGTGTCCCACCTTATACTGGTACAAGGTTTGTATTGTCTTTCAGACCTGACTTAGCTGACAATTAAAAGGATTAGTATTTGGACTGCAGAGCTCCTTGATATGGTGCCCTATGGAGCTGCACAAGCCTTATGTCAACATGAGGGTGATAAGAGGTCAGGGTTTGGGACAGAATTCAAGATATTCCCCTTTAACAGCCTGAGTTATTTTGGATGGAAATGAATGTAACTATGGCTTCACTGATTTGCCTAATGACATGCATGAAATTGGTGGAAGAGCCAAAGTTTTTAAACCAGGTGGGTTTTGTTGCTGGTGACACCTGTAACTGTGAGGATGAGTTCTCAAAGGCACCTTTTTTTTATTATTACTTTTTTCTTTGCAAGTGGGCCCATCTCTTCTTTAGATTTCTTTGAAAATTTTTCTTAGCATAATAGTGAAAGACTTTTTGGCTCCTCCTTATGTTGATACTCAATTACTGTTAGCCTTGCTGAGGAGGACATAAGGAAAGGCTGAAGAAGCCCATCACTTTTCTCTGGGGAATCTGTTACATTAAACATTTGAATAGATTTTTGAACATAATTCCCAGTCATTTCCTCTACAGTGAACTCGGTTCATTCATGCAGACTTTGTACTTAATGATATCTCTTAAAATAAATGAGATTTGATATAACTTATATTAAATGGTCATTTTGGAAATCTACATCTACTAATTATTCATCAGAAAATTTGTAAAGACAGAAGTAAAATAAATTCCCCTTTATGACCTCGCAGTCTACAGAAATATAAATGTATACACCTGTGTTCACTTTCTGAGTAAAACTGAATACAGGTGATTTACTGGGCTCCAACTGTAGTCTAAGCAGATTTGAATTGCATTATTCTGTCTGCATCAATAAACCATAGCAACCAACCAAGCCAAAAACAGCCAAAAATTCAACAGGCCTCTAGGACAGTTTTTTAAATTTATAGTGATAGCTTTTGGTCTGTCTCTGCATCACATGGGATTTTGCTTTTGGTGAGCTCTTCTGTTTATCTTCTCAGGATGCCCATTCTCTTTCCTTCTCTCTCTGTTCTCTGTGCTGGTGTCCCTGTGGACTCCCTCCTGGAAGGCTGTTTCCTTTCTCTCTCCTTTCTGGACTGCCACCATTTTGCATCTTGCTCACTGCAGTCTTTTCCCTGATGCTGTGCTGGCCCTTTCCTGGCTCAGCATGTAGCTGAGTCACTTCACAGTTTATACATTGAAATTCCACCTTTCTGTGTTACTGTTTTCTCCTTAACTCCCAGCTGCAGTCGCTCTTTTGTCCATTGTCCCAGAGCCAGCTCTTCCTTGGGGCTCCAAACACATTCAGGGACTTCCTTGAACTATCCCACAGGGACCAGCATCTGCAGATCTCTTTGAGGAGCTGCAAGAAATCAGACTGCTCCGTGTGCTGTTCTGGAGGCAGTCTCACCTAGGTTCATCCAAGATAAAAATGTGTATTAGTCAAATCTTTGTTCACAAAACCTAGCAAATTATTTAATTTGCATTCAGGTTGCATCCAGATCCAACCTGGGTAGCTGCTTGATCTCACCTTGCTGCCCTTTTCTACTCCTTTCTCTCTTTCAGCCACTTGCCATGGTTTCTTTTCCAAGAGCTGTTTCATGTGGGAGTTGTATTCAGTATTAATGGTATGCAGTATAACTGGGTCTCATTTTGACCAGAGCCTCCGGTATGGATTAATAAAGCAGATAGTATTCCTTGCCTTTTTATGGAGGATGAACTATCATCTTGAGGAGGCAGCCACTATGCTGTTTAATTTTCCACACAAATAAGACAAATTCAGCCCAAAATTTAAACCAAAAGAAAGTCAATAGGATTGTCTTGTCTCGTAGTGTAAATGAGGGAAAACTGTTTTCTGGCTGCCAGTTTAAACTCTGGAGATGTGAACATCTAGAGGGAAGGTGCTGTTTCTCTTGATTACTAGGTACACACATACACATCAGTATTGTACAAAATAGTTCATTGTATGTTAAACAATTCTGTTTTGAAGACCTGACTAGCTACAATTGGCTGTATTGAAAATAACATCATTACTTCGAGGGTTCATCTGTCATAATTGAGAGAAAAACATGGAGAGCCAATCCTTAGAGCAAGTTGGGGGCAGTGATTTTGCAGGTGGTACTGGAGTTGGGGAAAAATGCAGTCTGACTTAGCAAATCTGTCTGTTTTTCCAGTGGCTGCTACAGACATTGGCTGTGCATGTCCAGGTCACTGAGTGACAGTCGAGAGGATCAGCTCTCAGAGCTTGGCTACTCCAGGCAGGGGAGGAAGAGAGGGAGGGGAGAGGATGGGGAGAAAAAGCAATTTATGAACTTGCCCCTTTTGAGGTAGCAAATGTGCCTTTCTCCATGGCCAGGATCATTGCTGAACAGCCAGCAGCTGCATCCCAGTCTTCTTTTCCTGTCAGCAAATGTCACTGCACAAACCTCAGTAGTTTCAAGAAGCCACTATTTGAACATAGGGAATAGAGGAAACTCAAGGATAGAAATGTTGTGGTGTGTGGGCTGCTCTGGGTTTTACTTGGAAGACAATGATCTCCACAAATGTTTTAAATTAGGCTATCCTCGATAATTATGGTGGTATGGAGTCCAACCAAAATGTCAGGAAAAAACAAGTTGCTGTCTTAAGCAGACATGAAAAAAAATGAAAGGCTTAACTTTTGTCCTGAGGGTGATAAAACAGCACCACACAGCTGAAAATCAATCTGACCTTCACCCACGTGATGCTGTTGTCTCGGTCTGTCTTTCATTTCCTTAGGTTGAGTGAAGGCTGTGGCATTCAGTGGGGAGAAAAGCCAGAGGGAGGTGGGGAGAAAAGCCAGAGGGAGGTGGGGAGAAAAGCCAGAGGGAGGTGGGGAGAATCCTGTTTTCTCTGGAAAGGCTTTGGTGCTTGCATAAGTTGACTCCATAGAGTTGCTGTGAAACATTGAATTTATTTTTTTTAAATAATTCTTAAACTTTCTTTTAAAAGAAGTTCTCATTCTCCTAATAGCCAGCCATCACATTAAAGTAAAGATGATGTGCTGTAAAAAAAGAAATATTCGTCATATAAAACATTCTGTTTTAATTAAACCTAGAATTAGCCAGTGACCGTATTTTGAAATGAAACCTTCATGTAGCAACAGGAAACCTACACATTCATTTAAAACCAGAAATTTGTACCCCAAGTGGAGAAAAAAGGCTAATTACTTTTTTCCAGAGATATTCCAGCATTCTATGTTGCAGGCTTTGCACACACAAAGAGAAGGTACCCAGATATATGTATAGTTTTGTATACATCAATAAACCAACAGTTAGGACTTGTGTATAAGCAATATTATTGATTTTCAAAACAGGTACAATTTCAATTGGTGAACTAATCATTTTGCACAACATCCTGCAGAAAGTGGTTCCCACCTCATTTTCCCAGAGACAGAGAATGAACTAATTGAGTAAAATTCTGTGCTCTTTAACAGCACCAACAAAGGGGAAAACCATGTGCGTAAGCCCATTTTAATACTCTTTTTTACATCTTGAAAGCAATGAAATGTGCAGTTCATAGCTGTTCATCCAATTCCCTGTTTCTTCCATCTACATTGAATCTAAATGTGACCCAGAGGCAAACAGTTGCCAGATATTTCTTTTGAAAAACAGTAAGTTTTCCATGCAGACATGACAAAACTAAGATTGCTGTAAGTTCTGCCTACCTTAAACTGCAGTTTTCCTGATTCATCTCGTCGCATGAAGATAATGTCCTTTCATGTTATAGTCATAAACTACTCTGTTGCTTTATATTTTTGTGCTATAGGTACCTATCTACTCTAGCATGGAGAGAGTCAGGGATATTTGCTATTTTCTTTGTTCAGCAAATCTTGATTGTTTTCGGAACATCTACAAGAGATATCAACTTTTTTTAAAAAAAGATAAAGACGAAGATTAGATTTAGCTTTAGAGATTAATCCCTGCTTTGTAAAGGTTAAGAACGAAACAATTTGCTCATTTATTTATTTGGGATGATGGAGATTAATTTGTGACTAAAGTGTGGTTTGCCTGATGTGCCAACCATCACGGACATTATTTTACATGGCATTAAGAAAACCCAAAAGACAAATGTGAAAGATGTTGGGACTTTTTTGGGGCAAGCTCTGCTACTCAGGTCTCCATGTGATATGTTGAGATGCTTTTTGCATAAATGTAGAATATAATAAGTTATCATTCTGATTAATGCCATTAACTGCTTAACTACTGGCTTCCAACTTGCTTGATCATAGCTGTTGCTCTCCACGTCATTCCATTTGCTGTCTCGCTGGGGATAATGGTATGCAAGGGAAAGCAAGAAGGTCAAGGATCTTTTTGTTTAGTCTCTTTGCACATTAAAAGTTCTATTATGTGTTTGTATTGCATGTGGTTTCCAGTCTGTTGGCTACAACGCTTTCAAAATCCATTGATGATGAGTTTGTGAAGCTAAATATATCTTGTGGGTTATGACTACGAAGCTATCGCTTCTCCAAGCAGTCAGGGCCAATATTTAGCAAGTGTTTTTCAGAATGAGTGATTCTGAAACCGAGTCAAATGATCTTACAAAAGGGTTAACAGAAATGCTAATACAGAAGATGACAGCAAATACTTGGTCTGAGCTGATGGTGGGGTTGTATGGAGCCATGAGATGCTGTTTATGGGGAAGTGGGTCTCAGGCTGGGGTTTTTAATGGGTTTTTCTGTGGGTGGGGGAGGGCTCTGGAATTGTTGTGAATGGCACAGCCGCCACAAAGCTGAATGGAGTTAAAAAAAATCAGTGTCCTCTACAGCCATCCCTTTCTCTGCCCCAGAAAGAAGTAGGTGCAGCGTGCTGTGGTGAGGACATGCGTGGGTGCCCCGTGCAAGCTCACCCTGTGGCCTCCTGCTGCCCCCCAACAACAGCAGAGCCACCCAGCTGTCCCCCCACGGCTGGCAGGGCAGTCGGGCTCTGCCGGGACCTTGCTGCTGCTTCTTGCCCAACATTTAAGGGAATGCAAAACCAGACTGCAGGATGCAGCCACATCCTAAGGGCTGGCACAGCCGCCTTGCTTGTTTTCATTCTCCAGCTAGTAGACTGACCTTTTAAAAAAACTGTTTCAGCTGCTGTGAAACAGTGACAATAGCTTTAATAGAATTCATTTTGGTATGAAAAAGCTGGGGTTACATTTTGAAAATGTGAACTAGCAGCCATAAACCTGGCTTGAGCAGTTTGTGTTTTAGCTGAGTGTTCAGGCCGCGTACAAACTCAGGCAGATGTCACTGCCTCCCTGCCAGGCATAGTGCAAGATACTGATTTTCTTTTAAAATGAAATCACAGATTTTATTTTTTTAAAGCAGTTTATGTTCTGACTGCATGAGTACCTTCACACCTGTCAGTTCAATCCAGTGCGCTCATTCCCAAGGGCAACCTGACATCTGGGAAATTCTGCCTCAGCCCAGACTGATCCCCTCTGCAGCATCTTTTGTATTTTAAATTGAAATAGAGTTACACCATCACACATCATCCTTTGCATCATTCTGTTCTGCTCCAACATATTCCTGCTTTTATAACTTTTGGTTTAAATCCTGATCCTGGGCTATTTCAGGAGTGTTGCAGTTATCTGTAAGCTGTCCTGCTTTTCACTGTGGGGCTGGTAAGCTCAAAAACATCTGCAGGCAGGGTCAGTCCAGCTTGCTAGTCTTTGGAGAATATTTACAAAGTTTCATAAGGCTTGGACCCATACCCACACCCATCCTAAATGCAGTGTCTACAGATTTATCCCCAGGAGCCTCTTACAAGCTCTGTTTGTATTGCTATCTAGAGCTATCCCACTGCAGAAATCCTCAGGAGAGAGAAGTGGTCAAGAGTACTTAGAAACATCTGTTAAAAATTGAGACAAACACTGCACTGTCACTAGAAGCGTTTGGGATGGGGCGAATGAAATTTATCATATGGTACTACAGGAAAATGGATTTTTTTTGTTCTTCACTTTTCCTTTAAAATCGATAGTTTGGTCAGTAGATACAGGAATATGACCCTGCAGTATACACTTGGGGCAGAGAGCTGCTTTTTACCAATGTCACAAACACACTTGAGAGCCAAGCCTTGCAGTCTTACAGGAGCACTGTTTCCAGAGTACTCGCGACTGATTCATCACATGCTTTGTGCTCGTCTCAAGAAACCCTGCACTAATTGTGCAGACCTAGAAAGCGACATTAGGAGAGAAAGTGCCTTCACTGTGACTTTTTATTGCTTGCCATACTCTGGGCAAAAGGGAAGAAGTTGTAGCAAGAAAACTAATGGATGAACTCTGACTGGTTTTTTATGTGGCTACATACTGGACTCACTGAGTACTTAATAAATACTGGTGTTTGTCCCCAGTGATGTATCACAAAGTTACAGGCAATTTGGCAGAAAACAAACAAGTTTTCTTATGTATGAGGCCAGACTTGCTATGATGTCACATTTCTCTATCACAGTCCAGCTTAGACCCCCACCTGACCTCGTTCCCCACAGAAAATTCTCATCTCCCTTTCCCATCCTTTGCTTATGAGCTGTGCTGGTTGGTGAGTGGCACGTGTGTGGGCTGATTGCCTAGGACAGACCCAAGAGTGGGGATAAGTGCTGGCTCTGTTCTCAACCTTTCTCTCAGCAGAGACATGAACTGGGGTCTCTGTCCTACCCAATCAAAGGTAGGTTCACCAATCTTAGAAACTCAATTTCTATAAAAGAAACTCAATTTCTCTCAGAGCCCTCTATCCCCAGTCCGGTTTGATTCAAAAGTTAATAGGAAGGGACAAACAGTTAAGACATATGACAGGCAATATGGTCACATAAACCTTGTTTTCCTGGATGCCATCCTGAAAAAAATGAACACAAAGCTCCTGAGAATAAATAAGTCACTTCAGATTGCGACTTGATGGACAATGTTGGCTTTGTTACCACTCTGCAGGTAGCAAGGGGATAGGGTTAGGGGAGAATTTCCAGAAACGTAGGAGAGTTGTTATTAGAAAGGGTAAAGCTGCTTCTGCCATTCCCCCGTAGTGGACCCCACATTACCTTGGTGCCTCCTCCTTAAAGAAGCCTTTTGAGGAAAAGTCTCTTGTGACAGGAACATCTCTCAGGTCTTTTCATCTGTGAGCTGCCAGGTTAAAGGATAGGGCTAGAGAACAAAAGATGTTCAGATACCACAGACAAGCTTTTGTAGGATCTGCCACATCAGCTGTCTCTTATAAGGTCTGCTGTATTTTCTGTTGATGGTGCTCTTCCCCAAGGATTTCCCCACAGCTGGGAACACCTGCCATAACCCACACTGATATTTTCCTCAATGCCTTTCATTTCTGCATACAGATGGAGCTGGGCTATCACACACTGTCCTTGCCCTTATTCTGTTCTGCTCCTTGGCAGTCCCAGCTTTCCTGTCTAGGAGCTTTCCTCCCACTCTCCTCTCAACCTTTTTCAGGAGGGGCTTTGCAATTATTTATAAGCTTGCTTCTCCTGTTTTCTGGCATTTTCAGCGTACTCTGTGTAAGAGCAAAGCTAAGTATATGTTCTCTCTCTTTACAGGGAAAGCAAAACTTGAAGGAAATCTTGCTGGTCTGTGTTAGCAAGATAATCTTGGGGTTTTTAGGAGGCAGAGAACTCTCCCTTTCACATCAATGGCCTTCTGCATGGGGAAAAGTCTTATTGGCCTGTAACCACCTCTTGCCTTTGATGTGTTTTCAGATCCAGAAAGGGAAGGCAGCCAACTTGCTTGCATGCTTGTCAAGGGGGGGCTGGCTGTCCTACTTATCCTGTATTCCCCCTTGCCATCCTCAAGTGGATTTTCTCTCTCCTTCCTGCTACCATGTTTTAGAGTTAGAAGCACCTTGTGATTTATCTCCTGCTATTCGTGTTCTGGGGCTTGAGATTTTCCAAAATACATCATGGTAAAAGGCAAAGCTCTAATGATGAGCATTGTAGCTCCTCTGGAGGCATCCTTACATTATTTGAATGAAATACATGTTTATTCAAGCCAAAGAGAAGTATCTCCTCATTTTGCTGCTGCAAATTGGTGGGATGAGTGAGTAACTGTTCCTCTGGAAATAGTAAAGTGGTCAGGCTTCTCTGCTGCCCAGTATTATGCACTTAACAGTTAACTCAAAATGCAGAGTCTTCTCTAAAGAGAAATGTATTCACCCTCCAATGTTATGCACACAGAAAATAAACACCTTTTGAATTTGACCAGCCTTAGATAAAAACTGATGGTTGCAGCTGAATCTCACTTTGAGGTTTTTCATTAAAACTCTTCAAAGCAAACTACAGGGTGGAGGAGCTCTTGTGAGCCAAAGTTAACCTCCCTGCTCCTGCCAGTGAATCTGTATCTCCAGATTTCATACTGCCAAGTTCTCTAGCACCTCTTTGGAATATGAGTGGGGTTCTGTAGGTCAGTTTGAAGCTCTCACTTGAAACATACTCTGTGACCTAATGGAGCATTTTCTGGAACACAAGCTGCTGTATCTGGTGGTGTTTGTGCTATACAGAGCAATGAGTCATGCCTTGCTAAAGGAGAAATAAAAGGTTTCTTAGAAAACCATTCAGAAAAGCTAAGGTTGGTTTTCATCTGGAAGTGCTGTTGCTGTCTGTGGAGAAATTGGTGTGGCAAGTCACTGCTGCAGTGCTTCTAAGCATTACTAGTGGCTCATCTGGATACTCTCTTTGTACAGTTTTTGCAGCCACCTTCCTGCACAGTAGACTTCCTCCTAATATGGGATATTGCTTTCATATTTTTCAGATAGAGCGCCAGATATGGGAGCTTGTTCCTTGCTAT